>CM070873.1:18384256-18769256 GCA_036365515.1 Torymus aiolomorphi | reverse complement strand
CTCAGAAGCACTCTAATTCCTGCAGGAAGTCCACACACTCTCTCCATGCCTTGCAGTTACTGCAGTCCTCGAGGGCACGGCACTCCGCCGCCCGGTGCCCGGTCTCCCACACCTCCAGCAAAGTCTCTCACTCTTACATTCATTCATCTTATGATTATAATATCCACATTTAAAGCACCTGGGAACCCGTTCAAAGGCCGTAACCTTGTACGAGCCCCAGACCACATACATCCTACCATTCTGATACAGTCGCTCACGGCACTTCTAAGGCATTTCCACAATCACATTCCCATTCTTACTTCCCGGCTTAGAAAACCGGGAGATCACTTTCACACATTTCTTAAAATCGATCTCCGGGATTAACCCAGAGAGATTTTTCTCATGCATACCCTATTCACTCGTCATCTCGTTCGGGACGTCGTACACGAGCACATGCGGGTCGACACGCTTAGGCTCCTCCACCCTTAAGCCGGCCTCACTGACGCCGGCGTTCTTGGCGAGTTTCCTTCGGTCGGCCTCGCTGGGCAACTCAACGACGACGCCCCCGCCTCGGACTGGCTTGATCACATTCACACGCACATTCTTACCACCAGTCACAACTTCATTCATTCTCTTATTGACCTCGTCAACCGTGAGGTCCTCTTTCGCTCCTCTTACTATGACAGCGTAACTCTTTCGCTCCACATTCACATCACTAACGCTCTTGGTACTGGTAGAAACACCAGTACCCTTCTTCAAACAATCCATTCATTACATTCACATCTTCGAGACCTGACCAATCTTATCATTTACACTCTCATACACACTCAGGTTTCCATTCAATCTGGCATTCTCCATCAACAATTTCTGGAGAATACCCTCAAGCATCGACGTTTCATTAAAAACTTGGTCCGTGACGAACCTAATCACTTTGTTGACTTCTGACATGAGGATGTCACGAATATTCTTCGTAACACCCCGCATGTCCGCCAATAGATCAGGGGTGTCGCAGACCATTTCAGACTCATTCGGATTCAAAACATTAGACTCATTCACTTGCACGAGCACATCGCTACTCATCTCACTCTTAATTTTCCTTACACCCTGAGGCACATTTTCACAGACAGCATACAGCTCTTTCGTACCACCTTTCACACGGTCTTTACCCACAGACTTTTTCACACATTCATCACCCTCACTCCTACTCTCAACCTGCTTTCTTTTCTTTTCATGCGCACTTAGCTTTTTACGCTCTCTTTCTCTTTCCTTTTCCACACGTTCACGGTCTTTCATTCTCCTCGAACGGAGCGACTTCCTTGTGAGGGTCGCTTGCCACTCAGAAGAAGAGCTCTCCCCACCTTTACTGCTTCGCGAGTGAGAGTGCGAACGCGAGCGCGTTCCGCTCCCATCCTCATCAGAGACATCTGCACCTACTTTGGATGCGACTGCTGACTTTGGGGATGGGATATCCCCGGTTTTTGTGTAACTTTGGCTACTTTTGCTTTTACTGGACATTTTCATGGTTTTAGGGGTTGGTGTCTGGACTCTGCTTTTGTGCCAGCAGTGTCGATTTCCATAAACCAACTCCCGCGCCCCAATACCAAAGTCCATCAGCCCTCACCATACCGAGCGTGGCCTCGGCGGTGCAGCCCGCCGCCCCCTAACGTCTCCCACCCAGGTGCCATCTGGAACGCTTCGGGCAACGGCGATTTTTACACGTGCTGCTCAGGGGCAGCCCGGCTTGGCGAGAGCGGCCTGGGCCCCACGCTATCACGCGGCCAGGGCTTGCACTGCCTCCCCAGCCGAAAGGGAGGCTCCCTGTTTTTCCGCTGTACCCTCCCCCGGCAGACACAGACCAACCTCCGGTGCCAGGGCACGAGAGCTAGTAGAGCAACACCACTACTAACACCGCTCCATAAGGGAGGCGATGTGAGCTCGTCATCGCAAAACATTATAATCGGATAAGTATGGTATGCTCAAGACTCTACATCCCAAGAGCCATGCATCCCATCGCCGCACACCAAAACTTAGGATTCGAGAGGGATTTTATAGAGTTCCCCTTTCTCGCGGCCGGCCAATGAAGGCAAGCGCCCGCTTTCAAAATACATAAACATACTCCTGCCGCGCCTTGCAGAGTTGCTGAATACGCATTCGAATTTACGGTATTAAAAGATGGACAGCGCTTACCCATCCCTAGCTCTGGTACCCCGGGAGTGCTAAGCCCCGTAGTTGCCGCAATTTGCAAGGGTCAACACCCCCAAAATGCGGCGAACCCCATGGGAAAGGTAGATAGGGACAACGTAATTGTCAATTTTACGTGCGGCACCTCCCATCAAGGGTTATCCACACGGCCCCCTAGGACCTCTTAGAACCCCCAACACCCCACTCCAACTTTTCTTCTTCCATCCTTACTGATCACACTACACCAAGGCAAAACGTACTGCAATCCAGGGGTCTAATTGGTCCGTAGGACAATGGATTGAGATACGCTCAATCAGCGCGGCCATACAATGTGGTACCACTGAGCCACACGCATGACTACCGACACCTAGGGAACTTGTGGGTCCCCAGGTCACTCGGCTGGTGTCGAGACCTCCTAAATCTCTACTGGCTCTGCAGTGCCAGTACCCGAGTTGAGAGTGCAACTCACACACCGGGACAAATCCCTAGCCCGCGACGTAGGCTTTCAACCACTGCCACCACGAATCCAGTACCCATTACTGGGCAGAGAGTGTCCCTCTGTGGCCCCCAGTACCTGTGGTACCGTTATACTCTCGATCGAGTTTCGTACTCACCTAGGAGCACTACGAAATTTGGTGATCCCATAATCACCCAAGTCAGCATTGGTTGACTGTAGCTCGTGCTGTTCCTGACGCATAATGCGATAGACTCACACGCTTCTGGCATACATGGGCAGGTAGCGACTGGCGCCCTAAACCAGCACTCCCCTCCGGCCAAAAGTACCATTTTATGCAACCGCTCTTCAACGGAGCACCATGAAATTGTCGCGGATCGTGAGCGGACGCCTCCCGCCCCTTGGGGTGCCTCACTAGCTCCTTATCACGCCGGAGTTACCGCGAGTCTTACTGTACTTGCTGGGGATAGACCACTTCCCCCAGATGCACGTCCTCAAAGGAAACAAGTTCCCAACGGGAACAAGTTCCCAGGCGAATCTCACATTCCGTTCAAGGGCTCAGGCACCTCGGGTTCGCCGTACCCGTAACGGGAGGCAAATCCCGGGGGGGGGGGGGGGGGGGGGGATCGAGCCCCCAGGCCGCCCACCCGGCCCCCTGAGGGGGGTAGATAGGGACACCTAGTATTTGGAGACGTTTCCGTCTACTCGATATGGGCCCCTTAGGGGTACGCGAGCCTCCGTTATGCACAGAGCCAACATCTATCCTCCCTTTGAAGAGCCGCTTACCTCGAGAACATGGCTAATCCAACTTGGAAAAATCCTCCTATGCCTGTCGGTCGAGATCGATCCCCGAACTCAGGATAGTTTGGCTCCCATACAGTCCACATCATCGCTTTCTAATATGATGTAGTCTATATGCCAGTCATCCACACCTAACCGGTTACCGATCACAGGATGAGTAATTTAGTCACACCTGCGTGGCAAAGCAGTACGTCTACCACCCAGGCGCGTTCGCGGGGAACCACGGGGAGGCTTGCTCACGAGGTAACCCCAGGACCACCATATTTGCTTGCCCTATTGGGTTGTTTTATGAACATCTATAATTGCCTTCATAATGCTCTTAACTGTCAGACACATGTGAAAACTATGTTAGTAAGGCCTTATATTAATTGTTAGTATGAGTCAAAGCAATTGTTCTGCTCATAGAAAGTGGACCGGTGTCTCAATGGTGTTAGAGATCCGCCTTACTTTAGGCATGGTACTGTATTATACACACGCTTGAAAATATATACTTATGAAAAGTTCTATTTCCCCATGTTAATGAGGAAATTATTAGTCTTCCTACCAGCACATTTAGCGGTAATGCCTCATGTGCTCACATGGTAGAAGGCTTCGTCCAACGATTAGATCGCGAGCATTCGCACACGTTTGCATTCACGCGAACAGGCGTTCAATCCTTTGGGGACTTGGAATTCTTCATATAATGTCTTCTACATTTTGGTTATGTCATATATGTATAATTCAAAATGGCAATCGTCATAGGGTTTCCCCTCGAATAAACGCCCCTCACTCCCTTCGGAGAAGTGGAGTGGATGCCTTGTATCGACATTTGACACTAAGGCCTTTATGATGGACTCGTACCCCACGCGTCAGGGTACCTGTACGACCCAGTGGCGTGAGTCTGTTTCTGCATTGAAACTTGACTCCATGCACAGTCACCAGTGACGTAATTGGCCGGCGTGTCGATCTCTCCACGTGAGAGGAAGACTACCGTGGACACCAAGGGCGATTAGGGCGCTTACTTTTGGTTCTCCGCCTGGACTCGGACGCGCTAAGAACTAACTCTGCCGACTCCTCCAAGAGCGGATTACGGGTAGATGAAAGAGATTATTCTTCCTCTCTTCCCAATCCCGGTCCGACTTTTGGCCGGCAATTTCCTTGGCGGTAGATAGGGACACCTTGTTATTGGAGGCTTTCGCTTACACGATATGGGTACCCCTTAGGGGTACGCGAGCTCTCGTGGTGAGACGAGACCAGGATCTACCTCTTCACAACCCCAACTAACTAAGGAGAAGTAATGATGTGGAGATTAATGGCCATACTACCAGGTAAGAAAAAATATAGACAACATTTTTTCCGATGTTTCGAGAGTTTATTTTTCCTCTCCTCTTCAGGGATCGAAACGTAGAAGTCAACAATTTCGTAGACGGAACGATATTCCGCGAGTCAATGCCTGTTTGACTCGCGGAATATCGTTCCGTCTACGAAATTGTTGACTTTTACGTTTCGATCCCTGAAGAGGAGAGAAAAAATAATCTCTCGAAACATCGGAAAAAATGTTGTCTATATTTTTTCTTACCTGGTAGTATGGCCATTAATCTCCACATCATTACTACATTAAAAAAACTACCATCAGCTTCTACTATCTAATTACTTACCAAGGAGAACACGGAGAGTTCTAGGCTTGGAAAAATCCTCCTATGCCTGTTGGTCGAGATCAATCTCCGAACCTATCCTCGCATGGCTCCCATACAGTTCACATCTTGCCCAGACGCCCGTCCCTAGTACGTAACAACCTGAGTTTGATGCAATCCATATGCCAGTCATGCGGGTCTAGCCGGTCATGATCACAGGATGAGCAATTTGGTCACCCCTGGGCGGCAGAGCAGTTTGTCTACCACCCAAGCGCGTTCATGGCGAACCTCAGGAAGGCTTGCTCACAGGGTCCCGCCTGGACCCTCATATTTGCGTGCCCTATTGATGTTTTTGTTTTTGCGAAAGATGAAACTTCGACCCGGTTTTATTTCTACGATTTAGCGCCGGGCGTCTTTAGATTTTGACGCGGGCTTTTGATGAAGTGACTCCTCACAGAATCTTGTAAGGATCTGGAAGGTTTCGGGAGATGAATCAAAGAACTGTTCCTCAGATGGCATTTCGTCTATGCCAAGTCTTTCAATAAGATCATGTCTTAGTTCAGAGTTATTTGGACAGCCAAATAGATTTTGACGCGGGCTTTTGATGAAGTGACTCCTCACAGAATCTTGTAAAGATCTGGAAGGTTTCGGGAGAGGAAACAAAGAACTGTTCCTCAGATGGCATTTCGTCTATGCCAAGTCTTTCAATAAGATCGTGTCTTAGTTCAGAGTTATTTGGACAGCCAAAGAGAAGATGCTCAGCGGTGTCCGGTCCACCGCAGCGGCAGAACCCATCACTTGCCAACTTTAGTCGTTCTAACTGTTTTCCAAAGTTTCCATGGCCAGTGAGTAACTGCACACTGCTGTGGTTCGGTCTTAACCACTCTTTAGTCAACCTCTCTTTGATGTCCGAGATGAAGCTATAAGTGGTACGTCCTTTTTCGGAAGAATCCCATTTGGACTGCCACATGTTAATGGCAGCTGCTTTGATACTCTCCTCCTTGTCTAACCTATATCCTTAGAGGACTACATCGCCTATTCTATCTTCTTTACCTTTCCTAAGATTGTACAGCGTTACTCGCTGTTGGAGGAGAATGTCAATTGGCAAGCTGCCAGAAAGGACCCATAATGCATCAGTAGGGGTTGTCCTCTAGGCATGCACTACGGGTAACAGAGCCTCGTGCTGAATTGCCTGGAGGGATCTTAAGTCGTGGACTGTGCATTTATCAGCCCATCTTGCCGCTGCATATGCTACAGTAGGGCCGAAGCATCCCTTATATAGATGATACTCGCTGTAACAGCGTTCAGTCCCCACATCCTTTGGGCAACACTTTTGAGTTTGTTGAAGAGCGGTGTTACCTTTTTCCTTAAATGACTACCGTGTGACTGGAAGCGAATCCCTTTGTCAATCACGACACCCAGGTACTTTACCTTATCTTTGAAGCTTACGCTTTTCTCCCCTAGTTTAACCGCTGGGTATCGAGACTTGACATCGGGCTTCACGTTCCTACTCGTCCTAAATTCTATCTCTGATGTTCGCTTACTAAGGGACTTTCGTTTGTAACTCCCTACCTTGAGATAAATGCCTTCGGTCTTTGTTTCGGAGATTTTGAGCTTAGATATTCTGCTCCACTCCAGAACTTTATCAACGACCTGTTGGCATTTGTTTGTTATCTCAATCCTAGTGTTAGCTTCGATAAGGACCACCAAGTCATCAGCGTATGCTATGAAGGTAACTCCTTGAATATCATTCAACATTTTGAGAAGAAGGTCAAAGGAAGTGTTCCAATAAGGCGGGCCCATGACAGAGCCCTGGGGACGCCCCTTTGTGGCCTTCTTAGAGACTGATTGGTCACTCCATGCAATTTTTACTGACCTGTTCTTAAAGTAATCCTGCATTACTTTATAGATGTTTTTCAGGCATCCAGATTCTTTAAGGCCTCTAAGGATCATTGCATGGAGGGCATTGTCAAAGACTCCTTGCACATCGAAGAGTAATTCCACTAGGTATCTAGCTAAACACGATTCAACGGTACTCCGTAGCTCCACAATCGCATCCTCGGTCGACCTCCCCTTTAAAAATTCAAATTGTCGGGCCGAGATACGATCGAGGGCCAGGGCTGTTGTTGAAAGTGTCATAACGAGCAACATTTCGAAGAGATTACCTAACACTGAAAGAAGGGTCTAAAGGATTTCGGGTCCGCCTCGTCCTTGTAATCTCCTTTGATGAGAAGTACTAGCGATCCCTCCTTCCATACCCCCGGGAACACACCGTGCTGAAGGCATCCATTTAATAATCTAACAATCTGATTTGGAATAATTTGAACGGCTCTTTTGAGCACTCTCACCTCAACAAGATCTGCCCCCGGTGCCTTTTTATTCTTAAAACCTTTGACTGCTAGCTTGACTTCACCTTCCACGAAGGGCGGTGTGTCGTCAGTGTCAGAAGGGAACGTGACACTTTTCCTAACTCTCCTAAGTGCCGGGGTGTCATCGGCTGTCTTATCGTCTGGGATATGTGCGTTCAGGAAAGTTAATGCAGTTTCTTTCATCCCCATCGTGGCCCCGGTCGCGGTTCTAAGCGTACTGATAGCTTTCTGGGGGCGGACTTTGCCTGCACACTGTTTGTATACGAGTCCATATGGCTCGTCATTACCTACTTTGGTCACAAACTCCCTCCAGCTGTCAGTTTTTCGCTGCTTTATTTCCATTTTATAAAGCTTTTCAAAGCCCCTATATTTTTGAACACATTTCGAGCGTTTAACTAAGTCTTTTTCCATCTTAAACGCACGTTTTAACCTATTTAGCTCTTTTTTAGTGGAAGTCATGTCTTTGTTCCACCAGGGGTTACAAATTCTATGCCTCCTTTTCCGGGGCATGGATCTCTGACAGGCTTCCGTGAGGGTGTCTGTCAGGGATCTTGCCATCGTTTCCACATCGTCCCTAGACCTCAGGGGAAGCGGCTCCAGTTCTGACTTAGAAATGTCAGATAAACTTTGGGTAAACTTCTTCCAGTTGGCTTTTTCCACATTAAACCGACTGGGTACCCCTGAGTGTTCAACGTTTGCGCTCGTTGCCGCCATCCTGATGTATATGGCGTTATGGTCACTACTAGTCCAATCCCTCCTTACCTTCCATTCGCAGATGTATTCGCTTATGGTCTGAGAGAACAGGGTAACATTTATATAAGAAATCCCGTTTTCCATCTCATAGGTGGGGGGCTGGAACCTTTGGTTGTGAACTATTAGGTTGGAATCAAGGATCATTGCGGTGATGTTCGTGCTGTTGTCATCTGGATCTCTGGGGCTCCAGAGAGATGACTCTGCATTGCAGTCCATTCCTATTATCAATCTCTTCTCTCTCAGAGATCTTACGACCTTTTCCAGGTGTCTGAGATGTTCCTCCCTGTCTCCACTGAATTGAAAGTAGTGAGAGACAGCATAAAAGGAGAAACTGGGAGCTATGATCTCTGCGACTACACAGTGCTGAGTACATAGTTGCGAGATTCGTAACATTTCTAGTTCGGGATTAGTTACAGCTATCGCAGCCCATGGCTTTTGGTCTTGCGATGCTACATATTTTGTGCTTGGTCCCAGCCCTGCGCATCTGTATACTTTATCTCTGATACAGGATGGTGGTTCCTGCAATAGTGAGACATCCAGTTTCAGAGTTTCTACAAGAGTGCTGATTTCGCCTGCTACTGTGTGCGAGCGTCCCATATTGAGCTGCACAATCCTAAATACTATTTTGGGAGTAGGACTTAATGATGTTATCCTATTTGGCTAGGTAAGCATTGTGTTAGACACATCTGAAACGAGGCTCGTGTCTGTGAGAGAAGGACCTGATTGGGAGGCATCACATCTAGTGAGCCTGATTTGAGGGAAGCGGGTTTGGGTTCCAAGCCGACACACCTAGTCCGCAGCCTCTTTGCCAAAATTCTGGATTTTATTTCTTAGGCTCAGAGCAGAGTCTGGCCTTTTCTTTGGGGGTGGGGGACCTAAGTCTACTACCTCACCTAACCTTTTTCGGCAGCTACCCGGCGAGGCGGACTCAACTACCTCGTCACACCTCTTGAGAATAATTCTCGCAGAGTAGAGTTTGCGACATCTCTTGGCGGTTCTGGGGCATGGTTCGCTTGGCTCTTCATGTGAGGCTTCTGCCCTTGGGCGTTTCCTGGCCGAGCAAAGGTTCACCCTCGAAGAGGGGTCAAGCATGCCACCAGATGCCTTACTTACTATTTGCTCATTTGAGCTTTGCATTTTACTAAGCTATCGACTTTTATTAACGGGATTTTATCTGAATTCAGCCGATGCTGGAGAGAGCGAGAAAGAGAGAGAGAAACGAGAAGGACAACGAGAGGGGCGCGTTGTATCGCGTCTGCACTTGCCGCCCCGCTTTCACCTATGGGCGTATCCGCGGAGCTTCTAATCTACCTTCCCTTAACTTAGCTTATCCTAATATTACTCTACCTAGCCAGAGAGGGCGCGCGGTATCGCGTCTGTCTCTGGCCTCCGTGGTGACGGACACCACGAAGCACTTTTTTTTTTATATTTGGACATAATCACCACGGCGGCTCGGTCCGCAGGCGAAGGCCCATCGCGATATATACAATATATAGACAATATAGACAGGGTATAGACGAGGTATGAGGTATTTACAGGGTTTTTATATTTTACAGGATATTTACAGGATAGGGTATGTGCATTATTTACATATGGAGTATTTAGAGGGAAGGATTTTTGATAGGTCATCCTCAGTCAAAGTACTCTGAGTCATAGTTGAAGTGAGCAGGACTCGCCCACTCATAGTCTTTTCAGACCACTGGACCTTGCAGTGCTATCTATGCTGGAGTCGGACTAGCGATGTTTGGCGAGAGACACCACCAATATCACGGGATGCCCAGTTGACTGCCTATGCGGCTCTGAGGGGCGTGGGTATCTTGCAAGCAAGGTGGTCCCAATGAACGCCCAGAGCTCTCAATAAGGCTATATCAAACCTGGTCACTGCATGAGGCTGCTTCTGCGGTATCAGGGGTCGGGTATCTCTATACATCAGTAAAGAGGTGGTCCTCGGGGGATCGTCTGATGCTCTCGGTGAAGTCATACCCACACACAACTGTACAGAAGCTGCACAGTCCCATTGATACGGCAGTAGGAAACTCACCAGTTTAAGAAAAGAGTTTGAGAAGGGGGAACGATTTTAGGTAGGTCACCGCCAGTCATAGCACTTTAGGTCATAGTTGAAGTAAGCAGGACTCATCCACTCATGGTCCCATTGTGACCACTGGACCCTACAGCGCTAACTATGCCGAAGTCGGACTAGCGGTGTCGACGAGAGACACCGTCCTTGTCCGGGGGGGAGATCAGTCAGCTGCTTCTATGGCTCAGAGGGTCGAGGGTACCTTACTAGAAGGTGGTCCCTCTGGAAATCGCTCTGAGCTCTCGATGAAGTTATACTAGACCTGACCTCTGCATAAGGCTGCTTCTGCGGCGTCAAGGGTCGAGTACATCTCTTGTCGAACAGTGTACACCAACCTCACGTCCCTCGGAACTCCTCGTTCACCCCACGAACGCTGGGAACAATCGCTTTCAGTTGGCCCCAAATGCGATTGCCGACGCCAGTTTCCCTAAATTAAGACCAAAAATGGCCAGGAAGAAGCCGTAAAATAGACTTGAAAACTTATTGGAGACACGGTTTGATCCCGCCGGTAGATAGGGACATTGAGTGTCTCTGCCACGCACGAGGCGGGCTGCGTACCCCGGGGCGTTAGCCCCACACCGCAAGAAGGCGTGAGCTACCCCTATTTAGTTACTTATCTTTTAGTGATTAAAAAAAATTAATCACAACATTCCTTTAGATTTTTAATTTTGTAATGCTTATTTTGACTCATATTTTGTTCGGGATTGTAGTATCCGAAGTGCCCGCTAGATGGCAAGCACCAAGCGCGCTACCTTAAATGAAAAACATCACCCCGCGTGCTTAAATAGAGGCCTGCGGCGCCCACTCGCCAGGTGCTTTATGCACATGCCTTATTACTTTGCCCCTATCGATTTTACCTATACTTTGCCTTATTGCCGACACTTTGCCTACATTTATTGCCTACAGTTACATTGCCTATACTTTTTTGTCTTAATTGCGGATAAGACACTTTATACTTTGCCTATTATTGCGACGTCTTATTTACCAATAAGACATATTATTGCCTATATTTACTCGAACGCGCGTAGCGTTCATATGCCTTTTGCTACAAGAAACTTTATTTTCGAGTCAGTTGGAGCAAATACTTTAAGAGTCATTACAATTTATTATTTTCTCTCGGCGATAAACCCTAACAATATAAATTCTGTATACGTTCAATCGTATACATATTTACTATTAAAAGTTAAAAAATAAAAAATATTTTAATTTTAGTGTGGGTGGCTACCCCTATTAACATTATTATTACTAGATTATGAGCGAAAACTTTTTTTCATTTTTATTAATTTGTACAATGTGATGATTTGTCAATGTAACATATATAAATATTACAGATATTGGTGAATTTTTTAATTTTATTCAATATACGTTTGACAATAATGATAATCTGTGAAAAAATGTTTAAAACATAATAGCTTTTTACACCATGCACATCGTATGACTGCAATTCCTCCACATATGTTGCAAATTGGTTTCTCTTGAGTATGGAAACAGAAATCTACTGGATTTTGATGTCTTGGAGGTTTTTTCGTTAGGTATCCACTTTTATACCAGGTATATTTAAAAACATTTTGAAATCTTGGTGAAGAAAATTGATTATGGGTTAGAGATTGTAGTTTGATTATATTATTTTTCTCGTGTAATTTAGCATCATAATTCATAAAAAGTGTTATGTCTGAGAATTTTCTTATAAAGTTTTTCCATAATCGAAAACCATATACATCAAGAGGCTGTATCTGACCAGTTGTGCCTTTTGATATTGTTTTCAATATAAGATTTGACTCTTTCGGTAAAGCTTCTTTTACAGCGTTTTCACATTGTCCACTCCATGAATCTAATAGCAGTATAGGTGAATTCCCACTGTGAATCAAAAATACATTTTGAAGCCAAATTTGAAATAGTTCCTTGGATAATTTACCGGACGCTGATGCTTCTACGTATATATTTTCTGGTTTGAATAAAGTTTTCATTACTTTAGGTCCAAATTGCCCGTGAGCCTCTTTCAAAAATATAAATAACGGGGACATAAGTTGTCCCTCTGCTGATATTGTTGGTTGAATAGTGTAACCATGTGTTGTAGAAGATACCGACTCAACGATCTTTTTTCCTTTTTTAATCCCCTCATAACAAAGAGTGCAACCACTATGTATCTCTAAATTGAACCCACTTTGATCAGGATTGTAAACGTTTTGAGCACCATGTACTTTAATGAGATTTTTGACATCGTTAACAAAATTTTCTTTGTGTTGTTGTACTTCTATTGCCTTCTGTGTAGATGACATAGTAATAAATTTTGTTATTTTACGTGAAACAATGTGATGTTTTTTTTTAATATTTGTATCCATCTATGTGAAGCTTTAAACCACGGAATATTTAGTTCTGCTTCCTTTACGAGAGCCCATCTTTTTATATCAATATCATGCAGAATCATTTTTTATTCTATCGCTTCTTTAACTTTTTGAAGTACATAAGTTGTTATTCCATATAAAATAGTTTTTCTGGTAGTAGTTCAATTTGTAATTTCCACCGTCGGAATTGACGGTCGGAAGTAACTTTTCTATACTTCGATTGTACACTTTTCAAGAATAATGGCTTTCTTTTTCTACTTTGCCAATACTGCACTGCCTGTTTCTTATATTCAAAATCTACATTTTCTTCATTCGGTAAACAAGCAGGAACCTCTGCATAATCTTTATTTAATCATCCTCTTCTTCAATATCTTGTGGAAGTGTATCGCTGTAGTCATCCTCAAGAAGTAAAGTATATTCCTCTTCTGTATGTAAATTGTAATTTGCACTCTCCTTTATTATATTTTCTATCACATGATATAAAGTTATTTCTTGTTCGTTGGCTTGTGATTCTTCAATTTTAACATTGTTAGATTAAAGATTATAGATAATAAAGATATTACAACCAGTGGATTAATAGCCATTTTTTAATTTTATTTGAGGCAACGACGTTCAAGCCATAGCCGTAGATTATTTATTCTATAATTATTATTTTACTTAAAATAACTTTATTTTATTTTCATGAACGTCAATTGAACTTATTTTTATTTCAGATATTTCATAATTTTATCCCCTTTATTAAAATTGATGGTTATGTTATTTCACGTTTTATTCGTAATCTGATTGGTCGGAAGCGTTGCCATGCTGTAGCTATGTGCATGGCAACGTAATGTTGTTTGTTTATATTTTTCTTATAAGGTTATTCTCCCATTTTGAATATTGTATTCAAAGCATAGTCCATCTCCGCGCGCGCAGCGCGCGTTTGATCTAGTCTTCTTTTTAAAATAAAGTTATGTTTCACTGAAATAAAAATATTATAATTACTACAATATTATGTGACATACACAAATAATTTAATTTATTTTATTTGTTTATTACATGGTAGAGAGAATCGTGCCAATTTAATATAATAAATACATAAAGTAATGAAATTGAATATATTTACACTCAAGCGCGCGCACGCACTCACACGCACTCACACGCTTACACACGCACGCTCATACGATTTCATTCATTTTATTTATTAATTGTATTAAATGGGCAAGATACTCATTACAATAAAATTTTATACTAGTATTTATTTAAATCAGTTATTGGGGGCATGTTGAATAAGAATAAGAAACTTCACTGGCCACCACGTGTTTTAATTAAAAAATTAATTTGTAAACATTTATGTGATATAATCTCGACTTGAGGCCTTCGATTCATGCGGAGATAATTTTCAGAAATTTTGTGGATTATTTTTGTTATAGTATCTGTGAGATATTTGTTTTGAAAAATCTAACGACTTTTTTAGATAATTGTAATTATTTAACATACACTCAATAAAATGCAAACGAAAAATTTATTAATATATCATGATATGATATTTATGTATATAATAAATATTATAAATTCTATTAACTCTAGAAAAAAAATGAAAACAAGTCGATGTGTTTTTACAAATATTCTTCTTATCATGGTTATATTAATAAATTGAACATTATTAGAATCATTATTTTATTTTACGTTTTTATAATAATCCTATTTACATTATATCACTTCTTTTAATCAAACTTACTATTTGACTTTAGATATTATTTCAATATTTAAACTATTTTATTTTTTCAAGAAAGTTCTTATTTATCTAAACGTTTCTCCCATATGACTAAAAATAAAATAGCAATACTTACAAGCCCTTTTTAATAATATATTTTCTGTATCCTCAATGCGTAATTTAAAATTTTTTTTGAAGAGTATATAATAAAATGTATAATTATATCAATTTAAACAATTGTCTAAACACCAACAATATGTAATTAGTTTAGTAGCTAACGTATAGTCAATACGAAGAAACACTACAAACTGACCACAGTCGAATAAAAATATCTCTTCTTTACTCGAGAATTATCTCGTATTCAAAGTTTATTTTTAACTTACCAATATTTTTATAAATGTCATCGCGGAAAAAATATTCGTAGAAGCGTGATGACATTGAAAATTGTAATGTAAATTTAATATAATTATAATTATATTGCATATTTCGTTATGAATGAAACCTTCGTTGATAAAAAAAAAACTTAAATTTTTATGACATCAACAATACAATTATTAATATGGGAAATGAAATATTATCCTGATATAATGTAAAAAAAGATGAATTTTTAATAGAATTTTACCCAGAAAAATTCGTTGTTTATAAATAATTTCATCATTAATTTCATAAAAAAACAAAAAATAATCGATAAAAGTTTTCTTGCAAATTTTCATTTAATGTATTAAATTTTAGTAGTCAATTTTAGTATTTAATGATTAAATGACTCTAGTGATAGCCATAGATTAATTTGGATAATAAGACTCGGGTGGTGATACTATCAACTTATTTATTCACTCAAATAAATAACGACGTTTCGGCCCGTACAGAACGACGTACGTTACAAGGCCCTCATCAGGTTCCAATTTAGTTATTTCTACAAAAACAACTTTCGGCAACACGCTAGATGGTAGAGCGGTGAATTCACCTTGTAACGTACGTCGTTCTGTACGGGCCGAAACGTCGTTATTTATTTGAGTGAATAAATAAGTTGATAGTATCACCACCCGAGTCTTATTATCCAAATTTTAGTATTTCATGTAAAATATGATTTAAAATAAGCATCTCAAAATTAAAAATCAAAAAGAATGTTGTGATCAATTTTTTTTTAATCACTAAAAGATAAATAACTAAAGTAGGGGTAGCTCACCCCCTTCTATGTGTTTTTTTAAACCTCGAAACAAGTCAACTATAATTTTTAATTTTCTTTACAACATGGCATTTTTTAATCAAATATGGCTCGTCAAAACTTTGTTATTTTAAAAATAGGGTGAAAAAAATTATATTTACCCCCATAAAAATAGGGGGTGTAACCCCTTATCATTAAAACTGTGTCCAAATACTCGTCTTTTTATAAGAAACAAATAGGTGTTGGTTTCATTAAAAATTCCGATTCCATCTCGAGATATTAAAAAAACTGTTTTTGGGGTTGAAATTTAAGGGTGGTTTTCACTCCCAGATGTCTTTCTCCACAGATCAAAAAAAATACGTGTCAAATATTTTTCGATACTCTAACCAGTTGCAAAGTTTCATGAAAATCGGAGGCAGACACTAACATAAAGGTGATTAATTAAATTAGGGGTAATTCACCCCGTCAACGTGTTTTTATTTTTAAATCTCGAAACAGGTCAACTATACTTTTCAATTTTCTTTATAGAATGGCAATTTTCAATCAAATTTAGCTCATTAAAACATTTTTATATCAAAAATACAAGGGAAAATATCATATTTACCCTTATAAAAATAGGGGATGCAACCCCCAGCATTAAAACTGTGCCGAAAAACTCGACTTTTCATAAGAAACAAATAGGTGTTGGTTTCGTTAAAAAATTCCGATTCCATCTTGAGATATTAAAAAAAAACGGTTTTTGGGGATGAAATTTAAGGGCGGTTTTCACCCCTTAGATATGTTTTTCCGCAGATAAAAAAAATGCGTGTCGAATATTTTTTGACACTCTACTCATATGCGAAGTTTCATGAAAATCGGAAGCGGACACGAAGTATCCTTTCTTTGTCAGTGTATAGATTTGATATAGATGTTTGCCATGAATTAACCTTTTAATCATTGGACGACCATTTTCCAGTTTTTTAAGTAATCGAAGCTGAAAAAATATAAATGATTTAGCAATCTATATAACACAATGCGTATAAAACATAGAACTCACTTGGAAGATTTTCAAAACTTCATTTAATTTATTAATAACAGTAACAAAAAAATTTCTTGACATTCTTCTATATATAACTTCTTGAAATTTTAACTTAATCTTGTATAGAAACAATGTACTAAGAACTCCTCTGAAAAATTTTAGCGTCTCCCGCCATGCACAAATAAAAAATTACATTGAGCTGAGCACTTTTATTCATGGATATTTTACATAAAAATGTACAACAGTTCAAGAGACATTACTGCCATCATTTTAATTTCTTGAACTAGAAATCAAAAATGCTTCTCGAATCAAGGCTGAGACCAATATTTTAAATAAATATCATAAATATCAAAGACTTGCAAGGGTACTAGATCTAATCTTACTACTGCATCACAATCCGTTAGCAAATTAAAATATTGGTTGCAGATTCAAAAACTATAGCCATTACAGGAATTTATATTTATGTACGCGATGCTGAAGTTAGTAGCTCAGACTTGGCAGCTACTAGGAATAAACATGCTTCAGGGGCTTCCGAAACAACGTTTTTTTACTTTTTAGGTTAATTTGGTTTAGTAAAATGTCAAAAGTAATAATAATTGAAAAAATTTGATTCGGGGTGCCCACCTGTGCCATATTTATCCCTGGCAGCTGCCAAGTCTGAGCTGCTAACTTCAGCGTCGTCTTCATGTACTGCAATATTCACAAAACATATTGCTCCTCTGAAATATTTAGCACCCCTCACCATAAGCTAATCATTAATTATATATTATTTTCTGAACACTTTGATTTGTTGAAGTTTTCACTAGAAACCACTTGAGTTAATAAATAATCCATCATTGAACCCACACATCATGGAAAATTAAAAACAACGAGTTCATGAACTAAGAATCACTGTGAAAAAAAAATTCAAACTATAAAATGGTTTAAGAAGGTTCCACCAAAAATTATTATTGGAATCTTTGATATCTGTACTGCTATTCTACTAAACACAACAATTTTCGTATTCTATTTAGAAATATTATGAGAATATAAAATATAAATACTTGATCACCGTACACTTTTGATAATCAGAAAAACTCTTACAACTCACTATTTCCATGTTTTAATAATTGGACATCCTTATTTTTTAACTACTTAAAAAATTGCATCTTTTGTTATCCATTTAGAAATTTTATAACAGATATTCAATTATACAACTTCTGATCTTGCATCTGTATTTTAACTTCAGTCTTGTTAGATTTGGCGTCGAATTCCCATTCTAGATAATTAAAAAAATCTAATTTTTGAATATAAATCCAACTACGTTTTCTTCTGTTTGTACAATAACGTAGAAATTCAGGCCATGTGCTCCTTGTAAAACCTGAAAAAAATATTAGAAAATCCACAGAAAGTGTCATGTTTATTTCTAAAAGAAATTTTATATTTTACATAGACATTTAGTGATATAATACTTATCTGATCTGATAATTTATTCTTTTTGTTGTTTAAAAAACTTCTGTTCTTCTAGTTCTTGTGTAGTATTTTCATCTTACAAGGAAACCGATCGAGGTGTCCGCCTCCGATTTTCCTGAATTTTTGATATGTTGTAGAGGACCGAAAAATAAGAGACTCGCAATTTTTTTTATCGGCCCAATCCCTTATTAAAGGGGTGAAAACCGCCCTTAAAGTTTACCCCCGCAAACAGTTTTTTTTTAATATCTTAAGTTCTAATCGATATTTTGAAATGAAACAAAATGGAAAATATTTCTCCTTGAATTATGTAACCATCAAGTATAGTTTGGTCCTCGAGGGTGGCAACCCTTACTTTTTATTTTAGAAAAACCTTATTTTTTAAACTATTTCTGCATATAATATTTGCAATAAAATTAATTAATTATTATAAAAATAATTTTTTGACTTAAAATAAGAAATAAAGTTTACGTGTTTCAGGGTTTTTGCAAATAAACACGTCATCAGGGGTAAACAACCCTTTAGGCACAAAATACTTTCAAACTATTAAAATTAATATTTTAAGTTATATATAATGCATAATTTATTTTTATTTGGGCTATTTTTTCTATGGGCCCAATTTTCTATTAAAGGAGTAAAACGCACCCCTAAAAATCACCCCTAAAATAGGTTTTATCTGAATATCCCAAGTTCAGATTCAAATTTAAAATGAAACAAAATGAAAAATATTTCTCTTTGAAATGCCAAATTAGCTACCCTTATATTTTATTTCGGAAAAATTTTTTTTTTTTAATTTTTTTTGTATACAATATTTGCAATAAAATTAAATAATTATTATTAAAATTCAAAATCAAAGTTGACTTGTTTTAGGATTTTTTCTAATAAAAGTATTATCGGGGTTTAGCAGCCCCTTGGACAAGTATACTTACAATTGAACCATTGAAATAAATATTTTGAGGTTTATAATGCAGATTTAGTTTATTTTTGTGTCAGTTTTTTTTATCGAGATAGCGTAATTAATGAAGTCACTTATAAACTCTTATATTTATTGTGCAATTTATATTCGAATATTTTGTTTGTATTTATAGGTAAATAAAAAGGATGGAACTGGGAAAAGAATAGGTGAGTTAAATGATTGACTAATCTAACGAATAGAAAAATATAAATAAAAATAAAAAAATTAAAATATAAATAGAAAAATATAATATAAAATATTAATTGTTATTATGTAATTAATTTTTATTAAAAGTAAAATATAGGTATATTTTCACAAATAGTCAAAAAATATTCAAAGAAACTCTATACAAATGAGCTTATAATTTAGTTCTTATCGCAATTAATTTTGCTTAAGGATTATAGGTTGAACAATAATGAAAATCTTCAAAAAAATGTGTTAAGCAGAGTGATTTCTGACACCATGAACATTTTATAATAGCAGTATTTTTACATCCTGGTACCTCACAATGAGCTTGGGATCCACCAAAGGTAAAGTCCACCGGATTTAAAAATTCAGTTGGTTTATTATCGATATAACCGCTTTTATACCAAGAGTATTTAAAAAGATTTACGTATCGAGGAGAAGATAACTGATTGTGCGCCAGAGAGTGCAATTTAATTACATTATTTCGTACGTGCAAACTTATATCCTTATCCAACAAAATTACACTATCGGAAAAGTGTCTCACAAAATGTTTCCATATACGAAAACCAAACACATCCAGAGGTTGTATTTTTCCAGTTGTACCTTTAGGAATTTTGAAAAGTTTGATGTTTTTATCATCAGGTTTTTCTCTTTCGACTGCTTCTGTGCAATGTCCACTCCAAGAATCTAGCAATAATATACTATTTTTTCCAACATTTGGAAAAAATACATCCCTTAACCATTTCCGAAAATGATCAAAAATAAATTGTAAACAAATAAATTTTGCAGGTCATTGTAGTAAACTATTGCTATTTGTATTAATATATATAATTATCCCCCCATCCGTTTATGGAGCTCATCCCTGTATATTAGTACCTACAGCCCAGAGATCCCTATGGCAAGTGACTAAAGAAATAATGGACCCTGGGGTTATAGACTCTAGATCGGGCTCCATAAACGCCCAAGAAAAATATTTTATGGGACCCGGGCTCCATAAAAGAAAATGAGCTCCATAAATATGCTCATGTGTATAAAAGGGCTCCATAAATCTGTTAAAACAAATGTATATAAATATATATATATATATATATATATATTAGGCTAGTAAGTTTGAGGAGCTCAACCCCGGTCGGTCAGAGTGGCTAAAGAAATAATAACCCTCAGGTTACCGACTCTAGACAAATAGACTCTAGAAAACCCCTCAAACTTCCGCTCGGATGCTGAATATATAGATTGGAAGTTTGAGGAGGCTCCTCAAACTTCCCATAACCCCTCAAACTTCCAAGCGGGTGCTGAATATAATCCTCAAACTTCCAGAATTTCATATTTATATATATATATATATATATATATATATATATATATATATATATATATATATATATATATATATATATATATATATATATCGATTTATTACATGAAATCAAATTAACAAAAATAAATAATGAAATTCATTGATAATTTACAAGAACTTTTTTATAATTTTCGGAGTTTACGTTAAAATACCTTATTTTAAAAATAATTTACTAATTATTGTAAATCTTTTTAATATGAGTCTACTGAAATTAAAGTTTACAAGTAAAATCTTTAAAATAGATATAAGCTACAAGTTTACGAATACAAGTACACTTTATTTAATTTCACTCACATGATGTCATTTTGCCAGATTTAGATGCCATCAAACATACGTTATCTGGCTGAAATAAATTTTTTTGTATTATTGGTCCAAATTCATCTTTAGTCTCTTTTAAAACTATAAATAATGGAGAGAGCAATTTTCCAGCAGCATTAATTGTAGGTAATATTGTATAACTATGTGTTGTTGATGAAACAGATTGCACAACACATTCAACAGTCTTTGTTCCTTCTTCTGCTAATGTACGACCAGTATGTAATTCTAATTGAAATCCACTTTGATCAGCATTGTAGGTATTTTCAGTTCCAACTTCTGAAATCAGTAGTTTGATGTCGGCTACAAATTTACTGGCTTCTTGATTTACAGTTTCTTTGTCCTCAAGAGTTTTTTTTTTGTTATAAATTTGTTGATTTTTCTACTGACAATTCTGTGAGCTTTCTTAAATTTTCGCAGCCAGAAATCACTTGCTTTGAATCTAACATCATTAAATTCTAAATTATTTTTAGCTTCTAAGGCTCACCTACGTATATCAATATCGTGAATAATATGGCCAGCTTCGAGAGATTCTTTGAGATTTTTTAAAACAAATTCAGAAATTTGATATAATTTTTCTTTGTAAGTTCCACCTTTGTTGATTTGACTAGCCCATCAACGCAGTTGCCGTTCTGAATTAACTAATTTAAATCGATGTTTAACACTTTCTATACTGCGATTTTTTTTAGTTTTACCTGATCTCCAATATTCGACTGCTCTTTTTTTATAATCGAAGCTCAACTCTTCATCATCGTATGAACATACATTATAATCTTTTTTTCATTGAAAATTGCGTCATCTTCAATGGCTTGTACTTCATAATTTTTAAATTGCTCTTGAAAATCTAATGTTTCTTCTTCCATTGTTTCAATCGCATTAAAATTATTCATACTGTCGTATAAAATATTTTCGAATTTTTCAGCTAAATCCATTTCAACAAGATTAACAGGACTTTCTGGTATCTGAAGCCCTGAGAATGCTGCCAATAATAAATTTATGACGTTGATAGGATTTACCTTCATTTTTTCTATTCTTTGATTTTTATGAAATAATAAATTCTATTGTAGAAAAAAAACAAATAGCGGACTCTCGAAAATTTGTACCTCGCAACAGAACCGATAAAAATATACTGACTAACTAATCCGTTTTTAGGCAGCCGTGGACTCCAAGCTCACTTGCGTTATCTTTGCTTATGCATGTTTACAAGATGGGCTTACAAAAAATCGCTTATTCATATATATAAATAGAAATCAGGAAAATATTTACTTAAAAATAAGTATTTATGAAAAAGTACAAATGAAATATAATGTGATATGCCTAAATACGCAAACATAAATATTCTAAAATTATAAGTAAACTATAATTATCAAGCAGTGATATATAAAAAAAAACTAATTTCAAAATATACTATGAAAATAATTTTAATCCTGGCTCAGCTTTTAAAAGCTTTTCTGCATACAAATATTTATGCAGAAATAATAAAAATATAGTCATGTAATTATTTATTCCTCTATTTATCTTATGCTATTATATTTTGAACATTAAAATAACGAAATTGTCAAATTCTTTGTCAGTGATTTTTATTCATTAAATAGAAAATTGAGCCTATAGATAAATCAATCTGAAATAAATAAAATATCCATGATTATTTATTCTGATTATACGCACCATACACCTCAAAATATTTATTTCAAAGGTACTAATTGTAAGTATACGTGCCCAAGGCGCTCCTATACCCCAATAATGTTGTTATTAGAAAAAATCCTAAAACAAGTCAACTTTGATTTTGAATTTTAATAATAATTATATAAATTTTATTGCAAATATTGTATACAAAAAAATTAAAAAAAAAAAATTTTCCGAAATAAAATATAAGGGTAGCTAATTTGACATTTCAAAGAGAAATATTTTTCATTTTGTTTCATATTAAATTTTATTTTAGGGGTGATTTTTAGGGGTGCATTTACCCCTTTAATAGGAAATTGGGCCAATAGAAAAAATAGCCCAAATAAAAATAAATTATGCATTATATATAACTTAAAATATTAATTTTAATAGTTTGAAAGTATTTTGTGCCTAAAGGGTTGTTTACCCCTGATGACGTGTTTATTTGCAAAAACCCTGAAACACGTAAACTTTATTTCTTATTTTAAGTCAAAAAATGATTTTTATAATAATTAATTAATTTTATTGCAAATATTATATGCAGAAATAGTTTAAAAAATAAGGTTTTTCTAAAATAAAAAGTAAGGGTTGCCACCCTCGAGGACCAAACTATACTTGATGGTTACATAATTCAAGGAGAAATATTTTCCATTTTGTTTCATTTCAAAATATCGATTAGAACTTAAGATATTAAAAAAAACGTTTTCGGGGGTAAACTTTAAGGGTGGTTTTCACCCCTTTAATAAGGGATTGGGCCGATAAAAAAATTGCGAGTCTCTTATTTTTCGGTCCTCTATAGCATATCAAAAATTCAGGAAAATCGGAGGCGGACACCTCGATCGGTTTCCTTGTTAGCCAATTTAATTTAAAACATATAACTTGAACTAATAATGTTTCCTTCTTTTGTACAATCATGTATAAATATAGATCATTCTTCTTGTTTTGTAAATCTGAAAAAATTTTTTTTTAAAGCAACACAGAGTCGATGTTCTTTTCTCAACAGTATTTAAAAAATTTGAAATAAATATTTGGACATTTAATACTTATCTGATGATTATTTTTATTGTTGATATATCACATTACTGTATGTAGATTATTATATTATTATAGTAGACATATCTTATTATAGTAGATAGTGCGGTAACATCATTATCATATATTTATATTATTACATCGAAGAGAGGTTAGTTATATTAAATTTATTATATCTAATGCACGATGAAGAATCCGTGATCCACAATATTTATTGTGTATATATATATAAAGATGTGTAAGGTTAGGTCGTCGTCGCCCAGATACGGGAATATATATATATATATATATATATATATATATATATATATATATATATATATATATATATATATATATATATAATATATAAATTGAAACAGGAAACCGGAAGTGGGAAGAAAACGAAGTCTGACGATGAGAAATGGAGAAACTTTAGAATCGGAAACCAGACATAATATTTTTCACTATTTAATATCTTTAATATGAGAACATCTTTTTACATGAAACTTTTTGTGCAACATAGTATAGCCAAATAGCATGTTAATATTATAAATTTGAGTTAAATAAAAGCGATTGAAAATTGCAGTAAATATTTGATTTTCTCGGTCAGGCATTTGAATGTATATGTAGCACGGGTCGCTCCTTCAGGCTTCTTCTATACTTGCCTTCGGAGGGCTCCCACCCTCCTTGATATATCTATATGTATCTTATACACAGGGAGCGCTCGCTGCCATGCGGGTCGCATGCGTTCTTCTGCTGTACTTATGTGCGCGAACGCAGCCTAGCCGAGGTAGCCGTTGCGGCTGCTGCAAATGCAGTAGTACTCTTGCACGCAGCGCATTGCCAGATTGCCATTGCCGAATGCATCAATGTGCATTGCTTTTTTCTTGTTTTTTTCTCCTTTCTGCGGTATTAGTGTATGTGTGCATGTGTCGCGAGTATTTTTTGTAATTGAGATTGTATAGGTATATGTAGTTAGGAACACCCGTGAGCAGCTATAGTCTCCACCTTTCGTTAGAACTGTATGAAATTTAACTCTATATTTTTTTTTTATTAATGGAGAGTAATGAAACAATAGTTTTCCTCATATAATTTAACAGAATTTCACTATACACAAAAATTTTGAATACAAAAGTTGTGGATAACATTGAAAAAAAACTTTTTTTCTATTTAACGTTTTCATAAATAAAAATAAAAACGATTATTATAATTTCGATAAAAATTATGAAAGCCATGTTTTTAATATTACTATATGCACTTTGATCATATCAATTAATACTTAATAAATTTATATGCATCATAGACTAATTAAAAAGTTATTAACATATGGGAACGTCCACCAGAAACGGGCCACCGAGCGCGCGCGGTGCCTTTTTTCGCGTAAAAGGCGCTCTGTTTAACTCGCTCATAATCGTATGCTGCGTCTTTGAAAAAAAAACCAAGGACCTATATCGATAGATTTTTTTCTGCTCTTACCAATTGCGCCATTGTTTTTATTGCGAAACGCGTTCTTCCGGACGAAAACTCGAGTTGAATATTGAAAGCCATTTTTCTCAAAGTATATCATGTTTTTTCTCTTGGAAAATACAACTCTTAAGCTTCAAAACCCTATCTTGGAGAAGTTGGAGAAATAAAGGGTTTAAAAGTAACAACATGAAAAAGACAGCGCCGAGGGTCCGCGCGAGCCCCTCGCGCCCGTGCGTACGGCACGTTTAAGTGCACGCTCTATTCAATTCGCTAATAATCGTGTACCAAGTCTCTGAAAAAAGAACTAAGGACATATATCGATAGATTTTTTCCTGCTCTTTCCAATGGTGCTATTATTTTTATTCCGAAATGCTTCCTTCTAGTTGAATATTCCATTTGAATGTTTAAACTCTATTTTTTCAATAAAATATCAGTCTTTTCTTCAAAATGAATTATATTCTTCAAAAGTACAAGTCTTAAACTATAAAATATTATATTTTTAAGTTGAAACATGAGAAGTTCAAAAATAGTAAAATCAAAAAGACAGCGGCTGCCCGAACTTTTTACGCTATGCTCAAGGGCGGATTAATACACGCGATGTGCTATTTCGCCCTTTCTTTTTTGTAAATATAAAATGTTTTGTAACTTGCAATGCCAATGCGTGGACATAATTTTGTGGATCTAGTTGTAACAGTTAGTATAATATTACAATGAACTTTATTCATTTATATAACAAAATTTGAAAAACATAATATATTAAACATAAAAATATCCATGAACGCATTGAAAGCAGTGAAATTCGGAATAAAAATAATAGCACCATTGGAAAGAGCAGGAAAAAATCTATCGATATATGTCCTTAGTTCTTTTTTCAGAGACTTGGTACACGATTATTAGCGAATTGAATAGAGCGTGCCCGTACGCACGGGCGCGAGGGGCTCGCGCGGACCCTCGGCGCTGTCTTTTTCATTTTGTTACTTTTAAACCCTTTATTTCTCCAACTTCTCCAAGACAGGGTTTTGAAGCTTAAGAGTTGTACTTTCCAATGGTGTAGTTTATTTTGAAAAAAAACATGATATACTTTGAGAAAAATGGCTTTCAATATTAAACTCGAGTTTTCGTCCGGAAGAAAGCGTTTCGCAATAAAAACAATGGCACCATTGGAAAGAGCAGAAAAAAATCTATCGATATAGATCCTTGGTTTTTTTTTCGAAGACGCAGCATACGATTATGAACGAGTTAAACAGAGCGCCTTTTACGCGAACAAAGGCGCCGCGCGCGCTCGGTGGCCCGTTTCTGCTGGACGCTCCCATATATCTATACATGTAGAATTAAAATGCAAACCTTTTACAAGAAAAAAAGAAATAAATGTGTAAAAGTAAATGGATAATTTTTTTTTTTAATTTTATTGCAAATGTATTTATGTTTATTTTAATGATAAAAACGACAAAAATAAAGTATTACAATTTTTGCAATAATAAAATTATAAGGTTCTTCTGAGCATTGCGGTCGTACCTACTATGTAAAAACGAAGTTTTTACATAGGGAGAGGGGGGGGGGCGACGAGCGAAGCGAGAGCAGGTGTGTGTGAGGGCGGGGGGGGGGGGGTTGGCGTGTCCAAGACACGCAGCTACTCGGGAGAGCCTTATAATTTCACCATAGCGAAAATTGTCTGACTTCAAAAACTGACAATTTAATACAAGAAAAGTCTTTTTTACCCAAAACGAGTGCGTTTTAAGCGTTTTCTGTGATGTATGTATATCTGTACGCCCGTATGTACGCATGTTGCTCCATTATCTGAAGGAATTTTTGACCAATTTCTTCGGAATTCCGGGAAAATACTCCTTTAATTATACCTAAGTGCTGGTTCTCTATTGAGAAAGATCGATGAAAAATTTTTAAAATGCGAGCACAAAGAAATATCTCAAAAAATCTATTTTTAAGCCTAATGTCTAGAAAATTTAATTTTAAGCTAATATCTATCGGTCTATCGGCTAAAACTAATTAAAATACACCTTTTTTTCTGTTGGACACTTTTTTCTACGAGCAATATTTGCCAAGATAACTGCGAAAAACTGCAAAAAGGGTAAAAAATGGATGATTTTTTACTATAACATGACAGGATTTGATTTTACGCAAAAATGTTAAATACAAAAGTTGTAGACAATATTTAAACAAAACTTTTTTCCATTTAATATTTTCATGTAAAATCAATACCTGACGAGTTAGACCTATAAAAACGATTTTAAAAGCCTAATTATACATAAAATAGACGATTTTCGGCTATAACATAACAGGATTTGATTTAATATAAAAATGTTGAATACAAAAGTTGTAGATTATAATAAAACAAAACTTTTTCTCATTTAACATTTTCATGTACAATCATTTTCTGAAGAATTCGACCTTTAAAACAATTTTCAATGCCTAGATACACCTCATATAGTAAATTTTCGCTTATTATTTAACAGGATTCGATTTGACACAAAAATATTCGATACAATAGCTATAAATAGGATCGGATAAATCGATATAAAATTCCAAAGATAATATAATTACAAAAACATAATAATAAGATACAAAATTACATTTGATTACAATATTTAAATATTGAATAATTAATTTGTTTTGAGTCCGTTTTCTATCATTATAAGAAACTAAACATTAGAGATAAACAATTAATACAAGAAATAGAAGTGTACAGATACTAATAAATGAAAAGTAAAACAATAACTAACAAAAACTGTTACATAGAAGCTGTCAGAACTTATAATTCTTTGTCGAATGATCTAGAGAACTTAGAATGTAGTAGGATTAAAATTAGAAAAATGTATAAAAATTGGGTTGGTAAAAATTTATAATTATGTTATCTTACTGTTTTGATAACAAATTTGAGGAATTTAATATAAGATTACACAGCTTAACCTGTTAACTATTTTCCCAGGACCTAAGCGATTGAACTAAAAGAATCAAAATTGTGTAATATTATATAAGTGCATGTTAAAGTAATATTATATTTACAAAAAAAAACTATTGTGTAATGTACGAACTATAAATTTTGCAATATGGTAAATTTCAATGCATAATGAATGCAATGTGCTAGCTGACTTTGTCAGTCTTACAGTGTGTAGAAGAATATTAAATAGGCAAGTCTCACTGGGTAGATGTTTGCGAAATACATAATGATGTATACGCAGACTAAACTTAGAAATTATCATACATATAGATATATGTTATACACAGGCAGTGCTAGCGGTCGCGTCGCGTTAGTCGCATCGTCGCATGTGTTTTTCCGCTGTACTTGGTGTGCGAACACAGCCTAGTCAAGGTAGCCGTTATCACTGCTGCAGTAGTATTCTAGTATTCATGGGCGCAGGTCGTAGGGCTAAGTCAGATTGCCGTTACCGAATGCATCAGCATTGAGCTTTCTCCTTTTGTTTTGCTCCTTTTCGCGGTATTAGTGTATATATGCATATATATGCGTGTATAGTGTATATATGCCGCGAGTATTTTTGTTGTAATTGAGATTGTGTAGGTATATGTAGTTTGGAACACCCGTCAGTCCGTGAGCAGCTTATAGTCTTCACCTTTCATTAAAATAGTATAAAATTGAACTATATTTTTTTATCAAATACAACAGTTATGGATAACATTAAAACAAATTTTTTTTCCATATAACATTTTCATAAATAAAAATGAAAACGATTATCATAATTATGATACAAATTATGAAAATGTTTTTCATTTCAAATATAACTGCAATCATGGTATTTATATTCAATATTCCTATGTGCGCTTTAATCATACCAATTAGTACTTATTAAATTTATATACATAATAGACTATTTAAAAAGTTATCTAAATATATTTATATATGTAGAATTAAAATGTAAACCTTCTACAAAAAAGAAGAAATAAATGTGTAAAAGTAAATGGACAATTTTTATTTAAATTTTACTGCAGATGTATTTATGTTTATTTTAATGATAAAAACGATAAATGAAGTATTAAAATTTTTGCAATAATGTAAGTATAAGATTCTTCTGAGCACTGCGGTCGTGCCTATTATGTAAAAACGAAGTTTTTCATAGGGAGGGGGCGGGCGACGAGCGAAGCGAGGAGCAGATGTATGTGGGGTCGGGGGGAGGGGTTGGCGTGTCGAGCGCAGCGAGATACGCAGGGGGGCTCGGCCCCCCAGTTTTTAATTCATATAATTGAAAGCGATTTTTAAAGTTGCTAGCGGCGCCGTCTGATACAATGGTATTTTTTTTATTGAGTCACAACAATTTTCTTTAAAGTAGGTTATAATTTTTTCTACTGCTAGCAAAGCATATGCTGAATCATGTTTTCGGTTATCACTTATGACTGTAAAGCTTTGTGTCGAATCTCCTTGATAAGACACTGCTGTGAAAATAGAAATTTCATCATTGCCCCTATGATTTCCTTGAATAGCTTTATTATGAATCACAGCCCAGTTTTCAGCGAAGTCTATTTGCAGAACTAAATGATGTGGGTCTTTTTTAGCATTTATTCTTTCTGCTTTTATAGCTTTGCGTTGTATATTTTTTATATACATGTGAGTACTAACCTTCAAAGTCCAAACCGAAAATTCATCTTTAAAAGCAGAAATTGACAGTGTTCTTTTAATCAAGTTTCCATTATTCCACAAAGCATATGTAATTTCTTCTGTGCCTTCTATATCTTGCAGTTTCAGAACATGAAATGTAATTCCCTTAATGCCTGGACAAATTTTACATTCTTGTAAATAACATAAATGAGATCACTCATTTATCGGCTCAGAACACATTATTGCGTTTATTATTTGTGATCGAATTTCGTCCAACTCTGTAACGTTACTCCCTCTGAAATTAATTAAGCTCGTAAGAAATAAATCATAATTTGCGCAATAGTTACAGAGACAAACTTCTTTGATGGGGCTATGTAAGACATATTTTGGTCGCAAACTATAAAACTTCGATTTACCAATTCTCAATTGGGGATGATTATTTTTAAATGCTTTATCCTTTGCTTTCAGACTTTGAGTAAGAAAACGTTTAATTTTCTTCTCATTTTTATCATTTATTTTAACGGTAATAACGTCACTCTTATTAGGACTCTGTCTTGAACAATTAAAATCGTCATTTATTCTTGTACAAGACTTTTCGCTCTTTCTATCATGTATATTGTTATGTTTGGAAATAAGGATGAAATTTCAGTTTTTGTTAAGGATGAGGGTAGCAAAGTCAGAATTTTCATTTTTTCTGATACCGTAGAACACTTTTGCAAGGCTAAACCAACATTTTGTATCCAATCTGTACAATGGCATACAGTTGATTCGTTTGCATTTACAGAAATGTCATAAACATTGTTGAACTTCACATCAAGAGTATTGACAATGTTGAAAGTATTTTTTTTTTCTTCTTTTTTACGTAATTTTCCATTGATTTTTCACGTATAAGATTTTTCCTCTTAAGATGCGATACAGATCCTAAGAAAAATATACTTATTTCATTATTAAATTCTTCGACGCGTTCTGGAGTATTTGGTAAAAAATCTTCATTTTTCTCGACTACGTTATCAATAACTTTATTATCCGTTGAAAATTCATTGTCAGTGCTACTCCATTCTAAAGCACGATTGTAACAAAGTTTATGTGTAGGCGGGGGTTCGAAAGTAAATCAGGATAGAGGTGCTTCAAGGGATGAGCAAGATCCTCAAGTTGTTTAAAACGTGCAGAACTAGGTTTGTAACAAATTTTTGTGTGCAATGTAAAAAATTTGCACATTTGATTCTCTTCGTTGAATGACATTCAGACATCGCCGTTGAGTTGATAAGGTGAAAATATATAATAATTTTCAAAAATCTGATAGTTAAAAAATTAAAAAATACTAGAGATGTAATATATGAGAAATTCTCAGGAACTTTTACTTTTATGTCACTCTTTTTTTTAAAGCAATTTATTGCTGCTATTAGCGGTGCGTGAGAAGCACATGAACCAGGCAGGGTATAAAAGCTTCAATTTTTACGTAGAAAACCAGTCCTGTAAACCATATTAGTGTGCCACGCTTGCCCAATTCGGAGCATATAAAAAACTGTCGAAAAAGGTCTACTTTTGAAAAGTTGAGTTTTTTCGACAGTTTTTTATATGCTCCGAATAGGCAAAACTTTGACTTTTCGTAAATATCTGAAAAAATTCTTATGAATTTTAGAAATGAAAAGAAAGCATAATAGTCATAAAATAATTTTCACCTATACGGGCGTAAAGTGCGTAGGTTCTATAAGGTTTTGTATAGGAGTATGTGAGCTATTGCGCCTCTTAGGCGTTAAGTAATACTTTATGTCCACTAGCTGAATATTTTTGAAGTTATAACGTGGGCATAAAATGTAATTTTATACGCAAGGTACGAGAAGTTCTATTATGTCAGTCAAGTTATCTTATGGGTACTTGACTACAATAAATTGATTTCAGTACTTTCTTGTGTTTAATTTGTATAGAAGGATAAACAAATTTGAATACATTTCTGAAAACAGTCATACAGTTGTTTCCGAGAGATGTTTGCATTACTTGACTATTGATAATTGATTTCATAACTTTCGTTTGTTTGATTTGCAGTAAACAATTTGAATGCTTACATATAATTTGTTCAGCATACAATGACTCAAAGAAGTGAAAGACTTTTTGACTGGTATTTATTTGATTTCTTTTAAAAAATCATAAATATTATTATTTTGTAGATTATACAGAAAAAACGTCTATACTTGCCTTATTTTATACTTTCGTAGAAAGTTTTATATTATTTCAGTACTTTCTTGTGTTTAATTTGTATAGAAAGATGAACAAATTTGAATACATTTCTGAGAACAGTCATACAGTAGTTTCCGAGAGTTTAGTTTTTACTTTTGTAAAAAAATTTTTTAGAGATCGAGATTTCACAACTTTTTAATTAGGAGTAAAAGTACATTATAAATAATGTTTGTTAAGTATAAAACTACATGGAATAGTAACCAAACTTATTCTTGCCTATAAGTTTTTACTGTAGTTGACTTTATCACCCATGTTCATTGTATTTCTTAAGGGAATCGATGAAATTATCTTGTGTACTCATTATTTCATCGATTCCCTTAAGAAATATAAGTTTTTACTTTTGTAAACAAATTTTTTAGAGAGATTTCACAACGTTTTAAGAGTAAAAGTACATTATAAATAATGTTTGTTAAGTATAGAACTACACTTTAATTGATTTCACAACTTTTTTGGGTTTGACTTTCAGTATCCGCGTATAAGAAATTTTTCTTGATGCCCTGGTGGAAAGTACGTGGTTTCGCCATTGTTTTCGATGGCGAAAGAAGGACATTTAACCATTGATTCTGAGTTGGTAACTAGGCAACTGTAGACTTTATTAATAGATTGTTTTAGAGGTTTTGTCAACATATTCAAAGTCATTAACCTATATTTACAACAAAAACTATAACTTCTGATCATCAAGGTACACCCGGTGGACATTGATTCTAGCAATGCATGTCCCGTTAGTGGCACTTACACATAACCTTTTGAATGTTCATATCATTTTCGAGGTATGTTAACGATTTAAATATTATGTGTGACAGTCACTAACGGGGTATTCATTGTCAGAATCAATGCGGCCCATCGGGTATACAAGTGATTTATATTGCTTTAATTTGCGAAATGGATAAAAGATTGTTCGTTAATAATGTCGCACTTTTTGTGAGAATTTCTTCTTGAGTGATCATTTATTTTTTCAGATACAAATAAAGTAGTTGACTTTGTTGCTGCAAATGGAGCAAAAGTACCGCATGTTTAATAATTGTACGTGTAACAATTGTAACAATTGCACCTAAAATAAAAATATTTTACATGATCTTCAGTAAAATTCACTTATTAAAATTATGCACGTGATGTTTTCGATGCCCGCCCCGCCCCCCCCCCCGACCAGCAGCATTCGCTGCGCTCGTACCGCAAATGTCGGGGGCGGGCATCGAACTCAATGCTCTCGAGCCCGTCGGGTGCGTTATCATTGTCAGTGGCAAACGTACTTTCCACCGGACATCAAGAAAAATAGTATACGGTATACGAGACGAAACTTCAAGGTCCGCCACTGCGTGATATGGCGTCCGAGGCGAAGCCTCGGCTTCGCCTCGGGCGCCAACTTCACGCAGTGGCGGAACTTCAACTTTCGTCACTTGTACCGTAATGTACTATAGTTTGACTTTAGAACGCAAAAATTTATTATTGATTTGTAGAATTCCTTTTCATAAAATAAAACGTAAATCATTTTTTAGGATATTGTATAGGTTTCGGAAAATAATTCCTATGGTTTCCGAAAAAATTCTTATCGTTTGTAAAAGTTTTTATAAAGTGATTGTAAAGGTTTTGGAAAAGAATTTCTCGTTGCTTGCAAAAGTTCTTTTTGCCTAGCGGGCCGAAAGTACCACTTTCGCTCCCGGCGCCCAATCGCGAAGGTTGTATTTTCGATCTCGCTAGGCAAAAAAATAGTATATGCTCCACGGGAGTAAAATTGGCCAGCCCACAGCTCGTGTTTGCCTTCGGCTCGGGTGGCAATTTACACGAGCTGTGGAATATCCAAGTTTTTTCCTTCCTTGGTGCGTAATATACTATTAAAGGATAGTAGAAGTTTTGTAAAATAATTTATTAAAGGATTTTTTAAAAGATGTAGTGATGGACCATTTTTGGAGATATTTTGTAGAGAAAATATAATAATAAATAATTTACAGAAATGATTCTGTTATTGAAAGTACGGCTTTAATTTAATGAGTAATACTACAGATAAGAAAAATGATTTTTGTAAGAAAAAGAAAACATTTTCATAGCAAATACATACAAACAAATATTGTAAAGAGATCAACTGATAAGAATTTTTCCATCGGTCTTACAGTCTTACAAATTAAATTAAAATAATTAATATTTATGGCAGTCAGATTGCCCTTGTTTATAATCACCCCCGCAGAATCTGAAATAAAAACTTAATTAAAATCTGGAAAAAACTTTGTTAGCAAAGGACGATCTGACTGTCCACCACCACCACATTGTCCGACGTTTCGAGCCTGCTCCGGCTCCTCCTCAGGGACTGAAATAAAACCCGCGATACACCTCCTTATATACCATGCACCCATACCCCCTTCTTTTCTCTTACCCCACCACCCTCCCCATTCCCCTCTCCAACTTGCCATTCTCACTTAAATTAATAAAGAATGATAAATGTTATCTAATTTACTTGACTCTATCATTAAATTTACATTATTCCGATTTCTTAGAATGTGAATACTTTCAAGGCTTTCCCTCTTATATTTATTCTTAATCCCCTGTTCCAAAATATCCACACTCCCAAAATCGAAAGAATGCAAACTATTTAAACAATGTTCTTTCAAACCCGATGTACAACTTGAGCTGCGTAAACTATATTGATGTTCATATATTCTCTTTTTCAAATATCTACCCGTTTGACCAATATAACAACCATTACAATCCCTACAATTAATTTTATAAACAACTCCCGATTTCAAACATTTATCATCCTTGTCTTTACAATTACTAAATAACCTTTCTAAATTATTATCATTTCTAAAGAAAACTTGAATATTATGTTTACTAAAAACCCTTCTAATCCTTTCCGACAAACCTCTAACATATGGTAAACTAAAATATGCATTCTTTCCATTTCTATTCCTTGTTTGATTATCTACCCGCTGCTTCAATCCACCATTATAAATTTCCCACACTCTCTCATCAATCATTTTATCAATAAATTTTACGGGATAACTATTTTTAATAAATGTTTCTCTAACTAAATTTAAATTCTTTTTCCTAAAATCTTTATGTGACAATTTAATCGCTCTGTCAATGACACCTTTGATCGCACCTGTCTTGTTTCCGAATTGGTGGTGAGAATCAAAATTTAAAAATCTACCTGACCATGTAGGTTTTCTATACCAATCTAATTTCACTCTAGTATTATTACCTCTAATGACTCTAATATCTAAAAAACTCAATTGATAATCTTTCTCAACTTCTTTTGTGAATTTAATTCTATCATGGATAGAATTAAACACATCCACCATTTCATCCACAAAACATTCTGGTACAACTGCAAAAATGTCATCAACATATCTTTTAAAAATAATTGGCTGAAAAACCAACTTAGACAAAGCAATACTTTCCAATGTTTCCATTACTAAATTGGCTATAACAGGTGACAAAGGTGATCCCATTGGACAACCATATCTTTGTTCATATAGACTATTATCAAAAGAAAAAATTGTGTTTTTAAAAACCAAATTAAGTGCCTTTATAAATTCATCTTTTGTTAAACATGTTTTGTATGACAAAGTAATACCAGAAAAAGTGGTAAATATCATGTCAAAGGGTGCTAAATTTGGAATATCATATTCAAGTAAATCTCTTCCGATCAAGAATATCATCGCTGAGGTAGAAAGTAGTATGAGTAGTTTTAATCTGGAGTTTAAAAAAGAATGTAGGAGTTCTTTAGTTAAAGTTGTTAATAATTTTAAAAGAGAACATAGATTTGATAATTATTTGAACAGTAATTTATTCCATGATTTAAAAATAACGAAGAAATTCTTGAGAGAGAATCCGAATATGATCTTCCAAAAAGCAGATAAAGGAAATGTAACTGTAGTTTCAGATAAAAGGGATTATATTAATAAAATTCAACTTATGTTGGAGGATGATACCACTTATGTGAAAATTAGGAATCCACATATCAATAGACTACAAGATAAATTGAAAGAATTATTGATGCATTGGAAAACAAAAGCTTATATTAAGGATAGTATGTTTAAATATTTAAAATGTGAAAATGGCACTGTAGCTAAATGTTATGGGCTTCCTAAGATTCACAAAGAACAGTTGACATATAGAATAATAATATCATCGATAAATTTTCCGACGTATAGACTTGCTAGATTTTTGTCTAATATATTGTTCAAGATAGTAGGTAAAACAAATTCATATATTAAAGATAGTTGGAGTTTTTATGGTATAATGAAAGATATTATTATTCCGAATGATCATAGGATGGTTTCATTGGATGTAGTATCTTTGTTTACAAATATACCTTTAGAGTTGTTGAATGATATTATACAAGATAAATGGTCTGAAATTAAAGTACATACTAGTTTAACAAAAGATGAATTTATAAAGGCACTTAATTTGGTTTTTAAAAACACAATTTTTTCTTTTGATAATAGTCTATATGAACAAAGATATGGTTGTCCAATGGGATCACCTTTGTCACCTGTTATAGCCAATTTAGTAATGGAAAAATTGGAAAGTATTGCTTTGTCTAAGTTGGTTTTTCAGCCAATTATTTTTAAAAGATATGTTGATGACATTTTTGCAGTTGTACCAGAATGTTTTGTGGATGAAATGGTGGATGTGTTTAATTCTATCCATGATAGAATTAAATTCACAAAAGAAGTTGAGAAAGATTATCAATTGAGTTTTTAGATATTAGAGTCATTAGAGGTAATAATAATAGAGTGAAATTAGATTGGTATAGAAAACCTACATGGTCAGGTAGATTTTTAAATTTTGATTCTCACCACCAATTCGGAAACAAGACAGGTGCGATCAAAGGTGTCATTGACAGAGCGATTAAATTGTCACATAAAGATTTTAGGAAAAAGAATTTAAATTTAGTTAGAGAAACATTTATTAAAAATAGTTATCCCGTAAAATTTATTGATAAAATGATTGATGAGAGAGTGTGGGAAATTTATAATGGTGGATTGAAGCAGCGGGTAGATAATCAAACAAGGAATAGAAATGGAAAGAATGCATATTTTAGTTTACCATATGTTAGAGGTTTGTCGGAAAGGATTAGAAGGGTTTTTAGTAAACATAATATTCAAGTTTTCTTTAGAAATGATAATAATTTAGAAAGGTTATTTAGTAATTGTAAAGACAAGGATGATAAATGTTTGAAATCGGGAGTTGTTTATAAAATTAATTGTAGGGATTGTAATGGTTGTTATATTGGTCAAACGGGTAGATATTTGAAAAAGAGAATATATGAACATCAATATAGTTTACGCAGCTCAAGTTGTACATCGGGTTTGAAAGAACATTGTTTAAATAGTTTGCATTCTTTCGATTTTGGGAGTGTGGATATTTTGGAACAGGGGATTAAGAATAAATATAAGAGGGAAAGCCTTGAAAGTATTCACATTCTAAGAAATCGGAATAATGTAAATTTAATGATAGAGTCAAGTAAATTAGATAACATTTATCATTCTTTATTAATTTAAGTGAGAATGGCAAGTTGGAGAGGGGAATGGGGAGGGTGGTGGGGTAAGAGAAAAGAAGGGGGTATGGGTGCATGGTATATAAGGAGGTGTATCGCGGGTTTTATTTCAGTCCCTGAGGAGGAGCCGGAGCAGGCTCGAAACGTCGGACAATGTGGTGGTGGTGGACAGTCAGATCGTCCTTTGCTAACAAAGTTTTTTCCAGATTTTAATTAAGTTTTTATTTCAGATTCTGCGGGGGTGATTATAAACAAGGGCAATCTGACTGCCATAAATATTAATTATTTTAATTTAATTTGTAAGACTGTAAGACCGATGGAAAAATTCTTATCAGTTGATATTAAATTGCAGTCGACATAAGTAATATTTTTAATAATTGTAAAGAGATAAAGAGATAATTTAAATAGCAAAAATCAGTTTTGTGAGAAATAGAAAATGTTTTTATACCGTCAAGTTCTTTGTAGAGAGTTGGACAGTTGTTGAGAGCAAGATTGTTTGGATAAAAACATTAAACTTATATTGGTATTTCAACAGAGAATTTAAAGTTGTTAAAAAAGATAACAATAATATATTTTTTCTTTGTAGCTATTGCAAGGAATAAAAGACAAAAGCACAAGTTATCAGAATTACAATTCAAATCTCTGTATCACCAGCTGATTCTCTTGCTTTTATAAAACTCGAAGCTCAAAGTTGGCTGAAAAGTTGAGTTCGCATGTCAACTGCCATTTCCGTAGCAGTAGGCGGTACAAAGTTTTTAAAAACTACTCTTTCGCATCTATTTCTCTAAAATCACTTAATCCTCTAGCTTAAAAATGCGCAGCTCAAAGTTTGCCAAGTTAACTACCATTATGTAACAGCACCTGATACTAAGTTTTTTCACAAAACACTCTTATGCATCCATTTGCTCTTGTTTTTTTAACAAATTATTATTACATTCTTAAATTTGTGCTAAAATTTACCTCTAGCCTTCTATTGCACATTCTAAAGCTGGAATTCGTTTCATTATTTTGGTAACCACATATTTCTTTTTCATAATATTTTTTTTTCATCATACACATAATCTTGTAAAATTAAAAACACAACCAGTTGATGAATTAAACATTATTATTATCTGAATATTGTATAGAAAAATATGTACTAAAAACTTCTCTGAAACATTTTGACATCTCCTACCATGAGAAAATCATAAAATAGATTACTGAGCACTTTCATTCCTTGAAATGTTCGCAATAACACATCATTTTTGCTCTTTTCAGTACTTCCATGTTCATTAAACATAATCTTTTCATTGGCACTTGAATAAATATGTACAACAGTATAGCACTGATATCGACTAAGTTTTTTAAAGATGACAGATGCTTTTTAAATCAAGGCTCAGACCAATATTTCAAATAGCCATCATAAATTATATTGTATATTTATATCCTCACGTGTCACTCAGGAATATTTTCTTCTATGCCAAAGCTTATTATGAAGTGTATGAACCTCATAATGGGTAATTATTTATTAATACACACTTGAGCTATTTTCAAAACATTTGAAACTGATTTTTAATAGAGGTTTTAAAATTTGATTTTAAACACTTCACGTAACACGTCATACCAGTGCTATATTTTATTTATTATTAGACAAAACACTGAAAATTATATTGTATATTTATAACCTCGTGTGTCACTCAGCAATATTTTCTTCTATGCAAAAGCTTATTATGAAGTTTATGAACCTCATAACACATAATTATTTATTAATACACACATGTTCTATTCTCAAAACATTTCAAAGTGATTTTAAGTACAAGTTTTAAAATTTGATATAACACTTCGTGCAACATATTTTACCAGTATTTTATTTTTTTTATATTACACAAAACACTGATTTATTTTTTAATCACTATGTTATTTGTTATCATGTCATTTGATTATATATGCACTTCATGCAACACATCATACCGGTATTTTGTTTTATTTATTACGCAAAACACTGATTAGATATAATTTTTTAATAATCGCAACAATTTTATTATGAATATAATTTTCAACTAGATAGACGAACTATGAAAATCACAATTTTTGTTCCTATTTTTAAAAACTTACTTCAAAACATAATACTTTTTTCGTACTTTGAATTCAATACTATCTAAATAAACATCTTAGTTGTTGTTTGTTTTATGTGTTATTCATTGAAAGCAATGAAACTGTCATTTTCTTCATGGACATCCAAGTACTCTATTCGTCCTGTCAAATACGAAGACAAATTGTTAATATTCTTCTAAAATTATATCTCATGAAAAATTTTCATGTTGAGAATATATAGATACACCTTGAAAAATATTGTATTGTAAATAGTATTTGCCTGCTCTTCCATAGGCTAATATTGGTTTTGTTTTTCTTTCTTGAGTAGTACTATATTCTTACTATCTTCTTTAATATAAGTCTATTTCTAAGCGTCTGTTCTTGTATTAAAATAACTTTTTCTTGTCCATTAATAATAAAATAACCAGCAGGGTCATGAGGGCACTCGTTCATTTCTGCTGATTCAAAATTATATTTTTCGACAGTACACAATTAGAACTCCTCAACATTATTGGCTATATTACATATTCAAAATAGAATGGAAGTAAGGCTTTCAGCATTTGTCTACGTTGTACAACCATCCAAGTTAATTCAAAATCGAATTTCAATGACTGTAAACAAATCTTGTATAATCTGTAAATATAAAAAAAATTCACACAAAGTATCAATTTTTTTAAAATGATTGTAGCCATTTAACATTTTGCTGTTCAATACTTATCTAATAAAACCCCCGTTGATTGATATATGAATAGATGAATTCTTCTATCACCAGTTGCCTACTTGAGATCTTTGAATAATTAATTAACTAATTTTAATTTTAAACTAACTCACGACGATATGATAACATTTGTAACATCTGTGTGTGTAAAGATGTGTAAGGTTACGTCGTCATCGCCCAGACACGGGAATATATATATATATATATATATATATATATATATATATATATATATAAGACAAGAGAATATATATTATTCGCCCGTTGATTGATACATGAATAGATGAATTCTTCGATAACCAGTTGACTGCTTGAGATCTTTGAATATATTAATCTTGACTACTTATCTGTAAATAAAAATTTTCACAAAGTATCAATTCTTTAAAAAAATTACTATTTAACATTTAGTCGTTTTAATACTTATCTAAAAAATGTTGTTGCCTCATTGATGCTCGTAAATAAATTCTTTTATTCTTTTCGTCAGTCGACTTCATCAGATCTTTGATTATTAAAACGAATATATATACCTATACTATAAACAATCATCCGTGATATTGTGTGTATGTGATATATATATATATATATATAAACTTGTATAACGTTAGTTCCCAGGACCCCATGTTACTGTATACCTATACGTGACTAAAGAAATAATGTCTCTTATGGGGGCCGATGTCCTCAAAACTGAGGTTAAACATATGTAGATTTAGGGACTGTCCCCAAAACTAACAAATGTCCCCGAAACCAACGTTAAACATCTGGAATGTCCTGGAAACTAACATAAAACATATATATATATATACATACATACACACACACACACACACACATACACACACACACACACACACGCGCGCGCGCGCGCCCATACATAACGACCTAACCTTACGCATCTCTCAACATATAATATATATATATATATATATATATATATATATATATATATATATATATATATATATATTATATGTTGAGAGATGCTTAAGGTTAGGTCGTTATGTATGGGCGCGCGCGCGCGCGCGCGTGTGTGTGTGTGTGTGTGTGTGTGTGTGTGTATGTATGTATATATATATATGTCACGCGACAGGAAGTCGCAACACCGGGTGATAGTCTGAAACTATGGAGAAAATTTAGAATCGGAAAGTGGACATAAAAAAATTCAGCTCTCTACATCTTTTAAACGAGATAATCTTTTTAAATAAAATCTTTTGATTTGTATAGAGTAATGAAATGGCTTTCGATTAAGGTGGTTCTCCTCGGACTCCCTAGTCAAAGCAGTGCTAAATGTAGAAGTTACCTAAAATTTAAAAAACCATAGTTGTAATGTGATTTATTTATTTAAAATGATAGAGATAGTCCATGTATTATAAATAAAGTGCATTTAACATGACTAAGATAATTTTTTTCACAAAATGGCAACTTTCTAGAAACTAGATATCGTCACTACAAACAATTGTTGATAAATCACTGGAATCTTTTTTGTTTCTTAAGCGATTTTAGTTTTCAAGGTCTCATTTTGCTCCTTAAGAAATTTCATGGGAACTTGCCGAAGGAAAAATTAAAAATTATTCAAAACTCAGAAAGTTATAGCCAATTAAAAGAATATTTTGTTTTAACGACATGCATGATTTTATGAACAATTATCTATAACTTTCTGAGTTTTGAATAATTTTTAATTTTTTCTTCGGCAAGTCTCCATGAAATTTCTTAAGGAGCAAAATGAGACCTTGAAAACTAAAATCGGTTGAGAAACAAAAAAGATTCCAGTGATTTATCAACAATTATTTGTAGTGACAATATCTAGTTTCTAGAATATCGCCATTTTGCGAAAAAAGTTATTTTAGTCATGTTAAATATACTTTATTTATAATACATTGATTATCTCTATCATTTTAAATAAATAAATCACATTACACTATGATTTCTTTAAGTTTTAGGTAATTTCTACATTTAGCATTGCTTTGACTAGGGAGTCCGAGGAGAACTACCTTAAGAGGGATATGTTATATAGTTGAAACTAACGCAATAGGTATATAAGTGCATTGATTTTTCTCGTACATCCATTTCAATGTATATCATCGCGCGGTCACTCCTAAGGCTCTTCTATACTTGCCTTCGGAGCGCTTCCGCGCTCCTTGATAAATGAATGAAAGTCACAAATAACTCAATCTAGATCAGAGTTCTAAATGCATATAATACTATGTTTAAAAGTAAAAAGTAATTGATTTCCATGGTGATTGCAGTCACAGCCGCCGGACGTGTGGGTATCGCCGAAGCAGTCACTGATCCTGGAGATACGTGCAAGCGAAATAATAAGAACTCAGGCATATCCTCCGCTCAACTACAGCTTGCGATTTCCGCGGGTACTGAAACTGAGACTCGACAAGAGCTGGTATGACGTCTGCTCTACCACCGAGTTTATGTCTCTCGTCAAGGTGCGTATTGGAGTTAGAAAATAATAATTAAAATCATAAACAATTTGGAATATTGTGCAATGTTTATAACTAAATCTAAAAATATTATCATTTCAATGTCCCCAAAGTTACTGAAATTTTTCTAGGTACACCTTATGCACCTAATTTCTCTTCCTTATTATTGTATATCTTATACTGTACCAGAGAAATGTTAAAAAATTTAAAACTTTTCATACAGCGATTTTAGAAAAAATGCATTACAAACGTAAATTATTATTTTGAAACTTATTACGTAAATTATTCTTTTAGGATGTAACGTCTGATGGTCTTCTCGACCACCTTATGTTGAATCCTCTTAACATCTGCTTTAAAAAAAAGAAAAAAAGGATAATATATCTTTCTTCCAAAGAGTCCAAAAGAATTCTCGTATTCGAACCGTTGGCCCGCACAAAGTAACGGTCAGATTTTATGTCATGCAGATGCAAGACACTGCATTCCGATCCTTTCCCACGAAATAAGATTAAAAAAAAAAAAAAACAACACCATGCAAGTGGAAACTTTCATCAAGAGCGAAAGCAATTCCTCCTATGTGGAAAAAAAGGGAAAGATTTTACGACCTTACCCCGAAAGGCAGGCCACCCCAGCTGTGCACATGCGCGCCTACGCGTCGCCGAAAAGCCATAAAATTTCGACCGTTACAACTTCCTTCGACTTCACATATAGCTAATTTTATTTTTACATTTTAACTTGTAGTTATTAACTTATGTTAATTAAAATTTTTCTGATTACGCTGATCTAAATTTTACGAAAATAGGCCTGGTAGAAGTAAAGATAATTAAATAAAACACCTCACAACAACTTCATTTTAGTAATAAATAATAAACAAACTCATAAATAAAATGAAAAATAAGAATAACGATATTTGTGTACTTTAATTAAAATCTTTGTAAAACCACGTTACACACTCTAATTAAACACAAATATAAACTACATAATAATTTTTAAGAACATCAAAAAGAAAAAACAGCGATAGCTATGTGAAGCGTGTGCAAATTAGAATAATTAATTTAACTTTAATTAGAAAATAAATTGTTTCTTATGTATACCTAAAATTATTAATGTACATTAAATATTAAGTATAAATTACGAAAATAATCCTGCGTAATATTTAACAAAATAGACAGGAAAATGATACAACTAACGTCATCTCTGTAGAAAAAGTCGAAACTACAGCCGAAAGCTGGGGGATGCTTCGTTCCCCCACGTAGCCAATTAGCCGCGTCAAAGGGCCTTAGGCCTACCCTTATTTTTCCACCCATACTTGTGCAACCAGTCAACTGTCCCCAAAAATCTTTGTAAACTCCCCCACGGAGAGTATCCCCAAACCGTACTTGGCGAGGAAGGGAAGAGGGAGAAAACCGAACTAAGCTTTTCCCTCGTCCCTCCGCCGTCAGGCAGTTCCTCGCTACCATCAGAGTTGAACAGACAAGTTCCTCGCCACCATCGAACTCGACCAGCCACCAGCACACCACTTGTAACCCAGGGAGGGAAACTCAGAATAAACCTAAGTGTAAGTCAAAAAATTGTCTTCGTATTTCATTTCTTCTCTCCAATCTTTTCTCAACTTAGTCCTTCACATATACGCACTTCCGAGGAGCATTCAGATCGTTCTGTGCCGAATGGGCAGAGCTGGAATCGCTTGTCTCCTCAAACATATTATCTTTTTTTTTCCCTCCCTCCTTCAGTGATAAGTTCAAATAAAACGTTTGCAAGATTTGGCCATCCCTAGCACTTGGGTAATTCCAGGCAAAAGTGGTATCAAGGTTTAGACGACCATCTGGACGTCACAAGGATAGGTAGTATATAAAATTTCAAAATGTGCTCCTATTTGCTGGCTTTGGAATTAAAAAATATTGATTTTTTTTACCCATTAACGGCCACGGGGACACTTTTTTCACCACTTCTTCAGAGCTCTCTAGATGGGATAAATTTGGGCTTAAAAAATTTTTGAACACATGAAATTCATAGATTTTTTATCGATCTTTCCAATGGTAACCATCCAAAATTAGAAAAAAAGTTTATTACTCAAAAATGAAGTTTAAGTGTAAAAAACAGAAATTTTTTTTTTTAATTGATTTTTTATCAACTGTCCGTTATGCAATCATCTTGAAATTAATTTAGATGGTGGAGGGATTGTCTGAACTTCAAAAAACTGTCCTTGGAAAATTTTGTTATCTGAATGATCCAAAATGGCGTTCGAAACGAGAATTTTCGCTCATTATGTTTAGGACGCTTTAACTAAAAAACTATAAGCTTTTAAAAAAAAATGATAATTACAAAAAGTGCTTAGAATTCATCAAAGAATACAATAGAATTTTTGCAGAATTTTTGGAGACAATTTTGAAAATTTTTATACTAAAAAAAAATTTTCATAAATTTAAAAAAGTTCAAGAAAAATTCTGAAAAAATTCTAATGTATTCTTTGATGAATTCTAAGCATTTCTTATTGGTTGCAATTTTTTCTGAAAGTTGATAGTTTTTGAGAAAAATAATCTTTAAAAAAAAGAAAATAAAACGAAAATTACTTTTGAAGTATTAAAAAACTTTTGACCCAAAATTGATTGACAAAATATAAAAATAAAATACTAATTTTCAAATATTTATGAGCTTATTATAAATAAGCTAAGCCTTAAATCGAAAAAATGATACGGTAATTTTGGTTTTATTTTCTTTTTTAAAGATTATTTTCCTCAAAAACTATCAACCTAGAATAGCTGAAAATAAAGAAATCATAATATTTTCGAAAATGCTAAATTTAAGAGAAATAAAAAGGGCCAATCTTTCGAAATATATTATGTAGAATACACAATAATAATTAAAATTTTCGAAAACAAAAAAAAGAACCTTTTTAGAATTTTTAGCTATTCGAAATGCAATTGTTTAAAGATAAAAATTTGTAAAATATAGAAAGTCCAAAATTTCAAAAACACAAATTAAAAAGGTTTAAACTTTCGAAAAACCAATTAAGAATATTCAAACTTTCGAAAAAATATACTAACCTACAAATAGAATTTTTGTCAACTTTATTGTATGAAACATGCAATAATTTGGTCTTTTCGACATTTTGGACTTTCGAAAGTATGAACTTTTCGACATTTTGAGCTTTCGAAAGTTTGATCTTTCTACATTATGAACTTTCTATATTTTGAACTTTTGGTACTATAAACATTTATTTGTAGTTGGAATTTTTGATCTTTTATTATAGCTAAATATCATATCAGGTTCTACATTTTTATCATTCGAAAACATAATTTTCTAAATTAAGTACAGATATTTTCTATAGATTGTACGGGCGCGTACATTCCGCCGTCGTAACGCGTAGGAGAGACGCGAGGTTAAGATTTGCACGGATCTCGGGCATGGCCCTTTTCAAATAGCGCGCCGAAGTCGACTCACGCGAGAGCGCGCCGTGCGGCGAGAGAGCGAGGCACGGGGAGAAGAAGGCGAGCGGAGCCGATGCGCGCAGCCGAGGGACACCGCGGCCATGTTGGCCGCCATTGTGACTGCACCTGTTGCACGCGCGTGATCGCTCCGTGAGTTTCTCCGATACCGCGTGTGCCTGCAACCGCCTGTGACCCCGCCGCCGCTACTGCAACCCGAAGCTCCTGTGTGCCGCGCTGGAAGTGTTGCGAGAGAGAGAGAGAGAGAGAGAGAGAGAGAGAGAGAGAGAGAGAGAGAGAGAGAGAGAGAGAGAGAGGGGGGGGGCAAGCGCGAACGTCTCGGCGAGGGTTGCCTGCTGCCGTGCAGCAGGTCGTGCGCCCAAGTCTCGGCCTTCGCGTCCCCTGTACTTAATGTGACAGCACGCGCCCCTTTGTGCGTACACCAGTTCGTGCAATAAATTCAGTCTTTATTTTAGTTTTGAGTTTTGTCGATTACTTCGCGAGTATCCCATTCCCTTCCCGAATACCGCCCTCTACCACATTTCAGCAGCTGCAGCTAGCCGAGGTTCGGCCTCCTAGAGGACAACGGCTACGGGGAAAAGTAAGTTAAAGCCGCCAGGTTTAACCTGCGCGGCGTTGTACGGGAACGCCGGCTGCCGTAGGTAAGGTTAGACAGCAGCCGAGAGTTCACGCGCCGAGATTGGCAGCAGCGGCAGCGTGCACCGCCCGTGGCCCGTGCCACTGCGCTCCCTCAGGCGTGCAGGGGAATTCTACATCGGCGAGTTCCCCGGACGTATAATACGCCCGTAGATTACTCGAAGAACCCCTGAGAGGGATTAATACCCTCTCTTAACATAACCCCGTTAAAACTGGCGCCCATTACGTGCTGGGAAAGCACAATTAAAGTAGGAATAAGTTATTTCGCAACTAATCCGACGAAAATGAATAGATCCAGAGTCGCGTTGTGCATTAAACATTAAGTAAAGATTATATAATGTGTGCAAGTGTGTACAGCTGTTGGTTTGATTCCTGTTTGGAGGGAATACTCGGCCTGCACGTGTTAAACTGCGTAATTGCTTGTTAAGACCGAGCAATAATTAGGAACTAAGAGATTGTTAGCAACTAATTTATTTTTTTATTTATTAATAATTATTTATAAAACCGAAAATTTTTTTTTGCTTTGCTTATTTATTTTCTCGTTCGTTCCGCACCAATCCCTGGTTACGAGCACGCCGAGACAACCAATGGGAGGCCCATTGGTTAGGAACGACTCCGCGGTTCAATACGCGACACGGAAACGTGTCGCAACTATAAAACGGAATTAGCACGACGAATCGGTTGCTCTCATCACATGATCGCTTGCACATACGAAAATTTGGAGGTTAGGCACACCTAACGCTCAGGAAATTCAATTGGAAATTCACTACAGCGGAATCGTTGGCGCATGCGTCGGTGAAATCGGCGCGCATAGTAATTTTTGAATTGCGCATGCGCAACACCGCAAAATTTTCAAAGTAATTTCAAACTTCACAGGTTCGTTGCGCAGGAGATAAGCTCACTAGCGCGCGCGATAATTTTCTTGACCCAGATACGGATCGGTTGTTCTGCAAGGACGTAGGCACCTACGTCGAGCTGAAAGTAGCCAGCTTGACAACCGAGCCCGCAGCAGTAGCTGCCATAGGACTCGCTGACGCCATGAACCTTCAGCGAGAGGAGCTGAAGGCGATGGTCGAGTCCGTCCTGAGTGCTGCGCACCCAGAGCTAGGTTGTGTGAAAGGGTTCGTGCACGAGATAAAAGTGCGTAAAACGTGGCCGATAAAGCAGCGACACTATCCGATGTCGGATAAAGTGCAAGAGGAAATGCACAGACAGGTGCGCGAGATACTGCAACAGGGGATAAACGAGCCTTCGCAGAGCGGTTGGTCGAGTTCAATCGTAGTGACGCGGAAGAGTGATAACACCCGAAGGTTCTGCTCTGATTTGCGTAAGATCAACGCAGTCACCGAGCTAGACGCTTATCTCCTGCCGAACATGTAGGACATCTTGCGCAAGCTGCGCAAGGCTCGGTTTATTTCGACGCTCGACCTCAAGAGCGCGTATCACCAGATACCGCTGGCAGAAGAAGCGTGGCCGATTACCGCCTTCACCGTGCCGGGATTGGAGCTGTTCCAATTCCGGCGCATGCCCTACGGTCTCACCAATGCGCCGGCTACCTTTCAGCGACTCATCGATCGCGTGCTCGGGCCCGAGCTGGAGCCGCACGTCTACACCTATCTCGACGACATCATCATCGTCGCCGAGACTTTTGAGCAGCACAAGGAGTGCCTCAAAATGGTGTTAGAGAGACTCGTGGCCGCTGGACTCTCGCTTAACCCGGACAAATGTGTGTTCAGCAAACCAGTGGTGGCTTACCTCGGGTTTCTAGTTAACCGAGGCGGCACGAGGCCGAATCCGGCCAAGGTAGAGCCGATTAAGAACTATCCGACGCTGAAGAATCTGAAAAATCTTCGGAAATTCCATGGCCTCCTGGTACCGGAGGTTCATCCCCGATTACGCCACGATCGCTGAGCCCTTCACATGACCTACGAGGAAGAATCAAGTTCGAGTGGCTCGAGGAGCAGCAAAGCGCTTTTGAGCTGCTCAAAGCGATGATCATCGTCGCACCGACACTGCAACGGCCAGACCCGAATAGCCTGTTCGTCGTGCAGACAGATGCGAGTGACGTTGGCCTCGGCGCTGTATTGCTCCAGGAAGTGGACGACGTCGAGAGAGTTCGCGAGCCGGGTGCTGACCCCGGCGGAGCGCAATTACAGCGTGACCGAGAGGAAATGCCTCGCGGTAGGGTGGGCGATAGGTAAGTTCCGCCCCTACATCGACGGCTACGAATTTAAAGTCGTGACAGACCACAGCAGCTTGCGGTGGCTCTGCCAAATGAAAAACCCCACGAGCAGGCTGGCTCGGTGGGCGATAGAGCTGCAAGGGCATAAATTTACCATCGAACACCGGAAAGGCGCCCTGAACTATGTGGCTAATGCCCTCTCCCGCATGTATGAGGGAGAGAAGGGCCCGAATGTGGCCGCCGTGTCCTGGTCAACGGACACGGAGGACACGTGGTATCAGGAGTGGAGCGCCAAGGTCCGGGAGCACCCTAACGAGTACCCGACTTACAAACTCGTAGCCGGCAACATGTACCGCTACCGCCCGAACCAGTAAGTAGAGACAACCCTCGGCGACGACGATGATGCATGGAAACTGGTAGTACCAGAAGAGCACCGTCGCGAGGTGTTACAAGAATGCCGCGACGACGCCACCGCTGGACACCTCGGCAGGGAAAAGACGTTCGCCAGGGTAGCGCTGCGCTACTACTGGCCGCGATATTATGCCGAGACGCAAGAATACGTGCGCAATTGCGAAACGTGTCAGCGGTTTAAGGTTGAACAGCGAGCTCCCGCCGGCCTCATGGGATGACGCGCCGTCGATAGATGCCATGGCAAGTCGTGGCGGGAGACCTTATTGAACCGCTGCCCCGCACCTCTACAGGTTTTGAATACATAATCAATTCCTATTCGAGTTATTGTTAACTAGTTAATTACCTAATTAATATCATGATTCTACCGTTAAATTCCCAAATCGAGCTTGTTATGGGAACGCATAACATTATTATTATTTAATATGTCATTTCGTTTATCAGAAATCAATATTCAAGGTTTCATTGCAGAATTGCTTTTACATGTGGCACGACTCCATCCATGCAAACGCAGTTCATAACAGAGTAGCAGAAAGCGCTCGGGCTCCATATCTTATTCTATATATATATATATATATATATTATACACAGGAAGCGCTCGCGGTCGCGTGAGTCGCATGTGTTTTTCCGCTGTAGGTACTTAGTGTGCGAACGCAGCCTAGCCGAGGTAGCCGTTACGACTGCTGCAATAGTACTCATGCACACAGGCCGCAAGGCTAAGCCAGATTAGCATTGAGATTTCTCCTTCTGTTTTTCTCCTTTTGGCGGCATTAGTGTATATGTGCATATGTGCCGCGAGTATTTTTTTGTAATTGAGATTGTATATATCTATATAGCAGGGCGCAGCCCCCCTAGTTAGATATGTTAGTTCTAACGAAGTAAAAAATTAAATATGTAATAAAAAGTATGTAAATTCTCATCAGTTGATGTAATAAAAAGCAAAAAATGTAATAATTTGTATAGAAATGTAAAATGATGTAAAAAAATGTAAGTTTCTGTAAAAAACTAGTGTTACACTTTCTTACGTTTGATTACATTTTTTGTTCTTTTTTGACATTTTTTTACACTTTTACATATTTTTGTTGTAACGAAATAAAAAATATAATATGTAATAAAATGTGAAAAAATGTAAAAAATTGTATAGAAATGTAAAATTATGTAAAAAAATATAAGTTTCTGTTAGAAACTGTAAAGTGTTACGCTTTCTTACATTTTATTACATCTTTTCATTCCTTTTTTACATTTTTTACACTTTTTTACGTTACGTTAAAATAAATGAAAAAATGCAGAATTTTAAAAAAGTAAAATACGGTAAGAAAATGTAAGAAACTGTAAAAATACTCGTATGTAAGAAAATATAAGAAAGTGGAAAAAACGTCCGAAATCCAATATAAATATAGGATTTCTTACATTTTCTTACGATTTCTTACGTTTTTTTTTATAGTTTATTACACTTTTTTTAACATTTTCGATTTCCGCTAGGGTGGAATCATGTTATTTTTTAGATAAAATATTTTTCTTAAATTTATATTCTATATTTAATTATTTCGACGTAATGATTTTTTAAAATAATTCCACTTCTAATATCTAATTTTTCTACTTTCTGAACATTCATAAAAGTAAAATTCGATATAAAATTTCTCTATATTGAGAGCTTTCTAAAAAAAAGAATTCTATTTTTTGATACCCGCCCTGCTTAAGGCGGTCTTACACTTAAAAATTTTGAAAAAATCAACTTTTTTTATTGAATTTTTTAATTATATATGTTATTCTGAATCTAAAAAAACTAGTTTGGATCAAAAATTAAAAAAATTAAAAATGATATGGTTAAAAGAGCTTACTATCTTGAAAATGACGAAAAAATTGATTTTCCTTTTTTTATTCCTTTTCTATAGGTTTTGATATACATATATAGGAAACGTTTACTAGTATGTGTTTTAACATATCAAAGAACATTATTTAAGAGTTATTAGTATAAGAATTATAAAAAAAAAATAATTAAATTCAAATGTGGGATTTATTATAAGAATAATATAAATCATATTCTGGAATTTGAAATCCAGTGGAATCGTCTTTTGAGTTGTGAAAATTTTGCACTTCTGTTCTAGTAAAGTGACCATTCCATCAACGAAATTTGACAGCAAATTACTATATTAGTACTCCCTTTGGTATACCTATATACTTATAAAACTATAATACCATAGTGTCAGCACAGTTGTACAGCTGACAGCTCAAAATCTCAAATAAGCCAAGATACATAACCATGTGATTTCAACAGTTTGTTTTGCAGAGTTTTTGCTTTCTGATAGAGAAAGATTTTTTTCTTAGTGCTTGATTATTTGTATTCATAAGTGAATTTAGGACTAAAAATTTAATGTATTGTGTATGTGAATATATATGTCTGAAAAGTGTAAGTGCAATTATAATACAAGCGTGCAGTGACAGTTTTGTTTAAATTTGGAAAGTAGTTTCAGTTCAAGATGGGAATGCTGTATGAAAATTAATACTGAAAAACATGTGCTTTGGCAAGATTGAATTAAGTATTTTAAAGAAGAGGCAGTAAAAATTTTTATCGCATAAAAATAAGTACATCTTTTTTCTAAGAAAGATGAAAGTGACATATTAAGTCTACCTCACTATAAGATATATAATTCAATTCAGAAAATTTGTGAATTGCAATAAGTGTCAAGATGTATCAATATACATAAAAGCGACAAGCCTGCTCACAAGAATACAGACTTAAATTTAAGATATATTTAATATTAATATTTAATATGTGTAATCAAGTGATCATTGAAAAAATGGGCTTATCGGCTTTTATGTACTTATGTACTTTTGTCTATGACAGTGATGGCTTTTTAAGTTTCGATTTGGATGATTGAGATTTCATATTTCATAAGACCTGACGCATATTCTACATTTATCTTAGTATTATTGTTGAGGTGTGGTGAATGAAGGAGAGACTTTATTTAAGTAGAAATAATAAAGAGTTTATTGAAACTTATACTACGGCGCTTCCTTGCACCACGCGCGAGGCGCTTATCATTCGGCGTACGGCAGCAGAAAGAGAGAACAGCGCATCGCTCGCTGCCTCTCGAGGTAATTCTCAGTCACGCACACACTAGGGAGGGAAAACTTCCATGTGTGCGTTCACACTCATACTGGCGCGCTCTCGGTATAGTCGCGATTCATGTTCTATTTTCACAATATAGATGTATGCTATTTTCAACACGCCTCCTTACATATATATTGTAAACTTTTATTTATTACATTATCTTCAGTAATTTTCTGAACTTCTCAAACTTATCTTTACACAACGCTTTTGTGAGGATATCCGCAATATTATCATTCGAATCAATTTTAACTATTATAATTTCTTTTTCTTTCACTTTTTCATGGACATTTTTTAATGTATTTTTATATGCTTCGAGTCCTTAGTAAAGTTTCCATGATTCGCTATATTTATCGCTCCTGTATTATCTTCAAATATCTTTACAGGATCACTCAATTTTACATTAAAGTTTCTCATTAATTCTAGTACAGATTTTATTTCACTAACTGCCTCAGATAAGGCTACATATTCTGAATACGTTGAAGCTTTTGTTACCGTTCTTCGTTTTCGCGATTTCCAATCAATTATATTTCCAAACACGTTAATAACATATCCAGATGTGGATTTTTTGTCTACATTATCACCAGCTCAATCTGCATCTACATAACAATCTATAGTTTCGCATTTTACATTTCTTTTGTAGTTCATCTTTAAATCTTGTTGAAAGTATGCTCGCTTCCCGCGTGTGTGTATGCGAGTATCTATGTGTGAGTGGAGGGAGCGCCCTCCCCTCCGCACTGCGTGCGGCTGTCTCCGCGAACGCCTCTTCTCCCTGAGCGCCGGACGCGAGCGGACGTGTGTGCGAGAGAGAGAAAGCTTTTCAATAAACCTTAACGTATATTAAACTGTGTGTGACTCTTTATTTCATCTCATCCTCACCAACCATCCAACAGGTTATGGACCCAGAGCCCTCAACTGCGCCGAACCAGGAGGCCCAGGAGGCCCAGAAGGCGGAAAAATCGAAAGGTGTGAGAGTGATAATAACCGGGTCTCAAAGAAAGGTCCGTTGTCTGTAAGAGACAAAACAATGATTGCTACCGCGCCGTGCGTGGAGAGTCGCGTTCGGGAGAAGGAAACTGTCGAGAGTTAAAGAATTACAATCGGACGTGGCGAAAGTATACGTGAAGTTCGTCAAAAGGTTAAATAAAAATGCCGGACGCGAGAAAAAGAAAACGCGAAGTTCCTTTTTACAACCTGTGCGAGTAAGAAACTTTGTTTTACTCGAGGTGTTTGTATAGAAGAGTGTCGCGAAAGATAAAAGTAAGCGAAAATCGGAAGTTACAGTTAAAATCATAAAACTAAAAGTAAAGTGTAAAGTAAGAGAAATGCGGAAGTTAAAATTAAAATAACAAACTGCCTAAAGTTCATGGAATAACAAACCAAGGTATATTGTTTGAGTCGGCCGAGCGTGTTCGTACAAGAGTTTTCGGTTATATATGCCGGTAAAGGGAAGTGGACGCACTTCTCAGAACCGACGCGTGCCGAGCGGTGAGTACTCGCCGGCATGCCAACACAGACACGATTGCGAAGGGAGGGAGCACGTGGTCGTCTCTGATCAACATGGCGGCGTGTCGACTTTCCGCGCGAACATCGGAGGGAGCGAGAGGCAGAAACAGCAGGTGCACAGCGCGCGCAAGTGTACAACGGCCGCGAGCCTAAGCGGCAGGCGCGCGCGAGGATAAAGTGACCATGAGCCACAGCGGTAGGTGCGCGCGAGTGTAAAGTGGCCGTGAGCCACAGCGGTAGGCGCGCGCGAGTGTATAGCGGCCAAGAGAGATGAAACAGCAGTCGCGCGCGAGTATGTAATAGCCGCTGATGCGAAAGGCGTCGCGCGCGCATACGTAAGTACATACATACACATATGTGACGCGATCCGAGAAAAGGGACCTTCTATCCAAAAACAAAAGTTTACAGGGCGAGCGGTTGAAGAAATCAAAACAAACTCGAGCATTCGAGGCCACGGAGCGGAGGAGAAGTCTCGGAGAGAAACCCTACCCCCACTTCGCTTAGTTCCCCTCCATTCCCGTAACACTCTTCTCTGTTCGTTCGCGCTCCGTAACCGAGCGCGGAGCGTGCGGGCGATCGAGTTCATTATGAAAGGTTCCCAATAGATGCGCGGAGACGGATAATCGGACATCGAAATTGTTATTTGACGTTAATACACAATTTGGTCTTTGCACAAAAATTTGATTCAAATTTTGACAATTGCAAACTGTAGCACATTAAAAAAAATGATATGTACTGTTTTATTTTCTTGAAAAAGATTTACTGCAAAAGTAACGCGAGTTTCCAATTTTTTATCTATAGATATACTGTGCATGTTTAGGACGTCACAAATTAACGGATACGTCACAACTTACTACTTCATAAACGTTATATTTTCGTCAATTTTTGAGATTGAACAAAAAGCAAATATACGTGCCCATTGATTTTATATTGGCTATTAAAATCAGCAATAAAAAAACCGTTGAAATTCTGAATTACAGTTATGTATTTCAAATGATGTTAATACTTTGAAAAACCATTTATAAACATAAAACAATTTGAGTAATAGAAAATATAGATTTAGACAGTCAAATGTTTCATTTCTGTTTTAAAATCATAAATGTTTCTACAAGTCTTTTCGAGTTAGAAAATAACTATTGATTGCATAAAATTATCCAGTGTTTTGATCTAAATGTCCAGACAATTGCGATGAAATGCTTTAAAATTAAAATTCTATTTCATGAATTCAGAAATACTTTAATCCAGTTGAAATCGAGAATGTCGATTTTCTTTTCATTCTTGGAACTGAATTATCTTTTGAATAATTCAATCTCGTTTGTTCGAACACAAAAACGTGTTCGGAGACTAATGTATTCAGTTTAGATTTTTTTATGCAAAAAGACACGAAATAAAGTATTTGCATGAAAAATAAAATCGATTCTTTCTTATCGCATACTGACGAGAAACGAAAAATATTACATACGTATTTTTTTATTTCTCTCCAAAAAAATTATTTTCAAAGTTACGCGGGTTTTAATTTTTATATATATATATAGATATACTGCCCATGATTATGAGGTAGTAATACTTTACTGACGTCATACTACGGCACTTTTAAAAACTCTATATCTCCGCCAATTTTGAAGATATGGCGAAAAGAAAAAATACGTGTCTACTAATTTTTCATTGACTATCATAACCATCAATAAAAAAAATCGATGCAAATAGCCTATTATGAATAGAGCTATGCATGTACAATAAACAGAGTAACTTAATTATCACTTACATGAAATAATAAATGAATTAATATAATACAGAACGTTAACATGACTCACGAAATTAAAATAGCTTAAGGTAAGTGCACAAGTTTGCATCCCTCTAATATAATTCTATCGCACTTTAACAGCGATTAAATGTATTTTAATTCAAGTTAGACATTCGAAATAATTTTTATAGCCTCTCTGATACTTTTTGGTTGTTAAAAAACATTCTCATTTGTAACCAAAAGTAATTTTTTCTTTTTTTCTGATTTTTTCTGTAAACCATCCCACGAAGAACACATTTCTAGACGTTTTCTAGACGTTTTCTAGAAATGTGTTCTTCGTGGGATGTCGTTGCGCTAGTTTGCGGCCCCCATGAACCAGTTTGCAGTTTGGACTGCTTCAGTTTGCGGTCCCTGAGTTTTTGTTCGTATCAATTAGATACCAAAGACACATTTCAGTTTCTAGTTATTCCAAATCATGGTACAATTATTATTTTTTCAACTTTTCGTTACTTGATTGTTTCATATAAGTTATATTCAACATGTAGTTCATGGAAATGATGTTCTTACTATCTATTGGAGTAGATAAGGTTGTAACAAATAATTAATTATTATACGCATCCAGAAATAGCATTTATAATATTCTGAGCGGTTTAAAATTAATCTGTAAGAAACGACGAAATATTATGGAAGAAATGTTCAAAAGTTAATAAATGCAAACAGGCACATGCATATATCTTTATCACGTACCAGTTTGTATTCCATACAATTTCATTGAAAATATGTATGTAGGGGAGATTTTGGTTTCTCGTGTTCTTGAACATAACAATGTTCTCCCGATCTTTGTTATAGTTCTCACTATTCCTTGTTCGAAAGATGATTCACTTTCAAAATACTTCGTCGCTGAATTTCTAATGTATCAAAACAAGCAATTACATCAGCTTTACATTTCGTTAATCACTTTGCTGACAAATTATTTCATACCTTGTTCATAAGTTCCTTGTTAATAAGTGCCTTCTTAATGTTAACCCATTTAATGAGTGCACCGTGAGGGATGAATTTATCTCCACCACAGTGCTTCGAATAATAATAGTTAATGAGTACAGACTAGTAAATCTTACTTGAACGTAAAATTTTTATTGTTTTGTGGCTTCGAATTTCAACTTTTGAATAATTTAGAGTAGATAATTTACCGATTAATAGAAAATAAATTTATAGACCTTTGCACCTCTTGGACAACATGAAAATTGTTAGTTATTGTTTTTTTACTATGTCATCTGCATGTCTTTTATGTTATTTATCTCTTTATTAGTCTAAACATTATGTATTTATTAATTGACATCGTTAAAATTTCTAGAACAATGTTAAATTTATGACATTTTATAGCTGAAAGAAAATCTGACTCAGATCAAAAGCTTTGCGCAATTTCATAAAACTGCCTTCGCAGAATAGTTTGCACAAAATTTGTACAAATTTCATGCAAACGCGTTTGCATTAAACACTTTCCATGTGAGTTTGTTCAAAGTTTGCCTGAAGTCTGATCATGGATACGTTCACACGTTTGGGCAAACGCATATACGTGATTTAACACGGCGTTTGCATTAAATTTCTTTATAGATTGCACAATATATTTGCATTGCAACCTGTTCTGTCGAAGTGATTGACTTTTTTATTTGCTTAAACTACTCTTATCAATTAATAATGTTTCGATCATACAATGACATATGTATAACTATATATTAATTCATCGTCTACTTAAAATTTTATGACGATGCGAAGTTGAAGAACAGTAATGATTACTTATGACCTCTTATTCCTTAGAATATGCAATACTGGTCGAACAAATTCTACAGCCCTATTGATATAATTGATATCAGGTCATGTCATATATTTGGGGCAATATTTATATTGTTACATAGAAACACAAAATAAATAATAATACTAATAATAGAAATAATAAAAATACACAATGTTTGTACGTTAATTTGTCTCTAAAAGTTATCGACGCTCAATACAAAATGATACATTTTTTATTCTTTAGTCAGACGGTTTTCGCTTTCTCTTGGTTTTTGCAATCTGCGGTTTTGGAGCAACTAAATCTTTACTCTCGTCTTTTATACATAGATTGCGAATCTGATCGTAAAGGTACCATGCTCTTTCATTAGTAAGGCCTGTCGGAGTTATTTTTTTGAAAACGATGTCTTGTATGTTGGAAGGCAGCTTAAATTCGTGGATAATAACTTCCGGAGAGTCGGAAAAAATTCGACCCTTGACGACGTGCGATTCCGAATCGATACAGAAGTGATGGCATTTGGTAATTCCTGGGATTGGTTTAAAATGCCTACGTAGAGAAGAATCCCACTCGTACCATTCAAAATTTCGACTTTTCGTGTTTGGGTCAATACTTGGAAGTGCAATGTTAAAACCATTAGGAGATGATTTATTGACGACCTCAATTAGATCCTGGGTGCAATCAACATTGGCACGGGAGTATTTAGCCTTGAGTATCCCAAAATTCCTGTCGGGGCTAAACTTAGTATGCCCTGTCAGTAGAAAATTTAGCGATATTTTTTTATTTCGTCCATTCAAAACGCGCCACACGAGGTACTGAATCATCGCGTTGTTCTTGTGTTGCCCGACACAATTGTCGGCGAACAAAACTAAGTTTTCCGCCGATGGCATGTTTTCCAAATAGCAGTGTAGCATGCTTATCACCGAATTTGCACCTTTTCCTGTAGCGTCTTCGTCGTCAATCAAAAAGTTGGTTTGAATTTGTGTTGCCTCATTTTGGACTCCAAAAATGCTGCATTTCCTAAGCGCTTTGAAGTAAGAGGATCCAACTTGCTGCGGACTGCTAGGAAATGAAACATTTTGGGCGAAATCGAATGATAAAACAGCTAGTTTTTCCGGTTCAGAGGATTTTGCTTGTTTTCTCCAAAAATTGTAGTATTCTCTTTGAATTTTCGCTGCATTTAGGTGGTCCATAGCCTTGCCTAGTTCAGTTTCTTTCAATCCATCATCAAGATTAGATGATCTGACTATGCTCAGATTGTTTAGGCGGCATGCGTCGCACAGATCATCAGCTGGCTTCATCGTGGTTACGTACGGGCAATAATCTATCCAAACTTTTCGAAATGAAACGAGTGATATAATGCCAGTATCCGGCGTTTCAGTTTTTGCTTTCAGATTTTGCTGATAAACAGAGGTTTTTGTAAATGATGATGGTAATTTTATGACTTTGAAATCTCTGAATTGAGGTAAGCGTCCTGGAAGCAGAAGTGCTGTTTTTTCGGCAAGGGTGGTGATGAAGGAAGTAATATTTTTAATTTCGTCTTCTTGAATGATATTGCTCCTCCTTGCAACTTTCTCAGAAGACTTATGTTGCCTTGGAACAAGACATTGACTCTCATAAGATCTCAACAAATTTTTGTAACGCTTTATCCCTAAATTGTACATAAAAAATACATTTCGCGACATATCGGGATGTCTGCGAAGTAATGTGAGACGTGTAGATAATCCTTCTTAGCTTTTGGATTAATTCTTGACTCTCCCCTTTTCGTATATTTTCCGCATTCTGGAAGTAGTTCTTGAATGCGTCGATGAGCTTGAAAGTGTGAAAGAATTATAAGGTCCTGCTCTTTCTTGTCCAGCCCCATGAAATCGTATCTATAAAGCATTTAGTAACTGAAGAAAACCAGATAATCACTGCTCAAATTATCCCTTGTGACTACGATTAAAATTATTTCAACTTTATGATTACGATTTTCCCCAAGTAAAAAAGGGCCATATATGGCCCATGTATGGCCCATATATGGCCCTTTTTTACTAGGGTCGACGATATTTTTTATTAATATTAACAAAACTACCAGATTCTACACTGAGATAAAGGATTGTTTGTAGTTGAAGAATATACGTTATAAAAAATTCGAACTTTATAGAGTAAACTCGGATACATCTCATCTTATTCAAACTTTCAACAGCAAATATGTAATAGTTTCAAATAACTGGAACTGCAATAAGCGGGTGAGGTGCAAATCGACTTAAGTGAAGGTGTTGCAAACAAAATATTATTAACTGACAAATTGAAGATGATTCAGAATCATATTCAACGTTGAAGAGCAAGACACATCGATTTTTAGTGATCCGTTTTACGATATCTGGCTCATATCTCTGTTGCTCACATTCTAAACAATTTGTACGCATAATAAAATTTTAAAACTATTTTGGAAAATACTATATTTCAATATTTCTAGTTTAATTGTCAATGTGATGTGCTACTTGCTCAAATGCAGTTGATTACAAAGATTCTTTCGACACGAATAAAGATTGATTTGGCACGAACAAAGGGTTATTTGGCCTTATTCAAGCAAGCGATTTGCTAGAATTCAAGAAATTATCTTGAATATGAGTAGACCTTTTTCTCAGTATATCAAATCACAAATCAGGACCATAAAAATTCGTAGTCAAGTACCTGTGCTTTATAGCTATATCCTTAGGTATAATCTTGTTACATCTGTTTACGCAACAATCGTCTGTTATAACATCGTGGTAGAATTTTTTTATATCGCTTAAATCATCCTCGTCTTCTTTACTTTGATCTACGGTGTGCGAATGCTATACAAAGTAAGTGCGAAAAAAAAGTTATTCAATTTTGTCGCTCGAATTATCACAACGCTCCTTGATTTTTTAATAATTATGCACTAATTTTTATTGATTCTTGAAAGAGAAAAAAATGAGAAACATTTGTGACGCGCTTAGAGGAAAAGGACCTAAAAAGCATCAGACATAAGGATGTTTAGATTAATAATAACCAAAAAATGACCCATATGTCAGATGCTTTTTAGGTCCCTTTCCTCGGAGCGCGTTATGTTTACTCACAAATTTGTTTTTGTCTAATTCCAGTCTTGCAAATTTATCATAAAGTACAGTTAATCTGATCAATTGCGACTATATATCGTTATTTTATTACTGATTTCAATGGCCAATCAAATAAATTAACACGTACTTTTGCTTTACGTCTTATCTCGAAAACCGACGGAAATACAATGTTTTAAAAATGTAGCTAATATTGACTTATTTTCTATGTTGTGACTTAATAAACGTGCATAGTATATCTATATATACAAAATTAAAGATTCACGTAACTTTGCAATAACTTGTTTTGAAGGAAATAAAAAATAAATAAAGATTATTTTTTACAATCAGTTTGCAATTTTCAATTATTATATTTTACAATAAAATTCAAATTAATTTTTTGTGCAAAAACCGGATTGTTTGACTATTTCATTAGCTATTTGAACGTTAAGATATCAAGTTCTCGAATAAGCGTTATAGCATTTATAAACCGAGATTCAGTGCGATAATAGAAAAGTAATAATAAAAATATTTAATATCATTGCATATTTGTATAATATTATTTTTATAATATCCATTTCATATTTAATATCAGTCTCAAATTTTCTAAACGACAAATTTCAATCTACAAATTTTGTTATTATAAATTTCTTCGTTACATAAACAAGTGGGATTTGCAAATATTTCTCGTAAACGATTTAACGGCCAAAGTTTCATTATGTCAATATTTTAACGCTTAGACTCTTTGTGGATATTCAATTTCCACAAGAATGACACTTGATTTTATGTATGTATACGCATTGTTCACTTTAATCGTTTATTAAACATGGAAATTCAGTCGTTCTGTAAAGATTTTCAATAATAATACCTGTTCTTCTTCATCGTCTGAAACCCAGTCGTACACTGAAGTTCCAACGATTTTTTCATGCTCTTTATCAGCATCCATTTCTTATTAAAACGATTTTTCTGTGAGGAATTCTCAAACGCCGAAAACATTGTTCGCCTCCATCAAAACAATAGCAGGTTCTAGCATGCATATGCGTGCATCGGAATTCGGAGCGCTGAGCGGAGCGCCCGTCCCGCGGGGGAAGCGACGCGTGGTGGGGGAAGCCGTAGGAGGCGAGTGGAAGCAAGCGCATCGACTGTCGGTCGGAACGATTCCAAAGACACTTTTTCAAAAATTCATATCTTTAAAACTAATGCAGATAAGAAAATTCTAATTGCACCTTATGAAAGATCGATTCATTAACTAACAGAATCATTCATAATCCAATAAATGAATTTTTGGATAGAAGGTCCCTTTTCTGGGATCGCGTCACATATGCCTCGCGCCGATGCGGATTAACGCGAGACGCTGTGCGTCGCGGAGGCTGCAGACGTTGCGAGCAGAGAAATGTGGAAGCGTGCCTTAAGCGAAAGGAAAGGTAAGATGGCGAATGGCGCGAACAGAATATGTATATATATACGTATATACATGTATACAAGCATGCATGCATCGAAATACTCAAACCGAAAACTGACTGCGCAGTCTAAATAAATAAATTAAAACTAAACACGCACACAATTAAATGTTCTCAAACAATTTACAGATAATAATAAATATATGCATATATGACGAAATTGATTTGATCTATTCCATAATAGATGACACTTCCTTGCTGTTATTTCTGAGGACCCAGGAGGTTTTTCATGAGTTTCCAACAAAACACGCGGACGAGCGTATGTGGGTGGAATTGACAGAGAAAGAGTTACTGTTTATAGCTGAAAAAGGAGTGTCATATAAACTTGGTACAACTAATTTATATTAAATATGGCTTGTGTTCAGCAAATTGAATAACAATTATAATCTAACTCTTTTACAGCAAATCATTTTATAACAGAAGGGGAAGAAATGTTGCTGAAGAAAGCAATAGAAGAAAAAACAGAAAAGCTGTATTTGCCTTATTACAAAATTAACGAGTTAGAATGTGCCAAAATAAAAGAGAAAGAGCGTGATGAAGAAATAGTGAAAGAGCGTGACGAAGAAAAAGAGAAAGAGCGTGATGAAGTAAAAGCGAAAGAGCGTGAAGAGGAAAAGGAGAAAAAGCGTAATGAAGAAAATACGAAAGAGAATAATGAACTTGGCAGTTCACACGCCAGTAAGGGACTCTGAAAATTCTTTGAGTTCAAGAATTTTACGGAGCAGATTGCTGCTCAATGTCCTCAAAGACTGGCAGAGGGAGTAGCGAAAGCAGCAGCAGTAGAGAAAGTAAAAACACTGAAAGAAATTGTAAAACAAGCGGCAGATAACATTTCGGTCAGCGAACGTCAGAATGAGAAAATAATCACAACGTTGGCAGGAATCCAACGCCAGTTGTCAGAATTGAATGAGCGGATGAAGCAAGTGGAGATAGACCAAAAGAAGCTGGCTGTCAAGGTTGAGGCGAATCACAACCAAGTATTCGAGTACATGGATAAGGAACTAAACGCTATGTGGAACGAATTGAGCGAACAGGTAGAAGATAATATCTCTGATGATAATGAAGGACAATCATTCAACAAACAAGCGTGTTTAAGTTCCACACAAATGCCTTTTGATAATATTAATAAAACGGAAGTGATTCATTTAATTAAAGATGAATTACGAAAGAAATGAAACAAACGATACAAATAACAGAAGTTTTATTGATGTATCGAGAGAATTGACGGAAACGTTAAAGTCCGGACTATCAGGAAAAGGATCTGTTTTAAAAAGGAATTATAAATTAACAAAGCAGACAAAGTTTGAATATTTCTCTGATTTCTTTATGTCAGAATTAAGAGCGAATGATATTTTGTATGTAATCGATGATTCTGTCAAAGCGAATGATGATTTAAGCGAATCAGTGAAAGAAAAACACAAATTTAAGGTATGAGACATTTTGATAAATCACATTGACAATGAATATCATGCGAAAGTAATGGATATTAAAGATCCAGTTATATTGTTAAATAAAATTAAAGAAATTAAATTGAGTGAAGTCAATATTACTTCTTCTACATTGAGGAGACAGTTATACAATATGCATTATAAGTCGGAAAAGGAAAAGGCAATTGATTTCATTGATAAATTCGAAGAAGTTGTTCGTAATTATAACAACCTTTCAGGAATTCAAACTTTGTCTGCCGTGATACATTATATAACACTGTAGGTGAATCACATAATAAAATACAAAGTGTTGACTTCGTGATGAGAAGTACAACCAATAAACCCCTCAGTTTTGATCAAACTAAAATGCTTGTATTACAGATTGAGAGTGTAAGAACACAGGCGAAAGACCAAGCGAAAGATAAAGCAGAAGACCAAACTACAGCGATGGCAGCAAGCCTTGAAGCAAACACAACACTACCCAAGTGTTTCAATTGCGACGACTTCGGGCACTTAGGAAGGAACTGCCCACATGCTGGTACGGGACTCCGAGTCTGCTTTGAGTGCAAGCGCCTCACGAAGCACACCGCTGCTCATTGTCCTCAAAGACTGGCAATGGAAGGTCGAAAGAACGCCAATCAAAGGTACGAAAGTAGAGTTTTCTATAACTATAATAGAAATAGAAGCGAAAGTAAAGGCACTAAGCGAAAGAATGAAAGGCAATACGATAATAGCCCTAAGAGATATAAGCCAAATAATTTCGAAAGTATCGATATAATATAAACAGGGGAAGAAATGGAAAGTCAATTAGCGGCAGAGGCGGACGAGGTAAAGGTATAAAGCGAAAGCTAGAGAAAAATCGTGCTCTTAATGTCACGAACATAGAAAGAAAGAAAAATGAAAATGTTTTACTTGCCGAATTTTTGGCAGATACAGGCGCTACGGAGCATTTAACAAATTCGAGACTCATATTTAAAACCTTTAATAAACAAGCGAAAGAAATTAAATGCGCAAACAAAAACGAGTATGCTAATTTAAGATCGGAGGGAGAAGGTCACGTTCAGAGTTATTCCGGGGTAGACAAATTGATCGATCTAGACAATGTTATCTGTGCTGAAAACCTATCCGATAATTTGCTATCTTTGCGAAAGTTTGTCGATTAAGGTTTATGTATTTATTTGGATAATGAAAAAATTGGCATTTATGATCCAGTGTCGAATGAATGATTTATATCGGGTATATATAAAAAGCCATACTGGGTGATAGAATTTGAAATTTACGACAAAAGTAGCGAAAGAGGTCAATTAGTTGATAAAACCATAGCGTACGTGACTACTAGGCGTATGCAAAATTAAATAAATACAGAAACTCCGAAAGAAAACGAAAGAAATGATCAAAGTGAAAGTAATGTTGAGGGTAAGAACAACAAAAGTGTCGCAAATGCCGACTTCGAAAATACTGTGTTAAACAGAAAGTTAAATAATATTAGCCAAAGTGAAATAAGCGAGCGAAAGGAAAATTATGACTTATACACAGAAACCCAGAACAAACCTTCTAACTATAATAAGGCTATGCTGTGGCACGCAAGAATGGGACATGCGTCATTAAACTATTTGAAGGCAATGTAGCGAAAGTATCCGCATGTTAAAGATTTAAATCAAACGGTCTTTGATGACGGAATTCTTGATTGTGAAGTATGTATGATGTCGAAGATCAATCGATTGCCTTTTAAACAAACTCGACTGAGAGCGAAAGAACCCTTGCAAATTATACATTCGGACATAGTGGGGATGATAAGTCCAGTCACTTATCCCAAGAAATACAAATATATTTCGGTATTTGTAGACGATTATTCTCGTGTTGCCATGGCATATCCTATGAACACAAAGGATGAAACTGCGTTCTGTTTGGAATTCTTTGTTAAGAGCGGTCGAAATGTATTAGGAAAAGATGCGAAAGTGTGCTATTTAAGATCCGATCAAGGGACAGAATTCACTGCTAGTAAGATGTCGAAAGTTTTAAGTAATCTGGGTGCAGAGTTGCAACTTGCTTGTCCCGTTACACCTCAGCACAATGGAGTAGCGGAAAGATTTAACCAGATAATACAGAAGAAAGTGCGAGCATTGATAAATGACTCTGGCCTGCCCGAAAACATGTGGGATTTAGCTGTAGGAGCAGCCGTATACGCTTACAACAGAACTCCACATGCTTCAATAGAAATGCAAATTCCCATTCAAGTGTTCAAGCCTGAATACAAGACTGACTTGACGCAAATAAAGCATTTCGGATGTTTGGCGTACATGAAAATACAGCGAAAGACTGAACCAAAGTTCAGATCCATCGGAAAGCGAATGATTCTAGTTGGGTATGTAACAACTGGTTACGTCTTGTTCAGTCCAGAGGAAGGAAAACTATGCGAAAGTAGGGATGTTAGATTTAATGAAAAATTGTTATTTACCAATAAATGCAAGGCAAAGGATCTTGAACACTGGGAAAAAATCGAAACAGAAATTAATTCAGACACCTGGTTTACAGAGTTCGAGAAAGAAACGGAAGATACAGAAACGAAAGACGAGATGAAAAGTGGTAGAGGAAGATCGCGAAAGAACAAAGCGAATAATGATATACAAATTACTGACGAAGATACGCATGCCTTGCTAGCAAATATAAATGGTGATCCTGCTACATATAAAGAGGCTATAAATAGCTCAGGCAGGCTTAAATGGATGAAAGCCATAGAGAACGAATTAGAATCGCTAAACAAATATCAAGTCTGGAAGCTCGTTGACCGATCCTCAATAAACAAAGAGAAACCAACATAATCGATTCGAGGTGGGTGTTAAGGTGTAAGACAGAACCAGAGAACAGCGTACAATACAAGGCTCGACTTGTAATAAGAGGTTTTAAGGATCACAACGAGTATGAGCTTCAAGAGACATATGCATCAGTGTCTCGGCTACCACTTATACGAGCTATACTTGCTATAGCAAGCAAATGCGATTTTCACATTTGTCAAATGGATGTCAAAACTGCCTTTTTGAATGGACAACTTCAGAGTGAAGTATTTATGGAAATTCCGGAAGGAATGGTGTGCTCAAATGAAATAAGACAGCGAAAGGTGTGTAAGTTGGAGAAAGCATTGTACGGTCTGAAAGTAAGCCCAAAATGCTGGAATGAAAAATTTAAGGAAAAGGCTGCAAAATTGGATTTGACACCCGATCCAGATGAGCCCTGCTTATAGAGTTGGAGTGGAAATCATAAAGTATTAATACTGATTTTGTATGTCGATGACATCCTAATCACTGGAAATGATTTTAAGAAAATCCAAGAAGTCAAGCGAAAGTTGAACGAAGAGTTTGAAATGAGTGATATTGGAGAGTCGAAAGTTTATCTTGGATTGGAGATCGAAAAAGACAAGAAAGCGAAAGTACTTAAATTGAGCCAACAAAGATATGGTTACGAAAATAGTCACCCTCAAAGAACTCCAATGGTAACCAATCAAGTGTCCAATAGAGAAAGAATAGGACCCGAGATAGAGAACGAACACAGCATCTTTGCGAGAACAGAGAATCAGAATAACAGATTGTACAGAGAAGTCGTAGGATCCTTACTGTACTTAATGAATGCCAGCAGACCCAATATAGCGTATGGAGTGAACTTTTTGAGTAGACATCAAATCGATCCTAAGGAGGAAGATTGGAAGATGGTCGAGCGAATGCTTCGATATCTGAAAGGGACAAGGTCTTACAGACTTAATTACTATGGAGATAGTAATGATATGCAAGAATATTCTGACACAAGTTTTGGCGACTGAAAAAGGAGCCAAAACTACAAGTCGCTACGTAATAAAGCTGTTTAATGACACGATTACATGACGAACGAAGAAACAAAATGATGTTGCTCTATCTACTTGTCAAGCAGAATACATAGCGATGAGTGACTGTGATGCAGGCGTGTTAGCTCGGGTAAAAGAGCATAACAGCGCACGGAGGTCGACGGAACGCCAACTGTGAGCTTGCCTTATATCAAGGGCTGCTCAAAGCGCAACGAGGCGCTATAGAGCGCGGGTCGAGCTGTACTTAAAGTACAGACGCGTTGATTCGGTGAATCCATCGTCGACACTCTAAGAGAGTGTGTGCGGGGACCGACGGAGCGATGAGCGCTTCCACGCCGGTCGAAACGAGGTGCGAAGCAGTGCTTGCTCGCTCCGAGCGGCTCTCCTTGAGCGGGGATAAGACGAGTCCATCGTCGAACTCGCAGGTAGGTCGGCGGAGCAAGGTCGCTCAAACGCCGATCGGTGAGCAGAGGGCAAGCAGAGTTTGCTCGCTGGAGGGAGCGCTTCACAGACCCGCCCACAGGCGTCTCGTGGTCTGAGTCGCTACGTCCCCCCGTCGTACTCGCTGGAGGTGTGCTCTCCTAGAGCGACGAAGGTCGTTGAGGCTACCACAGCTGAGAGCGCAGAGCAGAGAGCGCCCGCAGAGGCGAAGTCCCCCGTTGCCGGTCACTGGGACCGTTATCCACCGAAGTAGCTTCTACGTAGCGTGGAGAGCGGACACCGCACGGACCCCTCCACGTCGACTCAGGGTTGAGTCTAGACGAGAGAAAGCCGGCCCAACTTAGTGTCGGCCACACCACCCAGATATGGTAATTGGGAAGGAAAAGGAGTCGGGGGATCAGGAGTGATCCCGTCACCAAAAACGAGGCAAGGGTAAAGACCTTGCACCTCGTGGGTACGTTAAATAAAACAATTATTTAACTATCAAAAGTGAAACTTTATTCAACTCAATAAACTGGCAAGGGTACGGAGACCATCAACGCGAGGAAGCTGTCCGAGTGAAAGAAGCCGCCGGATTGACTGCGGGAGCCGCGCAGAGAGGGGTCGCGCCGTGTAGCGGCAGCGCGCGAACTAGACTGTCGCGCCCTTATAGTTAGTATTGCAAACCGGCGCGAAGAGTCTTTACAATTTAATAATAATTATTATTAGTTAGGCGTGTATCAACTGTTGTCAGGAGATGATGTCTATACACAATTGTCTTAAAAGGGTTCTAGATTGGGATTTTACTCCTATTGTACTATGGTGTGATAATAAAGCGGCAGAAGCGAGCGCTAAAACGGACGGTGGTAGCAAACTCAGACATATGACGGACATTAAAGAGCATTATGTGTGAGAATGTGTACAGCGAAAGTTAGTGAAAGTAAATTGGTTAGCTTCAAAGCGACAAATTACGGATGTATTAACAAAACCTCTATCTTTCGATTTACATTTGAAATTGATTAAACTAATTATGAATTTTTAATGTTGTGTTTCAGGCACTAAACCATAAATCCACAGATTCAACGAGATAGAAAATCTAAATATTTATTTTTGTACATGTAATATTTTGTAAGACTCTATATAAAATTATTTTGTAAAGCGAACGCGTAAAGCGCGGGAGGGAGTGTTGAAAGTATGCGCGTTTCCCGCGTGTGTGTATGCGAGTATCTGTATGTGTGAGTGGAGGGAGCGCCCTCCCCTCCGCACTGCGTGCGGCTGTCTCCACGAGCGCCTCTTCTCCCTGAGCGCTGGACCCGAGCGAACGTGTGTGCGAGAGAGAGAAAGCTTTTCAATAAAACTTAACGTATATTAAACTGTGTGTGACTCTTTATTTCATCTTATCCTCACCAACCATCCAACAAATCTTTAGTTAAATACAAATATTTCAAGATTCCCAAAGCATATTTCCAATGTGTCTCATTATAACTATTCTGATACCTACTCAAATAATTCATACTATAACTTATATCAGGCCTTGTACTAAAACTTATATATAATAATGCACCTATTAAATTTCTATATTTAATATTTGACTCGCATATTTTAGCCTTTTCAATTTTTAGATTTGTTTCCATAGAAGTGCTATATAATTTACTATTTTGCAATTGATATTTATTCGCTAATGACTCTATATACTTAGTTTGACTTAATTTCATATCGCAATTTCGATAATCATACTCTACATTAATACCAAGATATTCTTTAACTTCTCCTAGATCTTTCATTTTAAATTTTTCTGACAAGACTCTTTTTAATTTCTTAATTTTCTTTTTACCCTTACTACAAATTAACAAATCATCGACATATATTAGTAAGTAAATTTGATCTATACCCTCACCTTCAGTATATAAACAATAATCTACATTGCTCCTTTTAAATTTTATCTTGGTTAAATATTCATCCAAACATTTATACCATGCTCTTGGACTTTCTCGTAGTCCGTACAATGCTTTACGTAATTTATACACTTTGTTTGTTTCATCGCTATAACCTTTCGGTTGACCGACATATACCTCCGAGCTTATTTCTCCATTTAAAAATGCCGTTACTACATCCATCTGTTCTATAATTAGGTCATTTTGGTAACAAAAAGAAAACAAAATTTTTAAGGTTTGCATTTTAGCAACTGGAGTATATATGTCGTCAATAACATTTGTCTGCTGAAACCCTCTTACAACTAATCTCGCTTTATATGTATCGTCAGATTTCTTACTATAAACCCATTTTACATCTAGTACCTTTTCATTTCGTATTTTTTCAACTAATTCCCATGTTTTATTTTCATTTAAACTTTCTATTTCTTTATCCACAACTTTTACCCAGCGCTCACTATCATTACTACTCATCGCCTCCTCAAATGTATATGGAGTATCTACCCTGCAGTAATTTACATAAATATTATTCGAAATATTCTCTTGATATCTTATTGGGTTTTTTCTTTCACGTATAGATCTACGTGGGATTTTCAATAGTTCTAAATTCTTCTTATTTGCTACTTTTAGTTCCTGTTCAGCATTCTCATCCGCGCTTTGAAAAACATTATCATCGATTAAATCATCATCGTGAACATTTTGTTCTCCTCTACCTGACTCGAGAGCCGAAGTAGAAGGAGATGGATATTTTGACTCTACTTCATCAAGTTCTATACATTTTACGTTTTCCCCTACTATATCTACATGTCTAGCAACTATCATTTTATTATTTAATAGGACTCTATATCCTACCTCACTATATTCTAATAGGATTCCCATGTCTGCCTTTTTATCCCATTTAGAAATTCTTTTTTTGTTCCCGTTTTCTCACAAAAACTCTACTTCCGTACAAACGTAAATGTTTGACATCCGGCCGTTTATTAAAAAATATTTCGTACTGAGTTTTTCTCTCTATCGTATTAGTCAACGTTCGATTTTTCAAATACGTCGCTGCACAAATAATTTCGGACCAAAACCGTTTATGAACGTTTGCCTCTATTAGTAAACATCGCGCCATATCCATTATAGTTCTATTGAATCGTTCCGCGGTTCCGTTTAACTCGTGTACATATACTGGGCAATTATTCAAAATAATACCTTTTTCTCTTACGAATTTATAAAACCGATTATTAAAGTATTCTTTCCCATTATCACATCTCAAAACTTTTACTTTTTCAGATAAATTTTCACATTCATTAATAAATCTAATTAAGCAATCAAAAACTTCGTCTTTAGTTTTGATACAATAAACCTTCGCGATTTTGCTATAATCATCAATGAAAGAAACAAAATAATTTTCTCCATTAAACCCTGTAGTTTTAAATGGACCGCATATATCTGTATGAACTATCTCTAAAATATCTTTAGCTTTTATTCTATCGTAACTAAATGGCAAATTATGCATCTTATTTTCAATACACGTTTTACACTTCATAAATTCCGATTCAAGTTTATTCGGAATACCCGTTAATAACTCTTGTTTACATAGTGTATTTAGATACCCAAAATTTACGTGTCCTAACATTCTATGCCATTTCTCTTTCAAACTCATATTATTATTGCTACAGTCGGCTATGTTTACAAAATTCTCTCTATGTTTCAAGGTACTCTTTATTCTGTAAATTTGATTTTCTTTGTAGGCTACAGCTATTAATTTATTATCTTTATTTATTATCCTTGCTATATTTCCCTTCGAAATAATCGTATTGTTATCTGTTACATTCCCAAAACTTATTAAGTTTGTATTCATTTTTTCGGCATAAAAAACATTACTCATATTTACTTCATTCTGTTTACCAAACGCGTCGATATAGCTAACTACATTTCCAATTTTCGTTGCTTTTATATACCTATTATCCCCTAAGTAGATATTTACCGGTTCTTTCAAATTTATACATTTTTCAAAATAATTCTCATTATTAACTATATGATCGGAATACCCACTGTCGAATAACCAGTCTATCTTATTACGTAGCCTACCTTGACTATAGTTACCCTGCGCCGCATACGCCGTAGCTATCCATGCGCTCGCACCTTCGCCGCTCTGCTCGCTCGTGCTGGCTCCTTGGTGACGGAAGTTTCCGCGCCCCCTGCCGATGTTGCCTCTTCCTCCTCGGCCTCGACTGCGGCCACGTGTTGAGCCTCGCCATGTTGTGCCGCTTTGTCCTGCTTGTCCTCCATTTTGGCACTTCCGTGCGAAATGCCCTGTTCTGCCACACTTGAAGCAGCTTCCTTTCTGGTCATTTTTGCAGCGAATACATTTGACCTTTGTTCGCTGTACTCGCTATTCTTTTTCATTTCAGCAATTTGGATTTTATTTTTTACATACGATGCTGTTTAATCCTCTTCTTTTAATGTGTCTATTAAATCGCCAATGTAACTGTACTGGCTCGGCAACGTGTTCAACATGTAATTTAGTTTTTCTTTTTCACTTATTTTTGCACCTGCGCTTTTTAATTCATTCACTGATTTTTCAAATTCACTGAAAAATGTTGCTGTATCACTATACTTTTCTAGTCTCATTTTTTCCAATTTATTTTTACACACAATTTGTAGTGCTGTAGACTCTTTCAAATACGTGTCCAATTTCTTTATTATTTTATACGCCGTATCTTCTTCACAAACTCCAATTGTTTGTTGGAAATGGCACTGTAAATCAAATTTATGGCCTTTAAGTCCTTTTCTTCCCAGTCCTCTTTGTCTGCAGCAACTCTTGCTATGATTATCACTACGTCACATTTTTTCAACTTTAGGTACATCGTAATCCTTTTCTTTCACATACTGTAGTCTTCTCCATCAAACACCGGTATCATGACTTCTTTTTTCTCCATTTCGTCTTCTTCGTTCCGGAACGTTCCTTCGTGTTCGGAATTTTCTTCGTGTTTGACCTCCAAGGTCGTTTATTCTTCAATAGATATCTTGAAAGTTCCTTCGTGTTCGGGCTTTTCTTCTTGCTCAATTTTCAACTTCGATTCTTCTTCCATATACGTTTCTGACGGTATTCACATACGCGGAACTTTTTAATTATCTCTATACAACTCGAGAGTCGTGTAGAAGATAAGAGAATTTCACTTACCAACCACACTCCTAGCTACCATGTTGAGGTGTGGTAAATGAAGGAGAGACTTTATTTAAGTAGAAATAATAAAGAGTTTATTGAAACTTATACTACGGCGCTTCCTTGCGCCACGCGCGAGGTGCTTATCATTCGGCGTACGGCAGTAGAGAGAGAGAACAGCACGTCGTTCGCTGCATCTCGAGGTACATTCTCACTCACGCACACACTAGGGAGGGGAGACTTCCATGTGTGCGTTCACACTCATACTGGCGCGCTCTCGGTATAGTCGCGCGCTCACACATATTAATATATTTTCCATGTTTACAATATAGATGTATACTATTTTCAACAATTATAAATAATAATCTAATTCAGTACAATGTATTAAAAAATGATTTAACAGTGGATGAATCAAAAGTACAAAAGAAGGACATATTGAACACTAACTTTTAATGGAACAAATGCTGCTAGCTTAGAAATAACTTTTAATGGATCGGATGCATGCAAGGTGCCAGAACTTCTGTTTTAACCATTTTATATGGGACAACAGATAACAGATATACAGGAAAATGAGTTTCAAGAAGGAAAAGAATGGGGATCAAATGGCTGATTATTTTTGGAGTTTTATGGTATTTTTCTTTGCAGGCTTATTTCTCAAAATGTCATTTTTTAAAGTTTGTCGTAACTTTTCTCTCAGAGCGGTCGATGAATTTTCATGAGACAAAGTGCAAATTGTTCCCAACTTGACCGCTCTACGAATCTTAATACTGGAAGATGGGCGCGGACGCAATGATTTTCGGTGTTAATAATGACGACTCGCGAAGGAGGAGAGAGGTGAACCCATGGGGAAATTGCCGGAGCTGACAGTCCAGGCCAATGCTGGTGCACTACTCGTAGGCAGTAAATAGTCAACGACATACTGGCCAACACTGGCTTGATAAGAATGGGTCAGAGTTAGAAAACAGTACTGACCCAACGAATTTACCATGATTCAGCCAAGATATATACTGACACAAGGCAGACTGCCGGTGTTATGCCAGTGTAAAACAAAAGGCTATTCATCATAACCTCTTATTTAACCTCCTATTTTTCAAAAAAATTATTTTTTAATAGTTTTGCTAATCGCACGTAAATGCCGTACATTTTAACAGAATTATATTAGTAGCATACCCAGATAAAGATATAAATAATTCACAAATTTACCGTTAATGTCTACACATTGTATCATATTCGTAAATAAAAAGTGAAGTGTCGGCTGCCATAGTAATTTCTGTAATGGCCCAGTACTGATTTGAAATGTCGGCTCGTTCTTGTCATTTCTGTATTGACCCAATAATGACGCAGTGCTTTTAACCACTACCGTATATGTGGCAAACAGTACTGTGCCAACAGTACATGTGTGTGTGCGTTTGTGCGTGCGTGCGTGTGTGCGTGCGTGCGTGCGTGCGTGTGCGAGTGTGTGTGTATGTGTATGTGTGTGTGTGTGTGTGTGTGTGTGTGTGTGTGTGTGTGTGTGTGTGTGTGTGTGTGTGTGTGTGTGTGTGTGTGTGTGTGTGTGTGTGTGTGTGTGTGTGTGTGTGTGTGTGTGTGTGTGTGTGTGTGTGTGTGTGTGTGTGTGTGTGTGTGTGTGTGTGTGTGTGTGTGTGTGTGTGTGTGTGTGTGTGTGTGTGTGTGTGTGTGTGTGTGTGTGTGTGTGTGTGTGTGCAAAGATTGAACTGCTTGAAAATGGAGCGCACTGGGAGATGCTACTCACGACTCACGAGTTCGCCGTTGGAGAGAAAAGAGAGCGAGCGCTCCGCGAGCAGAGCGTTTCATTGCCCTCGGCGCACATGCCCCCTGGTGGGGACAGGTATTCGCGAGACCCCCCACGAGAGTACTCGCAATGATCGACGAATCGGCCATTGCGGTGACTGGCGGGAGTTACAAAACGAACAAAAGTATACATTTCTTATCAAAAAGATCTATCTTGAATTCAGTAAATGTAACTCTTATTTTTTTTATATATAAGAATATAAGATTTACAATAGTATGTGAAAATATATGTTAATGTAACGTTTCTACATATATACATGTATTTATTAATACTTACATTTACACAATTAATGAACAGACTCCAAAATAAAATCTTTACATATAACAAGACGTAGTGAATGAAAAAGTATAAGGGTTTAAACATAAACGCTCGAGTTGCAGGTCAGCTGTCGTTCTTGAAAATTAATTCAAGTCTTGTATGCATTTGTATTTCTATACTCTTGACATGAATGTACCGTAACTCGACGTTGTAACAGATAAATAGATTTATGACACATTAAAGTGTATAAGTAAAGGATAACTAGAACGTTTATTACACACATGCAAGTAGAGATTATTAGTATTATTCATTTATAAATATAAGTACTCATGATCCCAAGTGAAATCCAAATAAGAATAGCCAGTTTCTAGCCATAAATTAACTAAAAACTGGTAATTCAAAAGATAATTAGCCAGTTTGTAGCCATAAGTTAGCGAACATTTGGCTAATTTTTTGTTTCAATTTCTACCAGGGATATTGTGAAAACTTATGTTTTTAACAGCTCGTACAACATTCAAGAATACTTCTATTATGACTTTTATAATTTATGGTATTAACTTTTGAGATATGATTCTAACTCATACAAAAATTGCATTTTTAAGTTCAAAGTTTTTGCAATACAAATTGCATAGTGTGAATACGAAAAATATTTTACTTATTTGATCAAATTTATTGTAATGAATATGTATATATCAGATTTTCACTTTATATAAACGTAATCAACATTCAGCTTTTTGTAAACTAAAACTTAATAGTGTGAACATTTTTCAATAATGAAGAACTTTATTGAGTGGGTATTTTATTATATTTGCTTTTTTTTTAATTTTATTTTTACATTTCTTTGGTATATAAATAGTCCTGCAGTATCAAAAAACAGTTTGACAGAACGAAACGATTGAGATCAACTGCAAAATTTCAGATACTAAAGGCTGTAAATCAAGTTCTTTACAAAGCACATGACTAAGCCAAAGCTCAAAATGTTCATTTTTCAATCGAGGAGTAAAAAATTCTAAATAATAGTAGAGGAGACTTTTTTACGAAAAATTACAAAAAGAGCGAAAAATCAGCAATTTTGGTAACTTTTATGTACTTTTAATCGATCTAGAAAAAAAGGTCACTCACTATCATTCATAAATTTTTCCAGCATTTTGTCTATGGTGAAAGGTTTAGTTCAAGCACTTTTACATCAATGTGCCATAAAAAATAGACCAGATATAAGTTTTTATTTTTAAAAATTGAAAAACTAAAAAGTTTTCTTGAAGATTTAGAAAGTAAAAACTTTTATATATCTGGACTAGTTTTCATGGCACATTGATACCAGAGTTTGAATTAAATGTTTCAGCACAAAAGTAAAGCTGCAAAAATTTGGCAATGATGATAAATGACCTTTTCTGTCTAGATCAATTAGAAAAATCTATATAAATCATGAAAAATTACCGATTTTTCGCTCTTTTCATAGTTATAGTAGACTGTTCATGTACAAATACTTGACCAACTTCTGTACAGTTCAATTTAACTTCGTTTATGAATGTTATAGTGAGGATTCAATTCTAATCTTATCCGTCGTTTTATTATTTTTCCAATCTTTTTCAATTTAAAAATTTGATTAGTTATCATTGTTTTATCTCTTAAGGAAATCCAAAATCGAGGGCTTCCAATGAATTTTGTCAAATTAATTGAAGTTTCACCATTTCCATAAGTCTTGATATGACAGAAATTGACAAACTGTTTTTGGTGCAGGATCGGGGTAGCGTGCAGAAGATGACAGGGACGAGGCGCGTACGTGCGGAGGACATAGATGAGGTGGGCTCGGATGACGATGAGGCTGTGGCGTCTGCTTCCTTGGCGAAGGTGCGCAGAACGCGGAATGCACGAGCAGTACACGAAGCGTTTTTGACCTCCCGTGCCGCCGAGGAAGAGTCAGTGGTGCGTGTTTCGCGACTCTTTGATGGCTGCGAGTTTTGTCTGATCAACGGTTCGCCCGAGATGACCCGCGAAAACGCTACTGCTCTACTGCTCTCCCACTCGGCGAAACTCGTGAGCAATCCCGGACCTGCTACCTTCTGCGTCCTCGTTGGCGAGCCAGAGACGGTGAGTATCTTGCTGCTAAATAGAATAAAGAGAGAGGAGCCCTTCAATTAAAAACATAAACGAAGTAACTTTTGAAAACTTCCCTTTCTTACTTCTCTTTGAAGTAAATGTAAGAAAAAGTAACAAAATGTAAATTAGTGTAAGAAAATGTATGAAAATGTAAACAAACGTAAATAAGTGTACTTTTTTGTTGGATTTCGGACACTTTTTACGTTTTCGTACACTTTCTTACATTTTATTACAATTTTTAACTTTTTTTTTAGTATCTTACGTTTCCTTACATTTGTTTACATTTTATTATTTTTTCATTTATATCCTTAATTATAAAATTATTGTACAGTTTTTTACATCTTTTTACAAATTCTTGTACATTATTATATTTTGTTACAATTTTTTCACGTCGTTTTATATTTTTTTACTTTTTATTGCATATTCCTATACATAATTATACTTTTTTATACTTTTTTATGGCTTTTTATATTTTGTTATACTTTTTGACGTCTTTTTACATTTTTTTACTTTTTATTACATATTCCTACACTTTATTATACTTTATTATAATACTTTTTTACGGTTTTTTATATTTTGTTATACTTTTTCACGTTTTTTTACATTTTTTTACATATTCCTACGCTTTATTATATTTTATTAAACTTTTTCACCTCTTTTTATATTATTTTACATATTCCTACGCTTTATTATATTTTATTACATTTTCTCACGTCTTTTTACTTTCTTTTACATTTTATTGCGTATTTTTTGTTTATTTACATTTTTATACGTTCTATTACGTATTTTTTCATTTACTTACAATTTTTTACATTTTATTATGTATTATCAACTATTTTTTGTTTTCTTACATTTTTATATTTTTAAACATGCTATTTTTATCTATTGAATTTTTTATTATAAATTTTTCATTTTGAACTGCATCAACCAATCATAATAACAAAAAAAAACTTCTGTGTAATGTATGTGTTATGTACAAATAATAATATTGTTAATAAAACTTTCTACGAAAGTATAAAATAAGGCAAGTATAGAAGTTTTTTCTATATGATCTATAAAATAATATTTATGTTTTTTTAAAAGAAGTCAAATAAATACTATAGTAAAAAAGTCTTCTACTTCTTTGAGTCAATGTATACTCAACAAATTATATGTAAGTACATTCAAATTGTTCACTGCAAATCAAACAAACGAAAGTTGTGAAATCAATTATCGATAGTCAAGTAATGCAAACCATTCTCCGAAAAACTGTATGACTATGTTCTCAGAAATGTATTCAAATTTCTTCATTCTTCTATACAAATTAAATACAAGTACTGAAATCAATTAATTGTAGTCAAGTACCGGCCATAAGAACTTTTCATACCTCGCGTGTAAAATTACATTTTACGCCCACGTTGTAACTTCAAAATTATTCAGCCAGCGGGCATAAAGTACTACATAACGCCCAAGAGGTCCAATAGCTCACACACTCCTACAAAACTTTATAGTACCTACGTACTTTACGCCCATGTGGGCGAAAATTATTTTAATTATATATATAATTATAATGACTTCTTTTTATTTCTAAAATTTATAAGAATTTTTCCAGGTATTTACGAAAAATCTAAGCCTATATAAAAAAATTACATAGTTACCAACACATCACTATTTTTCATTATTCCTCCTCAATTTTGAACTTTCTATAATATTACGCATCTTGGAAAGAAAAGAGAAGTCTAGAGCCGCTCTAGCAGGGGTGGTCCTCCAATCTCCTGTATATACTTGGCGGGCCCGACGGTTTGCAGTTCAAGGTGTAAGGCATGGTCATTTTCATATAAATATTCATATCTTTAAAGATCAGATATAATGTATAAATGGGTTGCTTCTACATACTAACTATACTGATCTATGAATCTATCACTCTGTTTTTAAATAGAGATCTCATACGAGATGTGCGCTGTCTGAAATTTTCATATGAGATCAGATATGATATTTACATGGGGGAAAAGGATGTAACATATGTTGCTTATAAAACGGTTAGTAAAATGTAAAGAACTTTTGAGCAGGCTATAAATTTATATGAATTTTTTATTTTATTCTCGTTTAAAGAGGACGGACACAAGGAAAAATATGTTTAGTAATGAAATATGAATCATGATTCTGCACATGTACGGATATGTTATACTTAACGGCATCAATTAAAAATTAGAGCCAATGCAATTATTTATGGTAGACTTATAGGTATAAATATTGTTAATGAATTTATGCAAAAATTTAGTATTCTACATTTAAGTAGCCCACGTAACTGCAAACCGTCGGGCCCGCCAAGTATGTACGGGAGATCGGAGGACCACCTCTGCTAGAGCAGCTCTAGACTTCTCTTGTCCTTTCAAGATGCGTAATATTATAGAAAGTTCAAAATTGAGGAGGAATAATGAAAAATAGTGATGTGTTGGTAACTATGTAATTTTTTTATATAGGCTTAGACTTTTCGTAAATACCTGGAAAAATTCTTATGAATTTTAGAAATAAAAAGAAGGCATTATAATTATATATATATAATTAAAATAATTTTCGCCCACATGGGCGTAAAGTACGTAGGTACTATAAAGTTTTGTAGGAGTGTGTGAGCCTTTGGGCCTCTTGGGCGTTATGTAGTTAGTACTTTATTCCCGCTGGCTGAATAATTTTGAAGTTACAATGTGGGCGTAAAATTTAATTTTACACGCGAGGTACGAAAAGTTCTTATGGCCAGTACTTGACTACAATTAATTGATTTCAGTACTTTCTTGTGTTTAATTTGTATAGAAGAATGAAGAAATTTGAATACATTTCAAAGAACATAGTCATACAGTCTGTCGGAGAATGGTTTGCATTACTTGACTATCGATAATTGATTTCACAACTTTCATTTGTTTGATTTGCAGTGAACAATTTGAATGTACTTACATAAATTTGTTGAGTATACATTGACTCAAAGAAGTAGAAGACTTTTTTACTATAGTATTTTTTTGACTTCTTTTAAAAAAACGTAAATATTATTTTCTGCACTCCAGCCGGAAAGCACCAACTTCCCGGCCGCTGCGCGAAACGAAGTTGCCGTTTTCCAGCGCCGTCGAGCAGAAAAATAGTATACACACCTTGGCCAATAAAAAAGAAAGCCTCAGATCACATGCTTGTCAACCTCCGCTTCGCCTCGGCCGACAATTACATGTGATCTGAGACATTTCTTATTTTACTGGCCTAGGTATGTAATATACTATTTATAGATTATACAGAAAAAACTTCTATACTTGCCTTATTTTATACTTTTGTAGAAAGTTTTATTAACAATATTATTATTTGTACAGTCATGAAAAAAATTCTTACCATTTCTAGAGAGTGGTTATTGAATATATGAGATCAGAATAAATAAAAGCACTATAGGCAAATTTTGTTGATAGAATATATTTAAAAAATGAGTTTTTTAAAGAACGTGTTGATTGTTTTGAAAAAATATTTAAGCTCTCATTAAAGTTTTTGGTACAGTGGGAGAGAGAGAGGGGGAAGAGAGGGTGGGAGAGTTTAGTAAATAATGTTTGTTAAGTATAAACTATGTAGAATAGTAACCAAACTTATTCTGGCCTATAAGTTTTTACTTTTGTAAAAAAGTTTTTTAAAGAGATTTCACAACTTTTTAAGAGTAAAACTACATTATAAATAATGTTTGTTAAGTATAAAACTACACTTTAATTGATTTCACAATTTTTTTGGGTTTGACTTTCAGTATCCGCGTGAAAGAAGTTTATTTCGACTTTAGAACGCAAACATTTATTATTTATTCGTAGAATTCCTTTTCATAAAATAAAACGTAAATAATTTTTTAAGATATTGTATAGGTTTCTGAAAATAATTCTTATGGTTTCCGAAAAAATTCTTATCGTTTGTAAAAGTTTTTGTAAAGTGATTGTAAAGGTTTTGGAAAATAATTTCTGGTTGCTTGCAAAAGTTTGTAAAGGATTGTAGAAGTTTTGTAAAATAATTTATTAATGGATTTTTTAGAAGATATAGAAATGGACCATTTTTGGAGATATTTTGTAGAGAAAATATAATAATGAATAATTTACAGAAATGATTCTGTTATTGAAAGTACTCAACTTTAATTTAATGAGTAATACTACAGTTAAGAAAAATGATTTTTATAGCAAATACATACAAACAAATATTGTAAAGAGATAAAGAGATAATTTAAAAATGAGAATAATTACTGCTAATAGCAAAAATCAGTTTTGTGAGATATAGAAAATGTTTTTATAGGAATTATAGAAAATACTTTAAAAAATAGTTTTTAAAAGTGTTTATTATAATTGTTTCAAAAAAACATTTAAGCTTTCAGTCAAGTTCTTTGTAGAGAGTTGGACAGTTGTTGAGAGCAAGATTGTTGGGATAAAACATTAAACTTTTATTAGTATTTCGACAGAGAATTTAAAGTTGTTAAAAAAGATAACCATAATATATTTTTTCTTTGTAGCTATCGCAAGGAATAAAAGAAAAATGTACAAGTTCTCAGAATTACAATTCAAATCTCTGTATCACCTGATTCTCTTGCTTTTATAAAACTTGAAGCTCAAAGTTGGCTGAGAAGTTGAGTTCTCATGTCAATTGCCATTTCCATAGCAGCAGGCGGTACAAAGTTTTTTAAAAACTATTCTTTCGCATTTATTTCTCTGAAATCACCTAATCCTCCAGCCTTTACAAAATGCGAAGCTCAAAATTTGCCAAGTTAACTACCCTTACGTAACAGAACCTGATACTAAGTTTTTTTACAAAACACTCTTATGCATCCATTTGCTTTTGTTTTTTTTGACAAATTATTATTACATTATTAAATTTGTGCTAAAATTTACCTTTAGCCTTATATTGCACATTCTAAAGCTGGAATTCATTTCATTATTTTGATATCCACATATTTCTTTTTCATAAATTTCATCAAAGACTTGCAAGGGTACTAGATCTAATAATCATACTATTGCATCACAATCAGCTAGCAAATTAAAATGTTGGTTGCAGATTCAAAAAGTAGCCATTACAGTAATTTATATTATGGTTTCATGTACTGTATATTCACAGAACAAATGGCTCCTCTGGAACATTTGGCGCCCCTCACCATAAGCCGATCATTAATTACATTATTTTCAACACTTGCATTCGTTGAAGTTTTCTAGAAACCACTTGAATTAATAATCTATCAGACACATCTTGCAAAATTAAAAACAAAAGTTTATGAACTAAGAATCATTGGGAGAAAAAGCTTTCTCGATATTTTTTTATAGTAGAAAATATAAAACAGCTTAATTTAATAACTCATAATTGCCACACATCTTCTAAAATTAAAAGCAATCAGTTTATGAACTATAATTACTGATAATAAAAGCTTTCTTAACATTCTTTTATACTTTCTAAAATAATTATCTGAATCTTGTGTAGAAAAATATTTACTGCGAAATACTCTGAAACATTTTGACGTCTCCCTTCGTGAGAAAATTATAAAATTAGATTAACTGAGCACTTTTATTCGTTGAAATTTTCACAACAATAACACATCATTTTGGCTTTTTTCTGTATTTTAATGTTCATTTGGCATAATCTTTTAAGTGGTGTTTAAGGGGGCTAGACACCTTTTTTCTCTGAAATAAGAAGTCACATTTTAATACATAAATGTAAACTAATTATTTCATACTTTTTACATATAAAAGTGGGTATATTTACCTTACCTTAAAACTTTCTCCGATGGGCCTTTTATATGGTCCAGAACCATAGTCATCGATGAAACAAGTTTTTTCACTAACCGTAAGCTTTGAAATTTTCCTGTGGATGGATTGACTTCAGATTTGATCTAAATTACTCCTGAATAGTATAATTCTCATATGAGTGTAGGGATTTTTGATCTAATGAGAAAAAAAAAATTGTGCTGTTTTTCAAGAGTTTTTTTTTAATTTTTTAAAATTTTTTATATTTTTTCATAATTTTTCTGATGTAAAAATTTTTTCCGACATTTAATCCTAAATCCCTACACTCATATGAGAATTATACTATTCAGGAGTAATTTAGTTCAAATCTGGAGTCAATCCATCCACAGGAAAATTTCAAAGCTTACGGCTAGTGAAAAAACTTGTTTCATCGATGACTATGGTTCTGGACCATATAAAAGGCCCATCGGAGAAAGTTTTAAGGTAAGGTAAATTAAATTAAAGTAGAAATAACTTTAATGAGAGCTTAAATATTTTTTTTAAAACAATCGACACGTTTTTTAAAATCTAATTTCTTAAGTACGTTTTAACAATACAATTTTTCTAGTCCTTTTAATTCTTCTAGTCTAATCTATTCAATAAGCTCTCTATACAAATGATAATAATTTTTTTCATGACTACAAATAATAATTTTTGTTAGTATAAAACTTTCTACGAAAGTATAAAATAAGGCAAGTATAAACATTTTTCCTTTATAATCTACTCTCCCTCCCACTCTTCGCCCGCCCTCTCTCGCCCTCTAGCCCCCCCCTCTCTCTCTCTCTCTCTCTCTCTCTCTCTCTCTCTCTCTCCCCCTCTCTCTCAATATCCGTCAAACTCTGTATCAAAAACTTTAATGAGAGCTTAAATATTTTTTTAATACAATTAACACGTTTAAAAAAAAATTCTTTTTTAAGTACGTTTTAACAACACAATTTTTGTTTAGTCTTTTTATTTCTTCCAATCTCATCTATTCAATAAGCACTCTCTGCAAATGATAATAATTTTTTTCATGACTGTACAAATAATAATATTGTTAATATAAAACTTTCTACGAAAGTATAAAATAAGGCAAGTATAGACGTTTTTTCTGTATAATATCTATTAAATAATAATATTTATGATTTTGTAAAAGAAATAAAAAAAATACCAGTGAAAAAGTCTTTTACTTCTTTGAGTCATTGTATAATGAACAAATTATATGTAAGTAAGTACATTCAAATTGTTCACTGCAAATCAGACAAATGAAAGTTGTGAAATCAATTATCGATAGTCAAGTAATGCAAACCACTCTCGGAAACTACTGTATGACTGTTCTCAGAAATGTATTCAAATTTGTTAATCTTTCTGTACAAATTAAACACAAGAAAGTACTGAAATCAATTTATTGTAGTCAAGTACCCATAAGTTAACTTGACTGACATAATACAACTTTTCGTACCTACTCATCAAACATATTCAGCCAGCGAGCATAAATTACTACTTAACGCCCAAGGGGCGTAATAGCTCATATATACAGCTCTTACAAAACTTTATAGAACCTACGCACTTTACGTCCATGTGGGAAAAATTATTTGAATTGTATAATATTATATATAAGTACATTCAAATTATTCATTGTAAATCAAACAAACGAAAGTTGTGAAATCAATTACCGATAGTCAAGTAATGCAAACAACTCTGCGAAACAATTGTATAACTGTTCTCAGAAATGTATTCAAATTTGTTCATTCTTCTATACAAATTAAACACAAGGAAGTTCTGGAATCAGTTTATTGTAGTCAGTACCCATAGGTTAACTTGACTGACATAATACAACTTTTAGTACCTACTCATCAAACATATTCAGCCAGCGAGGATAAAGTACTACTTAACGCTTAACAGGCGCAATAGCTCACATACTCCTACAAAACTTTATAGAACCTACGCACTTTACGCCCATATGGGCGAAAATTATTTTAATCATATAACTACTATGCCTTCTTTTTATTTCTAAAATTCATAAGAATTCAGATATTTACGAAAAGTCAAAGCCTATATAAAAAAATTACATAGTTACCACCATATCACCATTTTTCATTATTCTTTCTCAATTTTGAAATTTCTATAATATTACGCATCTTGGGAGGGCAATAGAAGTCTATAGAGCTGCTCTAGCAGGGTGGTCTTCCAATCTCCCATACATACTTGGCGGGCCCGACGGTTTGCAGTTTAAGGTGTAGACATGATCATTTTCATATAAATATTCATATGTTTACAGATCAGATAAAATGAATAAATAGGTTGCTTCTACATATTAAATACTAATACGTATTGAATGTATTACTCTGTTTTTAAATAGAAAGTGCAAACCCGCATGAAAATATCATATGAGATCTCATATAAGATCTCATGAGATCCCATAATATATAAAATTGCAGATGACATCACATATATCATACCTCATATGAGATCTGATGTCTGAAATACTCATATAAAATCTCACATGATATTTACACGTTGGAAAAGGATAAAAAATTAGTGGCTTATACAATGATTAGTAAAATCTAAAGCACTTTTGAGTAGACTATAAATTTGATGTATTTTTTATATCAGATTCCCGCTTAAAAAAAACGGACACAAGGAAAAATATTTTGGGTAATGGAAGTACATCATGAGATTTTGCACATGTAGGGATATTATATTTAAACGGTATCAATTCAAAATTAGAGCCAATGTAATTATTTATAGTGGACTTATAAGTATAAACATTGTTAATGAATTTATGCAATAATATAGTATTCTACATTTACAAAGCCCACCGGTAAACTGCAAACCGTCGGGCCCGCCAAGTATGTATGGGAGATTGGAAGACCACCCCTGCTAGAGCAGCTCTATAGACTTCTATTGCCCTCCCAAGATGCGTAATATTATAGAAATTTCAAAATTGAGAAAGAATAATGAAAAATGGTGATATGGTGGTAACTATGTAATTTTTTTATATAGGCTTTGACTTTTCGTAAATATCTGAATTCTTATGAATTTTAGAAATAAAAAGAAGGCATAGTAGTTATATGATTAAAATAATTTTCGCCCATATGGGCGTAAAGTGCGTAGGTTCTATAAAGTTTTGTAGGAGTATGTGAGCTATTGCGCCTGTTAAGCGTTAAGTAGTACTTTATCCTCGCTGGCTGAATATGTTTGATGAGTAGGTACTAAAAGTTGTATTATGTCAGTCAAGTTAACCTATGGGTACTTGACTACAATAAACTGATTCCAGAACTTCCTTGTGTTTAATTTGTAGAAGAATGAACAAATTTGAATACATTTCTGAGAACAGTTATACAATTGTTTCGCAGAGTTGTTTGCATTACTTGACTATCGGTAATTGATTTCACAACTTTCGTTTGTTTGATTTACAATGAATAATTTGAATGTACTTATATATAATATTATACAATTCAAATAATTTTTCCCACATGGACGTAAAGTGCGTAGGTTCTATAAAGTTTTGTAAGAGCTGTATATATGAGCTATTACGCCCCTTGGGCGTTAAGTAGTAATTTATGCTCGCTGGCTGAATATGTTTGATGAGTAGGTACGAAAAGTTGTATTATGTCAGTCAAGTTAACTTATGGGTACTTGACTACAATAAATTGATTTCAGTACTTTCTTGTGTTTAATTTGTACAGAAAGATTAACAAATTTGAATACATTTCTGAGAACAGTCATACAGTAGTTTCCGAGAGTGGTTTGCATTACTTGACTATCGATAATTGATTTCACAACTTTCATTTGTCTGATTTGCAGTGAACAATTTGAATGTACTTACTTACATATAATTTGTTCATTATACAATGACTCAAAGAAGTAAAAGACTTTTTCACTGGTATTTTTTTTATTTCTTTTACAAAATCATAAATATTATTATTTAATAGATATTATACAGAAAAAACGTCTATACTTGCCTTATTTTATACTTTCGTAGAAAGTTTTATATTAACAATATTATTATTTGTACAGTCATGAAAAAATTATTATCATTTGCAGAGAGTGCTTATTGAATAGATGAGATTGGAAGAAATAAAAAGACTAAACAAAAATTGTGTTGTTAAAACGTACTTAAAAAGAATTTTTTTTTAAACGTGTTAATTGTATTAAAAAATATTTAAGCTCTCATTAAAGTTTTTGATACAGAGTTTGACGGATATTGAGAGAGAGGGGGAGAGAGAGAGAGAGAGAGAGAGAGAGAGAGAGAGAGAGAGAGAGAGAGAGAGAGAGAGAGGGGGGGGTAGAGGGCGAGAGGGCGGGCGAAGAGTGGGAGGGAGAGTAGATTATAAAGGAAAAATGTTTATACTTGCCTTATTTTATACTTTCGTAGAAAGTTTTATACTAACAAAAATTATTATTTGTAGTCATGAAAAAATTATTATCATTTGTATAGAGAGCTTATTGAATAGATTAGACTAGAAGAATTAAAAGGACTAGAAAAATTGTATTGTTAAAACGTACTTAAGAAATTAGATTTTAAAAAACGTGTCGATTGTTTTAAAAAAATATTTAAGCTCTCATTAAAGTTATTTCTACTTTAATTTAAAGAAATTTATAAATTAAATACTTTCGAGGAAAAATATTAATGCTTTCTTTTTAAAGAAAACATTTTTCGAAGATTCCGTAGATATTTCAAAATAAAGTTTGTTATTGTATTATTCTTGTACAGAATGTCTTGAGGGCTGTTTTAAAAAATATTCAACATTTTTCATGGAGTTATTATACATAGTTGTTAAGTACAAATAGACGAGAGAGATAGGGGTGGGGATTTTTTTCCAAAGCACTTTAACAGTGGTTTACAGAAATAGTAAAAATAATTTAGTTTTGTTAGCATATAAGTTTTGCATGAACTTTTCATTTTTCTTCTTGTTTTTTTTTTTTGTAATTAATTTTTTCGAAAAGAAAGTTTTCAGTTATTAAGATTATTTGTACAGTCATGAAAAAATTATTACCATTTGTAGAGAGTGCTTATTGAATAGATGAGACTAGAAGAATTAAAAGGACTAGACAAATTGTTATTAAAACGTACTTAAAAAAATAGCTTTTAAAAAACGTGTTCATTGTTTTAACAAAATATTTAAGCTCTCATTAAAGTTTTTGTTACTCAGTTTGGCAGATGTTATGGGCGCGAGGGAGAGAGAGGGAGGGAAAAGAGAGAGGTCGAGAGAGACAGGGGAGAAAGAGAGGGAGGGAGAGAGAGAAAAGGAGGGAGAGAGGGGGGGAGAGAGAGACTAATACTTGCCTTAGTTTAAACTTTTGTAAAAAGCTTTTTTAGATAGATTTCACAATTTTTGAAGAGAAAATAATAATTACATAGTGTGATAACGTTACGAGAGTTTATTATAGTATATTTTTAATATCATTATTTTAAATGGTATTATTTATTTGTACAGTTATGAAAAAAATGATGACCATTTGTACAGAGTGCTTATTGAATAGATGAGACTAGAATAATTAGAAGGACTAGACAAATTGTTCTTAGAACGTACTTAAAAAATTAGCTTTTAAAAAACGTGTTGATTGTTTTAAAAAAATATTTAAGCTCTCATTAAAGTTTTTGGTACTTTATTCCTTACATTCATAATATTGCACAATCTATTCCTTGCAAAATAGGAGCTTTCAAGATATTCGTCTACTGATATACTGTTTATATGACACATAAATTAATTTTGAAATCACTTCTTTTGTTTTCTTTAATTAGTCAAAATAGTCTATAATATACTTTTACTTCCATAAAAGTCGACAAATATATTTCACTGAAAAACCTCATGGCTTTTATATTACAAAAACAAGTCATTTCATACATAGCCGATATTTCCTTCTATCTGTAATCTGTATACTAAAAAAATTTCCATTGTTTATTTTACACTTTTCTTATATCTTCTTTCTTCATTGTTTGTATATTATACAACCAGTTTATGAACTGACAATCACTAAAAACTTTCTTGATATTCTTGTATGGATCAAACTTTTGACGTCTTCCACCCTGGGAAAATCATACACGAGAATAACTGAGCACTTTTATTTTTTGAAATTTTCACAATATAACACATCCTTTTCGCTTTTCCCATTTGATATAATCTTTTAGTTTCTGTATACTAAAAAAATTTCCATTGTTTATTTTTCACTTTTTTACATCTTCTTTTTTCATTGTTTGTATATTATACAATCAGTTTATGAACTGAGAATCACTAAAAACTTTCTTGATATTCTTGAATAGATCAAACTCTTGACGTCTTCCACCCTGGGAAAATCATACACGAGAATAACTGAGCACTTTTATTTTTTGAAATTTTCACAATATAACACATCCTTTTCGCTTTTCCCATTTGATATAATCTTTTAGTTTCTGTATACTAAAAAAATTTCCATTGTTTATTTTACACTTTTTTACATCTTCTTTCTTCATTGTTTGTATATCATACAACCAGTTTATGAACTGAGAATCACTAAAAGCTTTCTTGATATTCTTGAATAGATCAAACTCTTGACGTCTTCCACCCTGGGAAAATCATACACGAGAATAACTGAGCACTTTTATTTTTTGAAATTATCACAATATAACACATCCTTTTCGCTTTTCGCTTTTCCCATTTGACATAATCTCTTAGTTTCTGTATACTAAAAAAATTTCCATTGTTTATTTTACACTTTTTTTACATCTTCTTTCTTCATTGTTTGTATATCATACAACCAGTTTATGAACTGAGAATCACTAAAAGCTTTCTTGATATTCTTGTATAGATCAAACTTTTGACGTCTTCCACCCTGGGAAAATCAAACACGAGAATAACTGAGCACTTTTATTTTTTGAAATTTTCATAATATAACACATCCTTTTCGCTTTTCTCATTTGACATAATCTTTTAGTTTCTGTATACTAAAAAAATTTCCATTGTTTTTAACACTTTTTTACATCTTCTTTGTTCATTGTTTATATTATTAAAATTCTTGGTCATTCTTTGATGCATTGATATGCAATGAACTTCATCATTTTTTAGTGTGTTTTTATCTATCTATTCCATCTTCTAAAAGTCTATCTAATAATTGTATTACTTGTAGTCTATGAAGACTTAGTCAAAATGTAATGAGAAGTTACTGGCATTACTCCTGGTGCTGCTCCTTCGATAAAAATCTGTTCCAGAGCTCAAAGGCTGTGAAAAAATTCTATAATCTGCAAATGAAAAAAATTTTTACAAAGTATCTATTCTTTATCTTTATTTTTTTTCAAGTTATATTATAAATATAATACTTATCTATGTATAAAAGTATGCTTATGCCATCAGCTGATTGAAATTCATATTTTTTTTTTTTAACCTAATTACGTAGTATATTTAAAATACGTATTATGTTTATATTTAAAAATTAAAAATATCATATACAACATAAGATATTTTGAGGCTATTGTAGAGTCAGTTTTAACACATCCTTTTCGCTTTTCCCATTTGACATAATCTTTTAGTTTCTGTATACTAAAAACATTTCCATGGTTTTTTTACACTTTTTTTACATCTTCTTTCTTGATTGTTTATATTATTAAAATTCTTGGTCATTCTTTGATGCATTGATATGCAATGAACTTCATCATTTTTTAGTGTGTTTTTATCTATCTATTCCATCTTCTAAAAGTCTATCTAATAATAATTGTATTACTTGTAGTCTATGAAGACTTTGTCAATGTAATGAGAAGTTGCTGGCATTACTCCTGGTGCTGCTCCTTCGATAAAAATCTGTTCCAGAGCTCAAAGTCTGTGAAAAATTCTATAATCTGCAAATGAAAAAATTTTTTACAAAGTATCTATTCTTTACTTTATTTTTTTTCAAGTTATAATTATTATTATATAATACTTATCTATGTATAAAAGTATGCTCATGCCATCAGCTGATTGAAATTCATATCTTTTTTTTTAACCTAATTACGTAGTATATTTAAAAAATACGTATTATGTTTATATTTAAAAATTAAAAATATCATATACGACATACGATATTTTGAGGCTATTGTAGAGTCGCAGTTTTGTTGCTGTTATCTATATATATATATAGTTACAGAGCAGTGGTCGGAACAAAACAGCTGATCGAGGAGAGAAAAGAAGAAGAAGAAAAATTTTGGAGGATAAGAAAAACAGCCCTCGGAATATATAAACTAGATATACATCAAAACGACATAATATTTTTAATTGAAATTTTTTATACATGTAGTATATCAAAAAAGCTATCCAGTGATATATTTAAATATAAGATAAAACATAACACAAAGTCGTAAAAAATAAGTGAAATTCTCGCACACCCATTTCAAAGTATATGTAGCGCGGTCGTCCCTCAGGCTTCTTCTACATTGGACAGATACTTGCCTTCGGAGCGCTCCCGCGCTCCTTGATATACCCACTTTTATATGTAAAAAGTATGAAATAATTAGTTTACATTTATGTATTAAAATGTGACTTCTTATTTCAGAGAAAAAAGGTGCCTAGCCCCCTTAAGTAAATATGTACAAGAGCACAGCACTAATATCGACTCAGTTTCTTGAAGTATAGACAAAAAATGCTTTTTTTTTAACCAAGCCACTAAAGTCTGACCAATATTTTAAATTCTGATTTTAAGTAGAGTTTCTAAATTTGTTATAAACACTTCATTTAACACATCATACTGCTACTTATTTTATTTATTATACAAAACATTTTATTATATCTGATCTGAAAACTTGCACTGACTTCACTATTATTATATTTCTGAGTTATTTTCTTGTACAGGACGCTTGCAGATTTCCATTTCTTCAGGCCGTTGTTTATAGTATATGCAAAAATTACTAAGAACTCCTCTGAAACATTTTGACGTCTTCCACCGTAAGAAATTTCTCATATAATCTAAAAAAAAAAAAATAAAAAATCAACACAAAGTGTCAATGTTCATTATTATAACCAACATTTTATATTTTAAAAATAGATATTTAGTCATTTAATACGTATCTGATTATTTTTATTGTTGATATACACAAGAAATCTTGTAGTTATCTGAATCTTGTGTAGAAAAATATTTACTGAGAAATCCTCTGAAACATTTTGACGTCTCCCACCGTGAGAAAATTATAAAATTAGATTAACTGAGCACTTTTGTTTGTTGAAATTTTCACAACAATAACACATCATTTTTTCTTTTTTCTGTATTTGAATGTTCATTTGGCAGAATTTTTTAATTCGTGGTTAAGTAAATATGTACAAGAGCACAGCACTAATATTGACTCAGTTTCTTGAAGTATAGACAAAAAATGCTTTTTCTTAACCAAGGCTCTAACGTCTCACATTATTTTATATCCTGATTTTAAGTAGAGGTTTTAAATTTGTTATAAACACTTCATTTATCACATCATACCGCTACTTTATTTCATTTATTATACAAAACATTTTATTATATCTGATCTGAAAACTTGCACTGACTTCACTATAATTATATTATAGATATGTCTTGAAAAATATTGTGTCGTAAATAATAATATATTTGCCCGCACTTTCATAGTAATATTGGTTTGGTTTTTCTCTCTTGAGTAGTACGTGTCTGTTCTTGTATTAAAATAAGTTTTTCTTGTCCATTAATAATAACTCCCAGGGTCATGAGGGTACTCGTTCATTTTTGTTAATTCAAAATTAGATTTTTCAGACAGTACGCAATTAGAACTCCTCAACATTATTGGCTATAATTATATATATCTTCAAAATGACTCGAAAAAAATCTTCTGGTATAATATCTGTAAAAATAAAAAATCTCACAAAGTATCAAGTTTAAAAAAATGATTTTAGCCATTTAACACTTAGCTAGTAATTCTTATCTAATAAAAGTTATTTTCCGCATTGATTGATAGACGAATAGATCAATTTTTTTCATCACCAGTTGACAACTTTAGATCTTTCAAATACATAACTAATTAACTAACTCACGATATGATAAAATTTGTAAAATGTATATGTATAAAATAATAGATAGATAAAAATTCTTCTTCTTAGATTGCTAAGAATAAGTTCGTAACCTAAACAATCTAGCAACTTCTTGAGATCTTTGAAATATGTTATTAATTAACTCACGATATGATAAAAAGAAATACTGACATGTTGTAAGGTTAGATTGATCAGATACGGGTGTGTGTGTGTGTGTGCGTGCGTGCGTGCGCGCGCGCGTGTGTGTGTGTGTGTTTGTGTGTGTATATACAAGCGTAAGATAGACGACAACCGGAAGTGTCGTAAGAGCTGCAAACCGGACGCCGGAATAAGGAGAAGAAAAGTAAAAGGAAATCGCACATAAAAAAATTGAGCTCTCTATATCTTCTGAACGAGATAATCTTTTTAAATAAAATGTTTTGATTTGAGTAGAGCAATAAAATGGCTTTCGATTAAGAGGGATATGTTCTATAGTAAAAACTAACGCAATATATGGAAAAGCGCATTGAATTTTTCGTACACCCATTTCAATGCATATGTAGCTCGGATCGCTCCTTTAGGCTTCTTCTATACTTGCCTTCGGAGCGCTCCCGCGCTCCTTGATATAAATTTTGTAATATGGTAAATTTCAATGCGTAAAAAATGCAATGTTCTAGCTGACTCTGTCAGTCTTACACTTTGTAGTAAAATATTAAATAGGTAAGTCTCACTGGGTAGAAGTCTGCGAAATACATAATGATGTATTTTAATACAACAGATATCCTGAAACGAGTTCTTATACCCTGACTAAACTTAGAAATTAACTAGACGAGCGAATATTACCAGAGACAACTACCTACCCGTATTGCATTGAACCCCTTATGAAAAAATTCTGTAGAACCTTCTGCAGAATATCTGCAGAAGTTTCTGCATAGTTTCTGCATAGCTTCTGCATAGTTTCTGTATATCTTCTGCATAATTTCTGCTAAACTTTTTACAGAAATTATGCAGAAATTATGCAGAAATTCTGCAAAAATTTATGCATGAATTTCCTCGTTTTCTACAGCTACTTTCTGCAGAATTTCTGCAGAAAATCTATAAAAATTATGCGGAAATATTTTCAATAAATATGTACAAATTCTGCAGAATTTGTGCAGAATATTTCTGCAGATAATGTATAAAAAATCTGCAGGAATATTTTCGATGATATATATACATATTCTGCAGAATTTCTCGAGTAAATGTCAGCAGAACTTCTGCAGAATTTCTGCAGAAATTCTATAAATATTATGCGGAAATATTTTCAATAAATATGTACAAATTCTGCAGAATTTGTGCAGAATATTTCTGCAGATAATGTATAAAAAATCTGCAGGAATATTTTCGATGATATATATATATATATATATATATATATATATATATATATATATATATATATATATATATATATATATATATATATACACATATTCTTCATAATTTATAGAGTAAATATCTGTAGGACTTATGCAGAATTTATGCAGAAATTCTCCAACATTTTTGCAGAACTTCGCCAGTTTCTGCAGAATCTCCCTGCAGTTTCTACACAATTTTCCACCATTTCTGGAGAATTCAAATATATTTTCTGCAGAATCTCTCCTCAATTTATGTAGAAACTCCAGAACTTTTCTTCAAAATCACTCCTTAACTTCTACACAAGCACCTCCATAGTTAATGCCGAAACTATACATCAGTTTAGCGGGTTTAAATACTACTGTAATGTAACTGCGCCATACGGCCTTGCCTTGGCGAAATCTCTCTTTCTCTCATTTTCTCTCCCTCCCCCTCCCCTCTCCCGTCTCTCTCTCTCCCTCTCTCTCTCTCTCTCTCTCTCTCTCTCTCTCTCTCAAAAATTCATAAATTGGTGTAATAATTTTAAATTTTAGCACTGAAAATTAATGAAAGGAATCGGTAAATTAAGTTTGGGGAGACAACGTGATAATGAATTGGCAGCGGTTTTTTTTTTTTATAAAAGAACACACTTTAATTATAAGAATTTGTGGTTATTTTTTACATTTTATTACAAAAGTTCAATCTTATAATCTCTCTTATCGATTTATCAGTTCAACTTAATAATATCTCCTTAATCTTGAAAATTATCATTTTTGCTATTATTAAACTAAATACTTAGTCAAAAAGTATGTAAAAGTTACATATAAAAAAATATAAATTGTTGTCTTAATAAACAAACATTTAGTATTCTTTTTTGGCACAAACTTATTTATAAAACTAATTAAAAACATAAAAACAACACTAACAAAACTAAAATACTGAGTTAAACTGTAAGTTTTCTTATTTATCATCTACTTCGCTATTGTTTGCATCATTAGTAACCGGCGTATCTCTACCATCCTTCTGTCTACCATAATTTTCCTTTTCATTTGTTCTAGTACGATTATTCTTTTTCAAAAGATATCGTTTAGCCCCACATTTATTTTTTGCAACATATCGCAATGTAGTCCTAGACTTCTTGTTATTGCCAAATTTTGTGTAGACTTTATCTAAAAAATAATTTATAAATAATTAAAAAAGTTTATTATTGTATAAAAATTTGAAGATAATTATGCTAAAAGTTGTATTACAATAAGAGTAAGAAATTGAATTACATTTATAACAAAAAATAGTTTGCATGATCTCTATCGTAATAATGTTCGTGACATGAAGATAAGAATTGCATGCTTTGATTACGAACATATTTTTCATACCACTCTAACCTTAAAATCACAACTTTGATATGATTTTTCGGCATTCGCAGTATAAAATACAGTTCAAGACTAGTACGTAAGTATTTATCTTATGTGACTTCGTTCTCGCTTCGCCCGAGTGATAACTGTCACATGAGGTACCTAACCTCCTTCCGCACAAGTATCGAAAAGTACTATTTTCATGTGGGGATCAGCTGTTAATTTTACGCTTATTATTTTACGTTATTTCTATTTACCTTCAATAGCTTCAAATTTGGCTGGATTAAGTGGTGGTCTAGGATCTAGGTCTTTGTTGGCATTACATGATTTGCCAGTAACTGAACTAGCAGCTAATTCTTCTGGGGAAAACAAAGAATCAAGCAAATCATTCACGTAATTGCCAATGGTATCTGATCTTGCATTACGTAGAATTTGAGGATTAATTTCAAATATTGCAGTGGAGCTAGAGTAAGATTTGGTATTTGTTTTTTGAACCTAAATAAATTTAATCAATATCTGATAAAATTGTAATAACACAGAACAAGTGCTTTAAAAATTAATTTCATTTGCTTGCTTGAAATAAGTATGAAAATCTATAACTAAATGTTAGACATATGATGTGTGCGGGCCTGCCTAAGCTGCCCTCCGCGGTACACGGGCGCGCTCTCTCTGTCTTACGCCTCCCCCACTCGCCGCTCTTACTTTCGGCTGCGCGAGCGGCGCTCGCCGCCTAATCAGTGCTCGACGAGAGCTGTTGAAGGCAACACCTACACATAGAAGAGTTTAACGACAGTTACCAATTATTAGTCAATCTTTGTATTATTAGCGACAGTGACAGAGTGAGGGAGTGATATCCACGTATAAATAAAGCTTTAAGTACTTTCATAAAACAATCAGTGTTCAAGTGAATTACCAGTGCCCGCTCCTTCTTCTACTAGCCAATTCCAACAGGTTATGGGCCCAGGAGGAGACGAAGGGAAGGACATTCACGAGAACAGCATCGACAGCGAAGCGACGGGTAGCAGAGCGACAGAAGGAAAAACGACGGTTCCAGATCACACTGGTAAGTGAGATTTATGCTATCTTAAAAGCAGTGCGCGACGGGTTAATTAACAAAAGAAAGCGAGAGATAATGCATTAAAGCGAGAGTTAAATAAAGACGGGTAATAAAGACGCGCAATAAAAAGTCCTAAAGTCCGCTTGTGTTATGCATATCGTGCGGCTGTGCTAATCGCGAGTGAATTCCAAGGGCCTTTGTGTTAGATAGACTTCCGCGAAAACGAGGGGCGGACGCGTCCCGTGTCGCAGCGCGCGCAACAGGTCCGAACGTGCACGTGTGCTCCCCGGCGAGCCGTAATGGCGGCGCGCGTGAGAGAGAGAGAGAGCGAGAGAGAGAAGGAGCGAGAGAGAGAGAGGAGGCGCGTGCCTCGTGCAGGCGCAATGACGGCGCGCGGCGTGTGTGTGTGTGTGTCGGCGCTGGAGAGAGAGAGACAGAGAGACAAGGCGCGAGCCGGTCAGCGGCGCCGTGTACACCACGAGCGCGCGATCGGAGGGAGAGATGCCGGTTCGTCTCCCGCATCGCGGCGCGAGAGGGGAGGCAGCGACGGAGCTCCCGCTTGCGCCCGTGAGAGGGGAAGAGGCAACGAAGGCGTGCTGCGCGAGCCATGCCTGTAGAGGAGCGCGCGACGGAAAAGATTAGTGGGGGAGGTAGCGATGCATGTTGACAAAATTCCGAGAAAGGAGCGCGGCGACTTTGCGTTTCGGGAAGTTAGGTATAGCTATACATGAAAATAAAAGCGAACGGAAAATTAATGGAATAAGTGCAGCGGCCGAATGTATTTCGCGAGTAGGACTTAATGACTAATTAAAATATGCATATAAAAATAAATAAAATACTAATTCGAATTGAAATGTTTATATATAGAAAAGATGAATCTCGAACTATTCCTGCGGACGCAGGAGGAAATATTCGAATTCAGAGAACTCTATGGGAGTAAGAAAGTGAGCGTTGAGCTCGGAGAGAATGCGGTGCTTTTCGTGTCGGAGACCGGAATCACACATGAACTTGGTACGTCTAAATCTTGTTCTCTTTTCGAATCTCTTATAGACCCGCAGTGCCTGTGTTCGGCACAAAGTGTCTGTGTTCGGCATAAATTGTCTGTTTGAGTTTTGAATTTTAATGTGGCATCGATAGGTGGTGGTACTTCTGTGTTTTATTGTTATTTTGTGAGCCTTTGGTGGGTTAATAATGTCTGCATCCGACTTATCTTGCTTACTAAGGAATCTCATTACAGCAATGACGTTTGTGACGGATGAGGAGCTGAGCATCTTGCGCGATGCAGTCAACGAAGCAAAGTCACAAGGAGAATTGTTGCTGATGCCATATTGTCGAGAGAACGAGGACTCTCATGATATCGATACGACTGAGAAGAAATGCGACAGAGAGACAGAAAATACTGCGACTGGATTTAAAACGACTGAGGAAATTGCGAGTGGGTCGAGCCCGGTACCGGAGGCGAGTGTAGTCGAGAAAAAGCGAACGATACAAGCGACAGATGACGACAGTGAAGAGCGAATGGATGAAAGCGACGGTGATGCAGCGACTGGAGTAGAAAAAGATATGATGAGAGGTAAACCACAAATTACAGACGTTAAAACCATTAAATCAAAAATATATATAAACAGAAAATTGATATCAAAATTAAATCTTAATAAAGAGAACCTAGCTAGTAAAAATAAAATAGAAAATAATGTTATCGATAACAATTGTTCTGCAGAACTCCAAGAGCAACTCCAAAACATCGCGAGGCAGATGCAGGAGTTTGGAAAGGAGATAAAGGAACTGAGAATTGAAATGCAAAGCGACGGCAAGTCAAAGGAAAAACAAATGGAAAATTTAAAAGACGAATTGAAGAGCGACGGCAGAGCGATGGACGAGCGACTGAAGAGAATTGAAACTCAAGTAAAGGCGACTGAGGATAAGGTTGGAAAAAATGATAACCTTATGACTGATGATAATGGAATGTTTGATGAGTCTGCCATTTGTAATTCGACAGCAATGGCTCCGGAATTAAATAAGTCCAGTAAAGATGAGATTTCGAATTTAATACAAAAGGAAATTAAAAGAATTGATTTGGAGTCTAGTAGAAATAAAAGCTTATCGACAGATGTATCTCAAACGTTGAGAAATACAATTCGATCAGAGTTTACGTCAAAAGATTTGAATGTACGACGGGAATACAAACTGACAAAACAGACTAAACTCGAACACTTTATGGACTTTTTAAGATCGGAACTGAATATTGCTGACTTATTGTATGTAATCGATTCGGGTGTAAAAGCGTCAGTAGAATATGATGATGATGTCGTTAAAAGACACATATGTAAAGTTCGAGACATAATTATCAATAGAATCGATCAAACCTATCACGCGAAGGTGGTAGAAATACAAGATCCGAGAGAAATGTTAAAGACAATAAAAGAAATAAAAATTAATGAAACAAATGTTACGTCTATGACACTGCGTAGACAGTTGTATAGCATGCAATATAATCCTTTGAAAGAGAAAGCGACTGTATTTATCGACAGATTCGAAGAGGTTATAAGGGCGTATAATAATTTGTCTGAGGTAGAAAATTTGCCCGAAACCGAGAAAAAGGATGCATTCTATAGTACTGTTGTAAACGCAGTACCACAAATATTAAACATCGAATTTATTACTAAAAGCATGTCCGGTAAACAATTAACGTATGATAATTTAAAATTATATATTATGCAGGTGGAGAGTATCAAGGTGCAAGCAGCGACAGTGACGACAGAAACTAAGACAGCGCACCTAGCTACCATGGAGCACGTAAGATGCTATGAGTGTGATGGGTTCGGGCACAAGGCACCAAACTGTCCTCGCATGGGTTCCGGGAAAAAGAAGTGCTTTGAATGCAAGCAGTTCACGGACCACATCGCCGCTAACTGCCCACAGCGACTGCAGCGACAGCGGAATGAGACCTCAAGGTATAAATCTACTCAATATAAATCGGGTAATCGTGGAGGTAGAGGAGGTAGAGGTAGTTACGGCGGTAACAAACGCAAAAACGACAGTAGCGACAGACACGTTGACCCAAAAGACATAGGCCGGACAGAAATAATACAAGGGGAAACAGACGTAGCTGGAGAAGTCGCCGAAGAGGTGGGAGACAAAGCGACACCTCGTACCCGCGAGAAAAAGCGATCGATCAAGGTTCGGAGAGTAATGTCGAAAATCGTAAGTACTTGAACTCGAATAAAACAAAAATATTTGTACAGAATGCCAATCCGGTAACGAATGTATTTGCATTAAACGGCGACGGAAATAAAGGCAATATAATATCTCGATTTTTGGTAGATACTGGCGCGACAGAACATCTAACTAATTCTAGGCTGATTTTTAAAAGTTTTGATAAACAACCAGATGAGATTAAATGCGCGGATAATAATGCAAATTTAAGATCGGAGGGAGTTGGCTCTGTAGAAATATTAGCGACCAATAATAAAACAATAAAATTTGATAACGTTATATATGCGGAGAATTTATCGGAGAATCTCTTGTCATTGCGAAAGTTTACCGACTTAGGATTGTGCGTTTATTTGGATAATAAACAAATCAATATTTATAATCCGATTTCGAAAGAAAGTTTTCTATCAGGAATTTACCAGAAGCCGTACTGGATAATAGAATTCGAAATAAACAAAGCGAGCGACAATCCAGATAGAAACAAAAATGAAATCGTAGCGTATGTAACGACTAGAAACATGACAAAACGTAAAGCGACTGAGACAGTAGAAGCGTGTGAGATAGTAGAAGCGAGTGAAAAAGAAAACGAGTCAGAAAACAAAGACGATGAAACTCATAATGTGATTTATTCGGATTTTGAAAATACTATACACGACAGAAAACTATGCGACATTAGTGAAGCGACAGAAAATGAAAAACCAACCTGCGATGTAGAGTTGGAAGAAAAATCGAACAAGTCACAGGGTGCAAATCAGGCGATGTCATGGCATGTTCGATTGGGTCATGCGTCAGTCGATTATCTGAAAAGACTCCAAAAGAAAATGCCAGAAATAAAAGAACTAGTAAAGTAGTTTTCGATGACTCTATACTAATGTGCGAAATTTGTATGATCTCCAAAATTGAAACATTGCCGTTTAAGACGACGAGACAGCGAGCGACAGAACCGTTACAGATTATACATGCAGACGTTATGGGCATGATAAATCCTGTTACATATCCGAAGGGATATAAATACATTTCTGTATTTATAGATGATTTTTCACGGTTGGCTATGGCTTATCCGATGAAAACCAAAGACGAGACTGGAAATTGTTTGGAATCATTTGTGAAGAGCGCCAGAAATTTGCTAGGCAAAGATGCGAAAGTGTGCTATTTACGAAGCGATCAGGGAACAGAATTTACGGGTGGTTATACGACGGAAGTTTTAAAGCGACTGAATGCAGAATTGCAATTAGCTTGTCCAGACACTCCTCAACATAATGGTGTGGCCGAGAGGTTCAACCAGACGATTCAGAGAAAGGTGCGAGCACTAATGTATGACTCTGGACTGCCCGAGAACATGTGGGATCTGGCGTTGAGCGCGGCAGTGTATGCGTACAATAGAACACCACATAAATCGAATGATATGACACCGCCTATTCAAATGTTCAACCCGAAACATAAAGTGGACATAACTCAGCTAAAGCGATTTGGATGCGTGGCCTACATGAAGGTGCAACGCAAAATAGGACCGAAATTCAGATGTATAGGTAAAAGAGTAATACTGGTGGGATATAAAGAGACTGGATATATATTCCTCAAACCAGAAGAAGGTAAATTTTATGAAAGCCGTGATGTTAGATTCAACGAGAAATTGGTATTTGGTAGCAAATACAAGAAATCTGAAGTAAACGACTGGGAGACTGATGGCCTAGAAATAAATCCAGATACTTGGTTTGTTGAATTTGACTCCGAGGCGACGAAGAAGACAGATTCGGAGGGAGAGACAGTAAAAAGAGGACGTGGTCGTCCTCCAAAAGCGAAAAATAACCTAGCTAAAAAGACAGACTCGAACAATGCGACGGTACACGCTATGTTGGCTGCTGTAAATGGAGATCCTGTTAATTATCAAGAAGCTATGAAAACGACAGATAAAACAGAATGGATAGAAGCCATTAATAGCGAGCTTGAGTCGATGAACAAAAATCGAGTATGGACATTGGTAGATAGGAAAGACGTATGTAGCAATGGAAAGCGACAGAATATAATTGATTCAAGGTGGGTGTTAAAGAAAAAGCTTGAACCAGATGGTACTATCAGATACAAAGCTCGCCTTGTGATAAGGGGCTTTAAAGATAGAAACGAATATGATTTGCAAGAGACGTATGCCCCAGTTTCACGACTGCCATTGATTCGAATGATACTTGCCATATCAAATAAATACGATCTTGAACTTTGTCAGATGGATGTTAAGACAGCGTTCTTAAATGGTAATCTGAATGTTCCGGTGTTCATGGAGATTCCGGATGGAATAGAATGCTCAAGTGACATTAAACGACAGAAAGTGTGCAAGCTTGAAAAGGCTCTGTACGGACTGAAAGTGAGCCCTAAGTGGTGGAATCAGAGGTTCACTGAAACAGTAAAAGGATTTGGTTTAAAGCCAGACTTTTACGAGCCTTGCTTGATTACTTGGCATGATAAAAACAAATTTCTGATTCTGATCTTATATGTCGATGACATACTTTTGGCTAGCAACGACAGAATAAAGCTAAAAGAAATCAAAGTTAATCTTGCGAGAAATTTTGACATGACTGATATAGGAGAGCCAAAATCCTTTCTGGGTCTAGAAATTCAAAGAGACAGAAAACGTCGAACGTTGAGGATTAATCAGGAAAATTACATTGTAAAAATGATGACTAAATTCGGCTATCAGGATGTACATCCGCAACGAACACCGATGATTACAAACCAGGCGGCAAATCGACAGCAAAGGGAACGAGAGGAAAAAGAGAACATAAGTGAATTAATAACGACTGAAAGTAATAATAACAGACCCTATCGTGAAGTGATAGGTACTCTCTTATACCTAGCTAATGCCTGCAGAGCTGACATAACCTACGCAGTGAACGTGCTAAGCAGACACCAAATTAATCCGACTGATAGCGACTGGAAGGGAGTCGAACGAGTATTTAGATACTTAAAGGGAACTGCAATACTGGGTTTGACTTATCTTGGCAAAAGCGACTGTTTTGAGGGATATTCTGACGCGAGTTTTGGCGACTGTAAGAACTCATTGACAACGAGTGGCTATGTGATTAAAATCTTTGGAGATACCATAGCCTGGAGAACTCGAAAACAACGTTATGTGAACCTGTCTACCTGTCAAGCAGAGTATGTGTCAATGAGCGACTGTAGTCAAGAGCTAGTATCCATACACAACTCTCTAAGAAACGTGTTAGCTGAAAGGTTTACTCCAATGACACTATGGTGTGATAATCGATCGGCCGAAACGAAAGTAAAAACAGGCGGCGGTAACAAACTGCGACATATGACAGACATTAAAGAGCATTATGTGAGAGAGTGTGTTGAGCGACAGTTGATATGTGTGAAATGGATAGCGTCAAAGAAACAGGAGGCCGATGTGATGACTAAGCCCCTGTCCTTTGAATTGCATGCGAGATTAGTTAAGCTAATTGCTAACTTATAGTTAATATTTGATTCTAATACCCATTTGTTTGATTACAGAGCAGTAGAGAAGCGGGATGGGCCGGCGAGGGACGAGGGAGACGAGAACCCCACCAAGCGGGCTATAAGGTTGGCTACGCAGCTTACAAGGCCCGGGAGGGAGTGTTAGACATATGATGTGTGCGGGCCTGCCTAAGCTGCCCTCCGCGGTACACGGGCGCGCTCTCTCTCTGTCTTACGCCTCCCCCACTCGCCGCTCTTACTTTCGGCTGCGCGAGCGGCGCTCGCCGCCTAATCAGTGCTCGACGAGAGCTGTTGAAGGCAACACCTACACATAGAAGAGTTTAACGACAGTTACCAATTATTAGTCAATCTTTGTATTATTAGCGACAGTGACAGAGTGAGGGAGTGATATCCACGTATAAATAAAGCTTTAAGTACTTTCATAAAACAATCAGTGTTCAAGTGAATTACCAGTGCCCGCTCCTTCTTCTACTAGCCAATTCCAACACTAAATTTTGCAGAATTAAAACAAAAGTTCAAAAATATTACGTTAATTAGAACATAAAATGATAATACTTTTCAATAAGCAAATACGTATTTATTATAATTAAGAAGTATTTGGTAAGTCAAAGTAAAGTGTGGGCAACGCACACACAAATCATGATAGTAAATAGACACAAATTTGTCTTCGAATTAATAGCTATAATTTAAATTAGTAATCATTTATAGGTGAATATTCTGTACCTTTTTGAGTAATGGACCATCATCTGACCAGTGACTACAACCTGGTTGGTTATTCATATTTGTATAATCCATTTCTGTGTTATCTCCAGAACGTTTTTTAACGTTTATTGTTGTCGATTGATCCCGATTTGTTAAATTGTTAAGTGCCTTCATTGGGCTGTGATTTTCAGCTTGTAAATTTTTCAAGCTACATTCAGTAATGTCTTTTATCTTCGACAGATCTAATGATGATGATAATTTTAATAACAATAATAATAATAATCATTGCACCCACACAGTAAATTTTGTAACCACCACAACAGAAGTTTCTCATAAAAAGTTTATAAATTTTAGTTGTACGAAATTGAAATACAATATTAAAAACAGTGCTACGTGAGTGCAGAGATAAATAAGGGTGAGTGTACGTGTGTGTATCTGTCAGCATGAGCGCGTGTTTCCGTGTGCGTGCGTGTAAGTATCGTATATCTGCGTATGCGTACGTGTGTCTGCTTGCGCACGTGTGTTTGTGCATTTGTGTGTGTGTGTGTGTGTTTCCATATGTGTGCGTGACGTACAAGCGTGCGCGTGTGCGTATGTTGTGTCTGTACGTGTCTGCATGGTGCGTGCGTGTGTCTGCGCGAGTTTGTCTGTGTGTCCATGTATGTGTGTAAATACTTGTAAGTGTATGCATGTGTTTGGCATGTAATTAAAAACAACTCACCAGAAAGAATAGTCTTAACCAGACTTTTCTCAATGTTCACATTATTAGAGTGATTATTTGCACACTTTTCTTTAAAATCTTCAAATTCGATTTTAATCGCATAGTTTTCTATTTCAAAATGTTTCGCCTTTTCTTCAATTTCTTGTACACGTTTCGCTAATTCTTTATTTTTTATTTGTAATTTCTGTATCCCTTCATCTTCTTCTAGAATTGAAAATTCCAATTTATTTTCTTCATTGTCAGATTTAATAGAATCAGTAGTTTCTGCTTCATCTGTGTCAGTAGCATTGTAGTCAATATCTCTAGATAGTATTGAGGGATATTTATTTTTTACGGTGTTTAATAAAACAGAGTTTCTGCCAGATGATTTGTTGCCCTTTACCGATTTTGCCTTTTCAACTTTCTTTGAGGTTTCATCATCATCACATGGTTTTTTTAATATACTTTTACGCTCTTCCTTATTAGGATTCATCATATTAAATTTCAATATATTTTTCTGTTTTTTGCGTATATCGCTCCAGGCTAAAACAGATGAACAACAGTAGGCAATTATGAAAAAGACCAAATATTTAAGAACTTTGTTCCATGACCATTACTCTGGAAACGCAAAGATGGTTACTATATTTATCTATAATTCTGACGTACAAATAGCTGGGGTGATATATAGGATGAGTCAAAAGTATGGATACATCTAAATATTTCTTCAGCCAAGCATTTTCAGAAAAATATTTAAATTAAAAAAGTGGTGACCGGAAGAAGTGAAGATTCTATAGAGGTGTGATTAGCTCATGGATAAAAGACGCGACAATTTAAAATTGAATATGCATTATTATTTAATAATTATTACTTATTGGAATGAAAATGATAAAAGTGAAAAGTATTAAATATACAATATTTAAATTAATATTGGTTGCCGCTTAAGAAAAAAATCCACATGTTTAAATTATTACAAACACACAATACGATTAATTATTGAATTACACGGTAAAATTTAAAACAATAAGCAATGTAATTAATCTTAGAAGAATTCATTATGTTAATATTAGAATAAATTACGTCAGTAGCATGTTCAGATTTAATTCTTTAATATTTCATAAAAGAAAATAATATTTGAATAAGCTTATAGTTTCTATCTTCAAAATTTAGTATTCTTTAAGAGTAAATATACGACAAAATTATATAAAAAATACAAGATTTCAGGCTTATAACAAATAAATTATTATTTTCAGCATATTTAATAAAGATAAGTACATAGAGCGCACCCAGCGCGTAAGGATGTAGCTTATAGTGTATACTAAAGTTTCAGGGTTTCAATCAAGAACTTCCCTGGCAACCTTAAGATTGTCCATGAAGTAGAATTTCATGGTCATTTGAAGGTAAACTTGTGATTTTTTAATAGGAACCCCTATTTTTGACTTGAGATTCTGAAAGAGTGGAAAATTTTACGTTGAAATATGCATTTATATTAGGGGTCAAAGTAACCCATACGCGTCATACTCTGCAAAAAATCTAAAAATACGTGAGGTCCTATTGCAAAAAAACGTTCAGTTGGAGAATAGGACCTCTCATGTTTATTTTCACATTTCTGGGAGAGATTTTGACTCATAACGTGAATGCATATCTGAACGTAAAAGTTTTCACTCTTTCAGAATCTGAAATCAAAAATAGGGGTTCCTATTTAAAAACACAAGTTTATCTTCAAATGACCTTGAAATTTAACTTCAAGGTCAATTTCAAGGTGGCGACTGAAGTCCTTCATTGGAACCCTGAATCATTGGTACATAACTTTTTCTGAAAATACTTTGCTTTCTAAATATTTACATGTGTCCACACATTTGAGTCACCCTGTATATTGATCCTATAGTTGCATAAGTTCTGAATTATTAGCGTGAAGTGTTGCATGTTAAATCAATTTTTAATTATTTTAAACTTATGCCTGTAGGAAAAATCTTTATATATTTCATAAAGATTACCGCAAAAATATCTTTCATAAAGGTTTCCAAAGATTTTGTCCTAAAAAAATTTAATAGAAATTTGTGAAATTTAAGACCATACTCAATAAGCAAAAAAAGAATCTTTAATGAACTCATTAAGACTACTTTATGAACGCTTTTTTCATGAAAGTAATCATAAAGCATTCTTATGTTACCCATCAGTGCTGATTCTTTAAGTATGAACAAAGAATTCTTTACGGAAATATTTTTTGCCAAATTAATAACCTAACAAATTTTTTAATAGTTAAAAGAGTTCATAAAGAATTCATAAAGACTCAACAAAGCATTTACAAAGAATTCACAAAGAATCCCTTACGTTGATATAGAACATTTTTTAATACAAAAAATTTTTATTAATATTATAAATTTATAATTTATCGATTTTTCTATAGAAATAAGTAGGTAAGATTAACAATAAATTATTAAAATTCAATTTTAACGATGAAAACAATTCTACCGGTATGGGGATTTGAACATGGGTCTTCGGGTTGGTAGGCGAAGTCTTAACTGTTTGCGTCATCGACGAACACTTAAGTGTTATAATTCGAATCGTCTACATATATATGTTATGATGTACTAATACTAATAGTCTTTTCGAATTCTTAGTGATTACTTTATGATTACTTTGTGATTACTTTCCATTGATATTATTTTGTTCCATTAAAAATATTTTTGAAAATATTTTATACAAAGTAATCTATAAGAATGCTTTGTGAATACTTAGAAAATCATCCTCAAGCGGACATTCGGTACTACTTACAGAATTATTTTACACCAGATTTTTGGTTATTGGGTATGCTACCCAAACGCAGATTCCTACCTTATCGATCCGAGAATTTAATTATTTGTTCGTAATTAAACAAAAATCTTAGTAAACGTGCTGTCAGGTGCTCCGTAATTGTACTGAAAATATCTCATCCAAATTTGAAGTCATTTCATCGATCAGATTTTTCCTGAGACATTTTTTAAATTAGTTAATAGACAATATTATTGTGGCAAATCGCAAAACTGTTCCAGGAAGCATATAATCTATTACACTGAGAAAAGATTAGTGGAAACATTATAAGAACGCCCAATAAAAAATACCCTACTGAGCACGGAAACCGACCACACACTATCACAATTGACCTATTTATTATACTTATAATACTTTTTACTGTTTTTTGTAAGAAAAATTGCAAAAAAAATTGGAAAAATTGCTAAATAGTATGGTAAAAATGACAATTCACAAATTTTACAAGCCACTAGGGTAATTTTTCTGATATATAGATAGCAATGCACGGTGCTTGACATAACCTGCAAAGCTGCAATTCTGTAGCCAAATAAGACTCTCGGGTCGCTGTAAACAATGTAATTGTTACGTAAATAGCTTCAATTAATATTTTAAATCATTATAAATCAATCATTTTCTTAATTATCGATGTTATTTTGTTATAATGTAGATAAAAATAAATGAATACAATTATATACAATTATCAATATAACATATGTAGACGATTCGGATCACCTTCCGTAAGTAGTACTGTGTGGCGCAGTTGGTAAGCTGTTCGCCTGTCAACTCGAAGGTCCAGGGTTCGATTCTCCATCCCGGCAGCTTTTTTTCATCGTTAAAAATTCGTCATTTAATTTATTATTTAATATTTCTTACTTATTTATCTTGTTATAGTTTGTCAAATTGTGAAGAAAAAATTTTTTTTCTTTATTTTTCGAAGCGAATAGAAAATTACCCTACTGCCTTCTAAAAACTATCAGACTGACTATAAAAATTACCAGACTGACAGTCTGTGGTCGGTTTCCCCATATAGTATGGTAATTTTTACTGAGCGTTCTTATAATTATTCTACTAAGTTTCCCTTAGTGTAAGGGTTAAAATGATGAAAAATCAATTTTTTTTATTGCATAAGTTAAAAAATTTCTTTGAACAAAAAATGTAAAACAGAAAAAATCGAATTTTCGTGAAAATTTAGTTTTTATATCCAAAAGTCGAACTCTTTTAAATGTTGAAAATAATCATTCACATTATGAACAATTTTTAGTTTAAAGCCAACGTAAGTTTTTCTAATATTATTTGAAAAAGTTCTTGTTTGTGACAGTTACCCTTGTCGATAAAGCAGAGCACTGTAAAAGAACCTTCGCTGTTACAGAAAGCACGTCGACTCTGTAGTCTGTGTTCATCCTACGTTTATATACTTCTACACTTTGATTTTAATAAGTCTTCGTTTTATACAAGTGTTTTTTAAGCAAAATATTGTTTAAAATATAGATATTTTTTTTTTAAACTCTATTTAGTCTTTTCTGTAAGACTATCTTAATTTCATATTTTTAGAGTATTTTTTAAATATTTGATTTTTTTTATAGTTTACAACTATTTTTATTGCTTTTGTTTTTATTATTAATAATATTTATATTGAGTGAAAATTGTGTTGTGTTCTATATACAGGGTGTCCTATTTTAAAACCACTAGGTAAATATTTTGAAAACTAAGCGGTTTAAGAAAAAACCTCAAGAGACCAATCTTTCAGGAAATCAAAGGGGCTATCTGGAGAACTGATCCAATTTTGGGCCCAGGGCCTTAGTAAGGCCTCATGAGGCTAAAGTCTAGTTTTTTAATCGTAGGCTCTATTGCTTTCTCCTAGAGGAAGCTTTGTAATAGTAAAATTTTAAGTTTCTTTAAATCGCTCTAGAAACAGTATGGATGTGTGTGTAGGTGTGTGTATGTATGTATACCGTTTTATCTCAGGATCTATTCGATTGATTTTAACCAGACAGGTCTCATTTTTTTGTTTTTTTTTTGTGTGAATGGGGAAGGAAATCCTCTTTTGATTGACCAATGCGTTTTTGTTCTATTTCCAATTTTCGATTTTCGCAAAATTCATTTTTACGTTTTTTTAATGATAACATTAAGATATTTGAATCGGACGGATAACATTCGAGAGAGCATTAAAAACCTATATTTTCAACAAACAAAATTATATTCGCTATTGCGGTTCTTTTGTTATTAATAAAAACGTGCTTTTTTTAAAAAACTTTATAACCTCAAAAATAAACGGTCAATTTTTTTTAAAAAAACCATAATAATGCAGAATATAAATAGCTATAATCTGTGAAAATTTGAATCCTTTCTGTCGATTAGTTTTTGAGAAAAAAATTAAAAACTGAAAAAAATGCGTTTTGAATGAATACAGTTTACTTTTTTAAAATTGACTTAATCGCTTTGAAATTCCTTGTAATGGCAAATTTTAGATAGCTCTCGGCTAAGTTCTTTGGGCTAAATGAATGGTCAATAAATTTCAGAGATATTTGAGGTTAAAATTTTTTAACCTTTTTTTCAAATCGTAATTTCTGGAGAACGGTTCGATGAATCAGCTCCAAAATTATAGACAATTTTAGGTATGATATAGATAATATATGTGCGAATTTTCATCAAGATCACTCGATTACTTTTTGAGATATTTGATATTTGAAATTTTCGTATTTTGCAAAATCATTTTCTTTATCGCATGATAACTAGAGAAAAAAAAATTGTTTAATCATGTTGAAATATTGTGGAGATGTAGAGTTTTTATGTTTATCGTACAAGACCTTTAGGTAAAAGAATTATCTCATAATTTTTAGATATTTAAGGTTAAAATTTTTTTTACGTTTTTTTCAAAATCGTAATTTCTCAATGACGACTTCATGTATCACCTTGAAATTTATAGACTATTTTGTATGCGATATAGGCAATACCTGTGTCAAATTTCATTCCGATTATATGGTTAGTTTTTGAGATATTTGATATTTAAAATTTTGGTATTTCTGTAAATGACTTTCTATGTCGCACAATAACTAGAGTAAAATTTAATTACTTTGAAATTTGATGGAGATCTACATTTGATGAAGGTGTAGAGTTTGTATATTATTTATTAAATAATTTTTCGGGAACGGTTTTATGTATATGTTACTAGAAAATGGAAATGACGCGCGATGCGCACGCGTGTGTTTACTTGCTTTTGTTTTTTATTGAGGTTAATTTACAGCGAGCTCTGCAGAAACATGAAATTAGTCAGATACGCTGGCCAATTATTTTGAGTTTGATCTAATTTTTCGAATAATCGCGATTTGAAGTGAATATAGTAAGAATTACCGTCTCTCAATTTTGAGATAACAATTTTAAAGTTGAAACGGTTATGGTTCATTCAAAAGAATTTCTATTTTTATAATATGTACACAATTATTTATAATAAAGATACACAATTATTGAATAATAATATATTTAATATGTAAAAAATGGAGTTATTATATATGATTTTGAAAATGTGAGCAAGTTGATCTCAGGGTAGATAGCAATTTTTTAATTTTATATTTTAAAATATTTATTTTTTGTTAAATAAAATAAATCAAATAACAAATAATTTCAATAATAAAAATAAAATATTCAATTTTTTCAATATTTATGAATTACTAAATCATTGAAAAAGAAAGTATAATGAATAAACGTCTTTTATATTTAAAATATATACTATACATATAGGAACGATAATTAATTTGGAGAATTAATTTGGAAAAAGCTACGTGCCAATGAATTGGCAGAGGTTTTTTATTCGAGATTTGAATTCTAGAGTTCAAAATACGTTCGAATATGTGCCCAAATTTTTTTTCCACACCCTCTTTTGGGCCCAATATCATTTTTGGACTAATAATGTAATTCGAGAACAACTTTCCCTCGAAAACTCAGCGGTTTAAGAGAAAAAAAATCAAGAGACCAATATTTCGAAATGAAAGGGGCTATCTGAAGAACTGACGCAAATTTGGGCCCAGGGACTTAATACGGCCCCGTGAGGTTAAAGCTTATTTTTTTAATAGCAACCACTACTTTTTTATTGGAGATTTTAGTTCTACAGTTCAAAATATGTCCGAATATGTGCCCAATTTTTTTTCCCTCTTTTGGGCCCAATATCATTTTTTAACTAATAATGTAATTCGAGAACGACTTTCCCTCGAAAACTCAGCGGTTTAAGAGAAAAAAATGAAGAGACCAATCTTTCGAAATCAAAGGGGCTATCGAATTGACGCAAATTTGGGCCCGGGGACTTAGTGAGGCCCCGTGAGGCTAAAGCCTATTTTTTGAATAGGAACCCCTATTTTTTATTGGAGATTTGAATTCTACAGTTCAAAATATGTCCGAATATGTGCCCAACTTCTTGTTCAATACCCTCTTTTGGGCCCAATACCATTTTTGGACTAATAATTCTTAAAATAACATTTTCTTTTTACACCAAGGCCTGCTGTTAGCCAAAGTTGTTCTCGAAATACATTATTAGTCCAAAATGGTATTGGGCCACAAAGAGGGTATTGAAAAAAGTTGGGCACATATTCGGATGTATTTGGAACTGTTGAATTCAAATCTCCAAAAAAGAATAGGGCTTCCTATTAAAAAAATAGTCTTTAGCCTCACGGGGCCTTACTAAGGCCCTGGGCCCAAATTTGCGTCGGTTCTTCAGATAGCCCCTTTGATTTCGAAAGATTGGTCTCTTGAGTTTTTTTTCTCTTGAACCGATGAGTTTTCGAGGGAAAGACGTTCTCGAATTACATTATTGGTTCAAAAATGATATTGGGCCCAAAAGAGAATGTTAAAAAAAAAGTTGGGCACATATTTGTACGTATTTTGAACTGTAGAATTGAAATCTCGAATAGAAAACAGGGGTTCCTATTAAAAAAAAATAGACTAGCCTCATGGGGCCTTACTAAGGCCCTGGGTCCAAAATTGGGTCAGTTCTTCAGATAGCCTCTTCGATTTCCTAAAAGATTGATCTCTTGAGTTTTTTTCTTAAAACGCTTAGTTTTCGAAATATTTGCCTGGTAGTTTTAAAATGGGATACTCTATATATAATATAAAATATAATATATAATACATATCAAATATATGTAAGTAGTTATCATATAAAAGTATTACTTATAAGAAGAAAGAAAAATCAAAACAGAGTATCTCGTGGCCCAAGCAGAAAATATCAATGGGGATGGACTCCAAAAGGAAAAAGATGTTTAATGGGAATAAACAGAAGAAAGGTGAAGACCAACCACCACCAAAAGTACCCAGAAGCTCCTCCAGTAGAAAAGTGAAAGATATTGAAATGGGAACCAGTGCCATAAGTAATAGGATTATTGATTTAGTAATTTATTCACTAAATTAGAGGAAGTTGTATGCTGCAACGAATGCCATGGAAAACTCAAATTTTCTAAAGTTGATCCCAGAGGACTTGGTTTGAAGATTGCAATAATATGCGAAGAATGCTAAAAAAATACAATAAAGTATATTCATGTCATCTTGGGGGATTCCAAGCAAATGATTAAAAAGTCAATAGGAGATCTGTATTGGCTTTACGGGCACTTGAACAAGGACATGCTGGATTATCCACCTTTTGTGGACTCATGGATTTACCACAGCCAGTATCACATAGTAATTATGATAATATCAATAAAATTGTAAGCGATGCTAGTGAGGCTGCTGCAGAAATTTCAATGAGTGCAGCAGTGACAGAAGAGGTTGCTAAAACAGAAAGTGACAAGTTGATTGTGTGTGGTGATGGCTCATGGAGAAAAAGGGGCTTCTCGTCTCTCTACGGTATTAGTAGTGTGATTGGACACAATACTGGTAAAGTTATTGATGTACCACCTGCTATGATAAGACATCATTCAGTGGTATTCATGTCTTCAAGATAGGAGTATATATTGCTCTGGCAGTTTTTAATGATAGCAGAAGCCGTTACTTAGATATAATGAAGGAGTTTGGCCTGTCTCCTGGACATTCATCAGCAGCATGGGTTCAAGAAAGTAATGAGCAGCAGATTTTCCATGCAGAGAGACGAACAGAGGCAGATACCATTGAGACGAGGACTTCCAGAAGAGTAAATACGACTACAGCTGATAGATCAGGACTCATATGCAAGTGGTGCACATTAAGTTAAGTAAGTTTTTGAAAGAAATTTATTTAGATCAAACATTATCACTACATCACAATTTAAATCACTGTAATTTGCTTTAGATTTACATAAAATCATTGTTTCACCTTCATTGTTTCATCTTGAGATCAAAACATACTTTGAGGTTATTTAACTGAGGTTCACTTTTTCACTTCTATTTGATGAAAAAAAAAAAAAAGTATTTCATGTATATTTGCTAAGATAAAGGCTAGATAAGGGCTAGATACTTGTTAATACTGACACAGATAAAAGATAAGTATACAAAAACTGTTTCGCAAACTTTAATGTCAATTATCTCAGAATTCATTTTTAATAATTTTCAGGCAGGGCACATAGCGCTGCTGTGGAACGCTTTGACCAAATGGATGAGAATTTGGGAGAGGTCTTCTTTATACATATTTATACTGAATAAATATGGTAGATTTTGGAAATAGACCTCCAGTTAATTTTTACGTATAGAAATATAGGAAAAAATTTGAAAAATAATTAAATAATTATTCAAAGATATATATTAAATAATATTAAGAAGACCTCCCGCAAACGCTCATTCATTTGGTCAAGGCATTCCAGAGCAGCGCGGGGTACCCTGAGGTGATATGCAAAAATTGATACTTCAATCCAGTGGTTATTATAGACTTATAAATATCAAAATATTGGAGCCAGGGAGGTGCTAAAACGTTGTATTTTAGGTATATTTTTGAGGTAAAAAGTTGTTTTTCTATATAGATTTGAAAAAATAATTAACTAATTATACTAAAATCTATTTTTTCAGGTTTTATCCCAGGCTTGCCCCATTAACCTTTAATAACAATATAAAATGAAATAAGTATATTGAATATCTTATGAAAATAAAATAAATAACAAATCTCTATTTACCACAAAATCTATGCAAACTAAAAACTATAAATCATTTATTATGTTCTCATTCATAACGTTAACTACTATATAATTGCATAAGGAGATGCATAACAAAATAACTTACAACTCTTAAAAAAATACAAACTAGGATAGAAAAGATTATTAATAAAAATACTTTTATTCAAGACAATCCTATAAATTTAAAACAACTTTTTATGTATGAAAGTTTATACTAAAGAATTATATACTCTGTCAGGCATTTCAATGTATATGTAGCACGGGTCGCTTCTTCAGGCTTCTTCTATACTTGCCTTCGGAGCGCTCCTGCGCTTCTTGATCAGGAGGCAAGACAAACAAGCCCATTATCATGCAAAAAATTATTAAATCAATAAGTGATAAAAGTAGCTATGTAACAGCAAAAATAAAAAGCCTACTGTGATTTAATGGAAGGAATGATTCAGCTAAAGAGTTAACATCAAATTGTACAGTTAGTCCACATTTGATTGACTTTTTTAAAAACTTATTATAACTAAAAAATAAAAAACAATAGATTAATACAGAAAGCAAAATGAATAGACTACAACCATAGAATAAATATCTATATGGCTTGCGTTAAATATTATTCAGTTAAAATGACTAAATTAATAAGTGAGAAAAATAGCTATATAACACAGTAAAAATAAAAACTCTACTACGATTAAATGAATTGTCAAATTATTCCATATCTGATTTGCTCTTGTAAGCTATAGTTTGTTGCAAGGTACCAAGTCTGAGCAAGAAGTCTGAGCGAGAACGAGCACTCAGAAATAGGAGATAAAATGTATCAAGCAGCAGCATACCGATTATTTTTCTGAGCTTGACTTATCTTACCTGCATTGGACGATTTATCGAGGTTAGATGTCACCAACATTTGGGGACTTATAAAATTGTTTCACAATATAGCCGCAAGCATTATGTACAATTATTAAGTATTATTAAAGGTTATGATACTAAAATAAATTGTTTAGTAAATTGAATTATAATTCTCTAATCAATAAATAATTATAGAATAATGTGCAAAAATAATTGTCTAGTTATAACATATATGTATCAATTAGCAGCTAATAAATTAATAAGAAAAAATCCTGGAATGAATACAACTCTAAGCTTTATATTTCAAATACCATCTCATTATTCTTTGTATAAAACTAATTTTTTAGCACGTTCTTTACGTTTACTTCATGCAAAATGCTTTAAAATGCTTTATGAAAAATTGATTCTAAAAATATCAAATATGTAATATTAAATGTACTTACTTCCTTTAGCTAGTATTTTTACAGGGTGTTGCTCAAAATTTGCTTTTTTCAAAGACTTTTGTAGAGTTGCTGCTGATGAAATATTGACATCAGGCCAGAATATCCTTATTTCTCTTTGTTCTTTTATGATATTATCTAAGTCAGCTTTATCAGCTTCATCTATCCATGTCGTAAATCCTGTTTCGACACTATCTTCATCATTGACGAATTCTACTAATAAACACTCGTCATTTGAGATTGCTGACAATTTAACTTTTTCACGTGCCATGATATTCATCGTTCAAATTAATTAATATTATCCAAACTCTTAAAATCCAAACTCTTAAAATTTTCGCAAATTTTGCAGCACCCTGATAGACAAAACCAGGTGATATGAATATTAACGTCCTTTCCCCATGGAAGTGCGTTGTGCGTCATGCGTCGCATTCCGATCGCTTGAATACAGCAACTCTATGCTGATTGGTTAATTCCTTTGACGAAACTAGATGGTAAAATAGAATTAACCAATCAGCATAGAGTTGCTGTATTCAAGCGATCGGAACGCAGCGCACGACGCGGCGCAGGACGCACGACGCACTTCCATGTGGAAAGGACGTAAGATTTTCATCCTTAAACCGTCTTTTTCAAATATAAACGCTAATAAGGGACGAGCGCTTTCGAAAAACGAGTGTGCCATACCAACACTACTGCATCCGTGCTCTAAGCGCTTTTAAAAGCGCGATGAGTAGTACGATTCTGAAAATTTCTCGCACCCGAGACACACAAAGTTCGAGAACAACTTTGTCTCAGGAAACGCGAAATCGCGACAAAATTGTTCTCGGGCGAGAACAACTTTGTCTCGAACAACTTTCTCACACAGTACGGCACACGCTCTCGCTTCTCTCATTGGTTGGAAGCAGGCTCAGCGGGCACGACGACCAATGAGAGAAGCGGACGCGTGCGCCGCACTGTGCGAGACAAAGTTGTGTGAGACAAAGTTGTTCTCGCCCGAGAACAGTTTTATCTCGATTTCGCGTTTCCCGAGACAAAGTTTTTCTCGGATTTTGTATGTCTCGAGTGCAAGACATTATGAACGTTTCTCACTTCGACACAGAACGTGTGGTCACGGTGACACACGAATGTGTCGACATCGACAAGCGCCACGAGTGAGTGTGTGAGTGAGTGAGTGAGTGAGTGAGTGACTTACTTTCAGGAATGAAGGAACGGAAAGGATGAGAACAGACCTGGGGGCTTATTCTGTAACTATCTCACCGAGTGACACGCGTGAGACAAGCGGTCTAGACCAATCAGAGAGTTCCTTTAAAGAGAATATCGTCTATCTCACAAGTGACATGCTTAGAGAATCAGGGGGCTTATTCTGTAACTATCTCACCGAGTGACACGCGTGAGACAAGCGGTCTAGACCAATCAGAGAGTTCCTTTAAAGAGAATATCGTCTATCTCACAAGTGACACGCTTAGAGAATCAGGCCCCAGGCCCGTACAGGATATTGGACATCACCCTAACCGTCATTCGTTGACATTACGTGCAGTATGCCGTGTGTCGTGACTGCGATTTGTGCCTAAAGAATAAAGCATAAAGAAGATGTTGTTCTACATCTACAAAGTTTATTAACACAAGGATTGTAAAACTATTCCACGTACTCCACACACCTCACGTGAGGGTCTATCTTGTGGATTCACGGTTCTGCAAATGCAAAAATAGCTCTGATTGGCTGTCTCCATGACGCATCCTCTATGCCGCAGCTCTATGTATGCCGCACCATGTGATTTCAGCCCAAGACCTAGATATAGAGGAAAAGGAACGAATACGGGTTAGAAATATAGAAACAACATAGCTTTCTATAGATAACCTTGACTGTGGAAATATCCTATATCTCAACATTGTTTCAAAAAGTAAAAAGTATTGGCGGTTAAATATTTTGTCACAATTTTTGCAAGAAAAATATAAGTAATTATAAGAGGAGATAAGGGCAGTTATTCAGATTGTTTAACAATATCAATAAATTATTATAGTGCTTCATTCTATGGACATCCAATGTGAAGGAAGTAAAAGCTGTAAAAGGTTGTAAATCTACAATATAGGTTAAATTAAATGATATCTAAACATTTACTTCAAAGTTACATTCTAAGTAATCTTCTTTTCTCGAATGTTTTCTGTGTAAGATTAATAAGGATTTCCAACTGTTAATAACTATTACAAAGTGCTAATTATAATTTATAAAATAGATATTATAAGTATTTGTCCAAAATAAAAGTTTTTTGTGTTCAGTTACATTCCCTTTATTTAGTTTCATTCAGCTTCATTCAGTTTCATTTTAGTATTTACTGTTTGTTTATTATTCTTGTCTTTAATAAAAACTAGGTGCACTGTAATGTTTCATTATTATATTATTATTTCTTTTTTGCAATGGCTTCAATGTTTGTCGGATTTCTTCTTATGACTTACCAAATAATTTTATTTTTATCACGTATGTGCAGTGCATTTGTCAAAAATTTATCTGTCTAATGTGATGTAATAGCATATCAATGTTTTAGTTTTCAAATGTGGAACTGCATATTCCTCTAATGTTTATTTATTGATTAGAGTATTGATAATAACTAAATGAGTTACTTTTGTAACTACTCAATAAAATATAAATTTCTTTAAAAGAATAACAGTAGTATATCTCTGTATTAGCACTATAAGTATATCTTAAAGTTAGACTCGCTCAGACTTGGCATCGTGTTCTGTAGGTACATTGTTGTATATCTTTTATTACTGATACTATTGTGAGTTAATTGCTATGTTTGGATTTAATACATTAAAATTTTTTAATTTGTTCTTGTTTGAATTCTAATGAAATAAGGTAAAAGTACCAATGAGTAACTAGTACCCAATACGTAACTATTTCTCGACATAATATTTTATATTAAACAATACACAATAGTAACTGGGCTGGTTTTTTTTAAGTATAATTTTGAACAATGTAGTCATTCAAAAATAAAATTATTTTATAAAAAATGTAACTTTTCATAATTAAAAAAATGTACAAAATTACGTTGTTTCGGAAGTTGGAAAACCTTGGTCGCCTCTAAAGACTTAGCTAAGAAAAAGACATTCGTTCATAAGACAATTGTTTCAAAAATATATCTTTGTTTTCCATGTGAAAAGGTTTTTTAGAATCATAAATACTTTTAAAATGAATAAAAATTATGTGTTAATAATTAAAACTATTTTTTATTTTAAAACATTCGTAATTAGGTATTGAATGTGACAATTACGTCCTACCCAATAAGTAACTAACCGTCTACTTATTGGGCATTACGACCACGGTCACGTGTACCAGTACGTAACTGTACTCTTTTTGCGTGAATTAAAGTACAATAAACCAAGTATCTTACTATAAATTGTAGATATAATCCTTCTAATGAATTTGATTTCATTCTTATTTATGTCTTTTTCAAATTTATTGAACCTTTTTACAGTTGCAATGATTAGCAAACCTAACCTCACTTATAATTTCAGGATCATTTAAAATTTATAGTTAATGTACTAATTGAAATGAATTTATAATTAAAGACACAAACAATGATGATTTGTTAAATATAGCCTTATAGATGGAACATGGACATATTCAGAACATTCACATCAGTCTGAATTAGCAAAGAGTTCAGTTACGTAAACAACTCAGAGTCTCCTTTCGTATTTCTGTGCTTTTGAATTCAACCGAACATGATGTTTTCATAGAAATGGGTATTGCTTACATAAATATCACTTCATTGATCAAAAATATTCATTGTAATTACACTTTATTATTAAAAATGTTTTATTTCTTACAGAAAAGCATAATGGTGCTAACTTACATTAAGCCTTACAAAAGCAGAGACAAATTGAAAAAATTCAATCTGAGAATCACCGGTCACTGATAAAGTTAATGTGGTAAAAAAGTGATTCATATAATGGCAGTGCAAATATTCCAGAGCTCCCTCATGTTCTTTCGAGTTTAACCGAGCCTGATTTTTTTACAGAAAAGGTATTTTTACTTATGTATTTAGTCTATCGATATATAAATTTTCTAATTAAACCAGACTCTACTACTCAAAATATTCTTTCTTACAGAGTAACTTAATGACGCCTGTTTAAGCCAAGCTAAAAGCTTTATAAGAAATATTTTTAGCAGTAGAATCTGGTTACATTAGAAATTTATGTATCGATAGACTAAATACATAACTAAAAGTACCTTTCTCTATAAAGAAATCAGGCTCGGTTGAACTCGAAAGAACATGTGGGAGTTCTAGACTATTCGCACTCCCATTTAATGAATTTCTTTTTACCATATTAACTTTATCAGTGACCAGTGATTCTCAGATTGAATTTCCTGAATTTGTCTCTATCTTTTTTGTAAGATGTAAGTTATAGCATCATTATGCTTTTCTGTAAGAAATAAAACATTTTTAAAAATATTGTTATTACTTTGAATATTTTTGTATCATTGAAGTAATATTTATGTTAGTAAGCTTTTTTATCCAATTTACTTTCATTTTATTAAATTATGATATTAATAATTACTTTGCACATACGAAATAAAGCTTGACAAACATTTTTTTTAAATATGAAACAAGTAGTTATTTATTGAGACACAAAAATTCGTACTATGGGTCAAGTGTCTTTGGTTAGTTATTTATTGGGACAAATGCACTCTTCGTTATTTTCACTTATTTTATAAATTTTAGTACGAAAATCTAACTGTTTGGTACTGTAATTCATAAAGTATAGCAACTATTTATGAAATATAAAAGAAATTTTTAATTTACAAACGATTTATCCATGTAAATTCAGTATAAATCCTCACGGCGATCTTAACTGGTTACTTATTGGTACTTTTACCTTACTGTAATAGAAAATCTTCTCAACAATGTTGAAAAAATTTTGTTTTGGATTATTTGGGAAAGAATGCCTTAAACACATATGTTGTATCAAAGCAATTTAGTAATAAGTTTTAAATAAAATTTAATTTAATGAAAGAATTTGGAAAACTTTGTGAACAAAATTTATTCTAATATCATATTGGTTATTTTTTCTACAAATTCAGTTCTGCCTCAATAATTTAAAGTTGCCTACCACTATAACCTCATTCTGTATCAAAAAATGTATAGAAATTACCAGCAGATAATTCGGCAGAATTACCTTCCAAAAAGTTGTCGGAAATTTCCTGAGTGATTTCGTCCGTAAATATAAATTCAACGAAATTCTTATCTAAATATGCTACAAGTTCTATGAATAATTTTTCTTCAACTTTTCTGTGAGTGAAATCTATGTAAAAATTTCTGGCAAGATTTTTTTCACGTAATCCTGGTGAAATATGTGTAGATAATTTCTAGACATGCTGATATCACTATGGAAACTATAATATGGTAATGTAATCTATGTAAAAACTGTTTTAATTATGTAACTGATCCTGTTGAAAATATCCATATGGATTTTCATTCAAATATTTTTTTTTCAAAATGCCACTTGGATTTCCATGTGGATTTTCGTGTGTGAGATTTTTATTTTTGGCAATATTTAAAATGTTAATTAGGGCTTAATATACAAAAATTATACAAATGCCGATTCCTACTTACCGGCATGGCGGTTTTTATTGAATTAAATAATTTCTAAGTATTTTTTTTTTAAACAGGATTGTCAAGCGCTCCGTATATGTAAATACTATACTCTAAAATTTGGTTTAATAATTCTATTAGTATTTGCATAAGATGTACACGTTCAAAGATTGTGTCGGTATTTCACATCACCCTAATCAGTAGTATTATTGTAGCAAATTGCATAAAATCACTTCAAATTTGGATGGGATATTCTCAGTACAATTTCAGAGTTCCAGATAGATTGTTTTTTCTAAGATTTTTATTTAATCACGAACAAATTATTAAATTCTCGTACCGATAAGGTAGGAATCTGCGTTTAGGTTGCACATGACCTTGATGAAATTTTTTTTTCAACTTATTTGCATCACTTGTAAAAAACAAATATCATAAAACAGAAAACTTGGTATTCGGAATTTATTTAAATTCTTTTAAACAATTTTCTGAAAAAAACATCTACTGAAATTCCTTCAATGTAAAAATATGTAAATTTTGACTGGAATCATTTAAAGTGACTAGTATAAAATATGTAGGGTTTCCATCATAAACATAATAAAATAACTGGAAAATACACCTCCAGAGAAAAATTTTTAAGAAGTATTAATATACAAAATCTACAGATCTTCTACAGAAAATGTTCAGAGATTCTATAGAAAATCAGAGAAAAATTGTAACTGAGTTTTTGTTCACCTAAATAAAAATGCTTTAATCATTTTAGATAGACTTCGAAAATGAATATTATGTGAATTTAAATTCTGCTACTCAAATATTTTTGTTGGACAATTTAGCATAATTTATAGATAAAAATGTCAGCTGAAGATTCTTCGCGCAATTTAAGAGGGCCTTACAAACAATATTTAAAAGACTTGTCATTAAAAATACCGTCATCAACATTATCATGTCGCAGTAAAAAGAGATCTGCTCAGCAGGTAAAATCTTCTTATTAGTAGTGTGTGTGTGTGTGTGCGTCTCTGTGTGTGTGTGTGTGTGTGTGTGTGTGTGTGTGTGTGTGTGTGTGTGTGTGTGTGTGTGTGTGTGTGTGTGTGTGTGTGTGTGTGTGTGTGTGTGTGTGTGTGTCTGTGTGTGTGTGCGCGCGCGCGCACTAATACCTCAGGATCTACTCGACCGATTTTAACGAGTGAGGGATCATTTTTTTAGATTTTGCTTACACAGTTGGGGTTAATATTCTATTTTTGTCAAAATCGATCTTTTTTTATAGCGTTTTTTAAATTTTGAAAATTTTATTTTCAATTTTTTTAATATTAAGAACTAATTTTGTTTGTATATTATGAATTCGATAACTATATTTTGTCATAAGTCATTGACAAGAACATAATTTTGTATTTCGAAATAATAAAATTTTTATTGACATAAATATTTTTTTGATTAAGAAGAATATTGAATACTATAAGTTGCTACATTTTTTGTTTTTTTATTATTTTTTTGAGAAAAAAAAATAATTTATAAAAAAAATTGATTTTCTTTGCGCTACGATAACTAAAGTAAAATTCTCTTAATCTCTTTAAAATTTATAAATTTTGGATACCTTTTGGATGAGTTTTTTGCGCAAAATGATTATTCCATACATTTCAGACATATTTGAGGTTAAAATCTTCTTAACTTTTTTTGTCAAATCGTAATTTCTCGAGAACGGTTGGGTGAATCAGCCTAGAATTTATAGACGATTTTGTATGTTAGATAGGCAATATGTATGCAAAATTTTATCAAGATCCGTCGATTATTTTTGGAGATATTAAACATTAAAAATTTTCAAAATTTTTTTAACCTTTTTCTAATTATACCCTACTGAAAAATCTCATCTGAAATTCTGGTTCGCGAGCTGCTAAAATCCCTTTAAGGCGATGTGCAGTCCAAGATCAATCTAAATTCATTATTTATTAAACTGACTTTAAACCTTTATTTGAAAAAAATACGTCAATTAAGCCTTCCATAATAATGCAAGTAATATACTCAGAAATTTTTCCGGAATGATTCTATTAGTATTTTCATGAAATATCCTTGTTCTAAAATCAGATAAAATGATAAAAATGTAGATTCCTACTTATCGACCACAATGGTTTTTATTTAACCCTATCAGTCACGAATTTTTCCAGAACATCGATTTTTTAAAATTCGGTATGCAAGGGTTTTTGAGGTTGCTGATTACGAATCCGCTATCAAAATTTCAAAATTCAAAATGGCGGATCCAATACGACCGATCTAAATTTTGAAAAATGGTCATTTTCTCTGAAATTTAGTATATAGGGGTTTTTGAGGTCGCTGATTACGAATCCGCTATCAAAATTTCAAAATTTAAAATGGCGGATCCAATATGGCCGATCTAAATTTTGAAAAATGGTAATTTTTTCTGAAATTTAATATATAGGGGTTTTTGAGGTCGCTGATTACGAATCCGCTATCAAAATTTCAAAATTCAAAATGGCGGATCCAATATACCAAATTTCAGAAAAAATTATCATTTTTCAAAATTTTGATCGGCCATATTGGATCTGCCATTTTCAATTTTCAAATTTTGATAGCGGATTCATAATCAACGACCTCGAGAACCCCTATATACAAAATTTCAGATGATAATAGCTATTATTTCGTCTTCGCATGAATTTATCTTCAAAATTCTGCCGTTTTTCACACTAATTTGTTATTAACAATGTTGGCTTTTAATAGTTATGCAATATCATGATACTTTTAACACTTGTTGGATTCTTGGTAAGGCAGTGACAAAAAACCGCAGAGAAATCGATAACAAACGGCTGGTAATCGATAATAAATCGATAGTGTCTAGGTGGGACACTGGTATCCCGCTGTGACTGAAAGGGTTAATTAAACAATTTTTTAATATTTTTTCGGAAAAATACGTCAATTAGACACTTCATACATGTAAATACTGCATTCAGGATTTTTTTTTTAAGAATTCTACCAGTAATTACACGAGAAATATTTTTTTCGTATTATGCCGATATCTCACATTATCTTAATGATAAAAAATAAGTTTCTAGGAATTAGGAGATGCAAATTAGGTTACGCTATCCCCCAAATAAGTTCAAAAATCTATGTTTTGAAGCCATTAAGCCATTTTTTACATTTTTAGAAATTTTATACATGAGATCTCACGTAAGATTTCACGTGAGAAATTTGAAACATGAGATTCCACGTGAGATCTCACGTAAGATCTCATGTGTAAAATTTCTAAAAATGTAAAAAATTGCTAAAATGCTTCAAAACGTACATTTTTGAACTTATCTGGGGGGTGGCGTAACCTAATAGGCGACTCTTAATTCCCAGAAACTGATTTTTTATCATTGAAGGAATTTTAGCAGCTCGCGGACCAGAATTTCAAATAAGATTTTGGCGTGAGATCTCACGTGAGATTTTTCAGTGGGGTAATTTCTTGAGAAACAGCCTCATATGTCATCTTTAAATTTATAGGTAATTTTGTATGTTATATAAGCAATATAACAAAATGTATGTTATGTAGGCAAAATTATATGAAGATCATTCGATTTTTAGTGACATTTAACATTAAAAATTTTCATATTTTAAAAAGAGATTTTCTTCTACACACGATGAATGGAGTAAAATTTGTTTAATCGCTTTGATCACATTTTTTTCAAATCGTCATTTATCGAGAACAACTTTATGAATAAACATGAAATTTATAGGCTATTTTATATTCAATTTATTAAACACGCTGTAAGTAAATAAAATATTAAATATACCAAATAAATTTTATTTAATATAGGCTGAACTGAGCGATATAGATGATGAAGAATATTCAGGAACACAGTTTTCTGAAAAACTATATTCTGATTTGCCGGCATCAAGAAGTTCATATTACAAAAACATTGAACAAATAAAAGAAGTAATGACTAATATTTCTCAAACTTTTATTTTTACCAAGAATTGCTATGCATTAATTAAAATTTTTTACAGCCTATAACAGATAGTATTCAGGGTATGCAAAGTTTAGATAATGTTTGGGATACGAATATGCCAGAACAAGACATCAATACAATTGCTGAAGTAAGCAAAATTTTTTATTTTTTTTACTTCGTTTCACATAAAATTGTAATTTATATTGAAAAGATAAGTAGAAAAGTTCTGCATTATTTTTTTAACAAAAATTTATTAAAAGTTTATTAAATATCCGACTTTAATAAAAGTCGAAGCAAGGGACTAAGAGATGCCCAAATTACTGCTGCATAGTATAGCCGTTTTAATTGTAGAAGTATTTTAATAGTACATTACGATACAAGTGCGTGAACGTAGATTTGTCTCGTGTGCTGTTTACACCCGAGTAAAGCGAGGGTAGAAAGGCACACGAGACGAGAATCTCTTTCCCGAACATGTATCGTACAGCACTTTTTGATACGACGTGTGGAAAGTTCGATTTTGAGCATACGCTTTTTGCCGAGCGTGCGGGAATTCGAACTTTGCTCACGTAAATGTCGAAAATATTATTAATATTCATATTTTGTTTCTATATTTTTGTTATAGACGAATGAAAAGAGTACAGAAACTGTTGACAAAAGATTGAAAATAAACGACAATGAATTGAATGCCAATTTAATATTGATAGAAGATTCTGAATCAGCTAACATAAGTGAAGAGGTATATGTTGTATATTTCTGTATTTCAATAAATTTATACTTAAATATGTAAAATTAATATCCTCGTATAGCTAAGTCCTGATAATGAATATGCTACGAGTACTGAAAATAAATCATCTGCCAGTGAGAATGATTCAGACAATGAATTTCAATCTTCAAATGATAGATATGACAACGTTGATTCGAGTGACGATTCAACTGATAATGACAACGTTGATGATTTTTATAATGACGATCCTTATGCAAATACTGACGATGAATCAGAAGTAACTTTTGATACTGAGGTAACATATGGACAATGCTGTTATGTCATATTATTGCTTGCTGTTTGAACATTAGGATCCCTATTAGAACCGAAACGTTTAAAAAACGTTTTTATAACGTTAGTTAAAACTTATAACGTTTTTCTAAAAACGTTTTAAAACGTTTTTAAAACGTGGATAATGTCCGCTTTCTTAAGCGTTCGCACGTTTTTAAAACATTCTAAGGATGTCTAAAAAAATGTCTAAAACATTTTCAAACGTTTTAAAAACGTTTATAGAATATTTTAAACACGTTTTAAAACATTTTTCTATTTACAAAGTATGTTCGAAATAAATTTTTTTCGTTTTTAAAATGCGCTATTATTTTTCAAACAGCATTTCATAGTAAAAATAGTAAAAATTTCAGAGTAAAAACATAGTTTTTAAAGCGCTATTATTTTTCAAACCGCATTTCATAGTAGAACTAGGACCGATAGGTGGCGCACGACAATACATGAGTAAAAATGTTTGGTTCGGGTTATAAGTAAAAATCAGGGAATAAGGGTGGGTAGAGGAAGCGGTGATTGAAGTTTGATGCTCTCATTTTCAACTTCTTTTTTTATTAATAATGTCCATATAAACCTTTAAAAAACGTTTATTATTTTGTATGGACTACTTTCTCTATAATAGTTCAAAAACGTTTTTAAAATGTTTTTTAAACGTAACTGCAAAGGTTCGGGATCAGTTTGGCAAGTTTACGCAACCTCATAAAAACGTTTTTCACATGTTTCCGAAAACTAGGAACTAGAATTAGCTACATCGGGTAAACGTTTTAGAATGTTTTAAAGACATTTTTAAGACGTTCTTAAAATGTTTTAAAAAACGTGCAAATGCATCAAAAAGCGGACATTATCCACGTTTTAAAAACGTTTTTAAAACGTTTTACCAAAAAATGTTACAAAGCGTTTCAAGTCAAGTTCTAAAAAGTTTTGTAAACGTTAAGTTCTATTAGGGATAGTCATATTGAATTTCATGAAAAATAATATTTTTACAGTTTCGTTTAAATTTATATGATGAATGTGATATGACAAGGAAAGAAAGTGAATTAATGATAATGACCTACGCTTTGAGGCATAATTTAGATGAAATTGCTATAGGAAATCTCATAAGCATGATAGATTGTCATCTTCCACACATAGAATTCATATCTATGTATCGTTTTCTAAAATCTTTTAAGTATCCGACATATAAAGAATATTATTACTGTGAAGACTGTAATATTACCATACATTTTGACGGGGAAAGAACGATTTGCGACTCTTGCTTAAAAATTTATCGAAAAAAAACTTTAAAAAAATTAGAACAGTATTTCATCTATATTCCGTTAAAGGAGCAACTTATAGAATTCATAAATAGTCCATTGTTTAAACACTATCGAAAAATTGATGAAAATTGTAATGATATTGTAAATAGCAGAATTTACAAACAATTAGTAAATAATAATGTAATACGTCAAAATGATATTTCAATCACGTGGAATACAGATGGCATGAATATTTTTCAATCATCACAACAATCTGCATGGCCATTACAAATACTCATTAATGAACTGCCTTATAGGATTCGAAAAAATAACGTCATCCTCTGTGGTCTGTGGAAGAGCACGAAAAAACCTGTTATGAATCTTTATCTTCAACCATTTATTGATGAAATGATTGATTTGTGTCGTAATGGATTTGAATCCACAACATTTCTTCACAAAGAAATTATTAACATCAAAGTGCACACTATTCTTTGTTCTGTAGACTCTGTTGCACGGCCTGCTATCCAAAATATGAAGCAGTATAATGGTATCTATGGTTGCTCATATTGTTTCCATAAAGGAAAAAGAGTTGTTGTAAATAGAGGTTTCGCACGTGTTTATTGCTTTAGAGAAAATGCACTACGATCTGAGGAAAATCATGAAGAGTTAGTTCAATCATCCATATCAACAGGAAAAGCTGTTAAAGGCGTTAAAGGACTAGCAATAGTATCTTCCATCCCACACTTGAACATAATTCATTCATATCCTCCTGAATATATGCATGCATGCCTGTTAGGTGTTGGGAAAACTATAGTAAATGAATGGTTTGATACTAAAAATTCTTGTAAACTATGGTACATAGGGCCACAATTAAAAGAATTTAATAGACGTCTTTTAACAATACGACCACCATGTGAAATTACGCGAGTCCCTCAAGCTGTCATTGAAAATAAGTATAAAGCTAGCGAATGGAAAAATTTTATTTTATATTACTCTCTTCCGAACTTAGCAGATTTCTTACCAAGAAAATATTATCGACATTGGTTTTTATTTGTTTTCTCTTTAAATATATGGCTTAAAGCCCAAGTTACAAGCGAAGAATTGAAATTAGCAAAAAAAGCAATTACACAATTTGTTAAAGAAACTGAAACATTATATGGACACAAATTGATGAAGTATAATGTTCATTTATTACTCCATATTCCCCTGTATGTGAGTCATTATGGAACACTGTGGGCATGGTCTGCTTTTCCGTTTGAGAATTTCAACAGAGTAATTAAAAGATTATTCCATGGCACCCAATCAGTGCTACAACAAATGAGTAAATTATACCTACGTTTACGATACGTGAAAAATAATGCAGATATGTTTGAAAAAGAAGATTGTAGTGATAAAGTACGAAATCTTTTTATCAAATTAATGAATCAGTGCAAAGTCAAAAATTGTATTCCATATTCAGATGATTTAACAGTATTTGGTCAAGCGAAAAATAAACAGCTGACAATAACAGAAAAATTAAGTATAGAAAACTTATTAAATGAGTCAGTTAATGAGATCTGTGAAGTATACGATAGATTTATTTATAAGACAACTCTATTTCACTCAATTAATTATACTTGCTTAGATAAGAGACATAATAGTTGCATTCTTACATCAGACAATATTATATTAAATATTTCACATATTGTAAAAATTGAATGTTGTACAAACTTAGAAATAAAGTGTATAGTTTTGGGCAAAAAATTTAGAATTGTTCACGAACATTTATGCACGAACGGAGTATATAATTCAAGTAGATTTTCATTTGTCTGCGAAGAAACTTCATCAATCGTGTGCTGTGAACTAACATCCATCAAAAGTAAATGTATTATTATTCCTTACAAGAATAATAAGTGTTGTATTTTTCCTTTAGTTAATACTGTTGAAACTGACTAATTTAATTTGTAAATATTTTGTTATGTAACATTACCTAAATATTCACTTATAAAAATATTATGAAATAAAATCGTATTTTTTATACACTCGAAATAGTATATAATTACTCTAATCGACTTTTATAACAAAAATCTCATTAATTTATTTGTTACAAGTATATTTATTTAGATTTAACTGTCTTATTAAAAAATAACTATAATAATTCTCCTAAAAAAAATCATGCAGATGTTCTGTAAAAATTCTCCACAAATTCTGCAGAAATTCTGCAGAAGTTCTGCTGACATTTGCTCCAAAAAATTCTGCAGAATATATATATATATATATATATATATATATATATATATATATATATATATATATTCCTGCAGATTTTTTATACATTATCTGCAGAAATATTCTGCACAAATTCTGCAGAATTTGTACATATTTATTGAAAATATTTCCGCATAATATTTATAGAATTTCTGCAGAAATTCTGCAGAAGTTCTGCTGACATTTACTCGAGAAATTCTGCAGAATATGTATATATATCATCGAAAATATTCCTGCAGATTTTTTATACATTATCTGCAGAAATATTCTGCACAAATTCTGCAGAATTTGTACATATTTATTGAAAATATTTCCGCATAATTTTTATAGATTTTCTGCAGAAATTTTGCAGAAAGTAGCTGTAGAAAACGAGGAAATTCATGCATAAATTTTTGCAGAATTTCTGCATAATTTCTGCATAATTTCTGCAAAAAGTTTAGCAGAAATTATGCAGAAGATATACAGAAACTATGCAGAAGCTATGCAGAAACTATGCAGAAACTTCTGCAGATATTCTGCAGAAGGTTCTACAGAATTTTTTCATAAGGGACCACACACACAGCACTTTTATATCCCCCAGTTCCTATTCCTATCCCCTCACACTCTAAAGCACTAACACTCGAAGATCACATAGAGCTGCAGAAGCAAAATAGGGCTGGACGGTCTAGGCTGGCACTATTCCATGGATGCCAGTCTGCTGTACGTCAGTAACCACGCCACCTGGGAGAGAGGTACTGACAGAGACTGTCAATTGTGTATTAATATCAGGGACTGCCTCAGCCTAGGGATCAACAAAACACATGAGCAGCAGATCAGTCCCTATTCTGGGGGACAACCGAGGAGAGTTGAGCTCCTAAAAATCACATATGACTAATAAATAGAGGACACAAAAAAACATACCATGCAAATGAAAAGTCTTCAGCAATGGATGTTGTTCACTCGCTGTACAGCTACTTGTAACCACTAAAGGGGAAGGACTGGTGGAGACCTTCAACCGTTGTTTCACTGCTGGAAACAGCTCCATCCTGAGAGTCGCTGAAGACACAAGCAACAGATTAACTGTACACATAGTCACTAGTATCAGAGCCAAACAAGGAAAGTTGAGCACCTAGAAACCACACATTACTTAATACATAGATGACCCAGACAACATTTCCACACCCAAGAAACATTCTGCAGCAGTGCCCGTCGTTTACGCTACTCTCCCTGCCACAGATACCTGCAACAAGAGAAAGTACCATCAGCTCACCCATCAGAGAGGTTAGGAACGAGAAAGGGCTTACTAAATCTGCTCTCGACGTTGAAACACTGCCTTCCCATCTCCGACGAATCATCATTAATCGGCGGACACGATGAAAGGGATGACATTCACCAGGGATGTGATTGTTGACATCACACATAGCAATACACCATGGACACATGCACTCAACGGCACGCCGCACAGCACTACTCGCTATAGAGTAGCAGAAAGCGCGTGGGGTCCATATCTTATCCTATAGATATATCTTATGCACATGGAGCACTTGCGGTCGCGCGAGTCGCATGGGTTTTCCGCTGTAGGTACTTAGTGTGCGAACGTAGCCTAGCCGAGGAAGCCGTTACGACTACTGCAATAGTACTCATGCACGCAGGTCGCAGGGCTAAGCCAGATCAGTATTGAGCTTTCTCCTTCTGTTTTTCTCCTTTTTGCGGTATTAGTGTATATGTGCATATGTGCCGCGAGTATTTTTTTGTAATTGAGTTGTATATATCTATATAGGGGGGCTGCGCCCCCCTAGTTAGATATGTTAGTTTTAACGAAGTAAAAAATTAAATGTATAATAATACGCAAAAAAATGTAATAATTTGTATAGAAATGTAAAATGATGTAAAAAAATGTAATAATTTGTATAGAAATGTAAAATAATGTAAAAAAATGTAAGTTTCTGTAACAAACTATAAAGTGATCCACGTTCTTAAATTTTCTTGTATTATTTTTTTCACATTTTTTTATGTTTTGGTTTCAAGGTGATAAAAAATATAATATATAATAAAAGGTGGAAAAATGTAATAAATTGTATAGAAATGTAAAATTAAGTAAAAAATGTAAGTTTTTGTAAAAAACTGTAAAGTGTTACACTTTCTCACGTTTGATTACATTTTTTCATTCTTTTTTACACTTATTTACAGTTTTTCATATTTTGATTCTAACGAAATAAAAAATAGAATATGTAATAAAATGTGAAAAAATGTAATAAATTCTATAGAACTGTAAAATTATGTAAAAAAATATAAGTTTCTGTAAGAAACTGTAAAGTGTTACACTTTCTTACATTTTATTATATCTTTTCATTCCTTTTTTACATTTTTTTACACTTTTTTACGTTACGTTAAAATAAATAAAAAAATGCAAAATTTTAAAAAAGTAAAAAAACGGTAAGAAAATGTAAGGAACTGTAAAAATATGCAAGAAAATGTAAGAAAGTGTAAAAAACGTCCGAAATCCAATATAAATATACGATTACTTACATTTTCTTACGATTTCCAGTTTATTACACTTTTTTAACATTTTCGATTTCCGCTAGAGTTTAAACGAATGTAAGAAGAGTGTAATGAAAGCTAAATAAATAACAGTTATTAACAGCTACTAATTTGTACTTATTTACAGATTCTTACAGATATTTACATTTATTTATATTCATTAACTTTTTTGTCATTTTTTTTAATTTACGTATTATTATTATCATTATTATATTTACAGATATTTTATTACATAAAAATGATAATTTCTTTCTAGTAATTACTATTTCTAATGTGAGTAGCAATTAATAAATGTAAACAATTACAAGAAACTTTGAAAAGGATGTATATAACTATGAATGAATGAAATTAGCTAGATTTTCAGAATAAGGTTAATTTTCAAGTAAAAGTTAGCTAAAACCCCCAAAATAACGTCCCGCTTCATGTTTAGGCACCCACTAGATGAGAACCGTTCAGCACCTATGCTAGGTATTCAGGATAGCCAATGACGGTGTCCAGGTGGTATGCTGCTTAATTTTTTGTATCTACGTGTTTAAACCGAAAGAGCCTTTAAGTGTACCACCTAGACACGACCATCGGCTAGACGACCTTCAACTAGAAAAATTATCTAACAAATATTGCTTTTCCAATGTCAAACAAAATTAATGAGTTTTAAGCTAGATTATAGTTAATAAACTAGCTTATTTATAGTTACGTATTCTAGCTAATTTATAGCAGTTTAAGCAGCGGAGCTGCTCAATTTTCTACTAGGGTAAGCTCTACATTAAAAATGTAATTGATATAAATTATTAGAATATTTAATCAATGTAACAAAATTATGTAATTCGATGTTTGTCTGTATCATCGCTTCCGAATAAGAAGGCCTTATCTCGGAATCCGGTTGAAAAAGGTCCTTTCTCGGAATCTCATTGAAAAAGGCTTTATCTCACACGCATTTTTTTGCATTTTTTTTACCCTGACTTAAGTTTGGCAGCATTGCCAAAATTTCTAATATTTAATTTGAAAAATATTTTATATTGTTATAATATATTTTGTATGCATTAAGTAATCAATTTAAAATTTTGCGGGTAAGATAAAGCCTTCTTCAACTGGATTCCGAGATAAAGTCTTTTCTAACCGGATTCAGAGATAGGGCCTTTTTATTCGGAAGCGACGATATATGACTTTAAATGATACAGATCTATACATTTTATTATTCTGTGTGATGGCTGATTATGCTATTACAGTTTAAGCGAAATTTGAAAGCTTTAGCTATCATGAACTTAAAAAAAACTAGGGGGGCTGCGCCCCCCAGCGTGCCTTCGGCACGCCATCCTCCCCGCCCCCACACACACCTGCTCTTCGCTTCGCTCGTCGCCCCCCCCTCCCGATGTAAAATAGTACATTACGCACCAAAGGAGGGAAGTAAGACATCCCAACACGCGTGTGATATTAACGCCCGAGCCGAAGGCGAGGGCGGTAAACACGCGGGTTGAGATGTTCTACTTCCCTCCCGTGTTGCGTATACTATTTTGTCTCATGTACTCCCTGGAGGAAAGTATATTATTGTCTTTTCACCCTGATCTCAGGGTCTTAAGTGCCACATAACCTCACTCCTAAAACTGCGAGGCTTATGCACGTTTCTAATTTTCCGCCGACTAGCGCTGCCTGCAGATGATATGCGGCCCGAGCGGTAGCGAGGGCTGCAACACGCAGGCGGCGCAGCCGGGCCGAAAATTAGAGAAACGCGCATGCGCGTCGCAGTTTCTAGGCGTGAGGGAATGTGGCACTTTCGGCCGTGAGAGCAGGGTGGGAAGACAACACTTTCCGACAGGGTATGAGACAAACTTCGTTTTTACATCATAGGCACGATCGCAATGCTGAGAAGAACCTTATACTTTTATTATTGCAAAAATTGAAATACTTTATTTATCGTTTTTATCATTTAAAATAAACATAAATACATCTGCAGTAGAATTTAAATAATAGTTATCCATTTACTTTTACACATTTATTTCTTCTATTTTGTAGAAGGTTTGTGTTTTAATTCTACATGTACAAAAATATTTAGATAACTTTTTAAATAGCCTATGATGTATATGTGACCCGATCCGAGAAAAGGGACCTTCTATCCAAAAACAAAAGTTTACAGGGCGAGCGGTTGAAGAAATCAAAACAAACTCGAGCATTCGAGGCCACGGAGCGGAGGAGAAGTCTCGGAGAGAAACCCTACCCCCACTTCGCTTAGTTCCCCTCCATTCCCGTAACACTCTTCTCTGTTCGTTCGCGCTCCGTAACCGAGCGCGGAGCGTGCCGGCGATCGAGTTCATTATGAAAGGTTCCCAACAGATGCGCGGAGACGGATAATCGGACATCGAAATTGTTATTTGACGTTAATACACAATTTGGCCTTTGCACAAAAATTTGATTCAAATTTTGACAATTGCAAACTGTAGCACATTGAAAAAAATGATATATACTGTTTTATTTTCTTGAAAAAGATTTACTGCAAAAGTAACGCGAGTTTCCAATTTTTTATCTATAGATATACTGTGCATGTTTAGGACGTCACAAATTAACGGATACGTCACAAACGTTATATTTTTCTACTTACTACTTCATAAACGTTATATTTTCGTCAATTTTTGAGATTTAACAAAAAGCAAATATACGTGCCCATTGATTTTATATTGGCTATTAAAATCAGCAATAAAAAAACCGTTGAAATTCTGAATTACAGTTATGTATTTCAAATGAAGTTAATACTTTGAAAAACCATTTATAAACATAAAACAATTTGAGTAATAGAAAATATAGATTTAGACAGTCAAATGTTTCATTTCTGTTTTAAAATCATAAATGTTTCTACAAGTCTTTTCGAGTTAGAAAATAACTATTGATTGCGTAAAATTATCCAGTGTTTTGATCTAAATGTCCGGACAATTATGATGAAATGCTTTAAAATTAAAATTCTATTGCATGAATTCAGAAATACTTTAATCCAGTTGAAATCGAGAATGTCGATTTTCTTTTTATTCTTGGAACTGAATTTTCTTTTGAATAATTCAATCTCGTTTGTTCGAACACAAAAACGTGTTCGGAGACTAATGTATTCAGTTTAGATTTTTTTATGCAAAAAGACACGAAATAAGGTATTTGCATAAAAAATAAAATCGATTCTTTCTTATCGCATACTGACGAGAAACGAAAAATATTATATACGTATTTTTTTATTTCTCCCCAAAAAAATTATTTTCAAAGTTACGCGGGTTTTAATTTATATATATATATATATATATATATATATATATATATATATATATATATATATATATATATATATAGATATACTGCCCATGATTATGAGGTAGTAATACTTTACTGACGTCATACTACGGCACTTTTAAAAACTCTATATCTCCGCCAATTTTGAAGATATGGCGAAAAGAAAAAATACGTGTCTACTAATTTTTCATTGACTATCATAACCAGCAATAAAAAAAATCGATGCAAATAGCCTATTATGAATAGAGCTATGCATGTATAATAAACAGAGTAACTTCATTATCACTTACATGAAATAATAAATGAATTAATATAATACAGAACGTTAACATGGCTCACGGAATTAAAATAGCACAAGTTTGCATCCCTCTAATATAATTCTATCGCAATTTAACAGCGATTAAATGTATTTTAATTCAAGTTAGACATTCGAAATAATTTTTATAGCCTCTCTGATACTTTTTGGTTGTTAAAAAACATTCTCATTTGTAACCAAAAGTAATTTTTTCTTTTTTTCTGATTTTTTCTGTAAACCATCCCACGAAGAACACATTTCTAGACGTTTTCTAGACGTTTTCTAGAAATGTGTTCTTCGTGGGATGACGTTGCGCCAGTTTGCGGCCCCCATGAACCAGTTTGCAGTTTGGACTGCTCCAGTTTGCGGTCCCTGAGTTTTTGTTCGTATCAATTAGATACCAAAGACACATTTCAGTTTCTAGTTATTCCAAATCATGGTACAATTATTATTTTTTCAACTTTTCGTTACTTGATTGTTTCATATAAGTTATATTCAACATGTAGTTCATGGAAATGATGTTCTTACTATCCATTGGAGTAGATAAGGTTGTAACAAATAATTAATTATTATACGCATCCAGAAAATAGCATTTATAATATTCTGAGCGGTTTTAAATTAATCTGTAAGAAACGACGAAATATTATGGAAGAAATGTTCAAAAGCTAATAAATGCAAACAGGCACATGCATATATCTTTATCACGTACCAGTTTGTATTCCATACAATTTCATTGAAAATATGTATGTAGGGGAGATTTTGGTTTCTCGTGTTCTTGAACATAACAATGTTCTCCCGATCTTTGTTATTGTTGTCACTATTCCTTGTTCGAAAGATGATTCACTTTCAAAATACTTCGTCGCTGAATTTCTAATGTATCAAAACAAGCAATTACATCAGCTTTACATTTCGTTAATCACTTTGCTGACAAATTATTTCATACCTTGTTCATAAGTTCCTTGTTAATAAGTGCCTTCTTAATGTTAACCCATTTAATGAGTGACACCGTGAGAGATGAATTTATCTCCACCACAGTGCTTCGAATAATAATAGTTAATGAGTACAGACTAGTAAATCTTACTTGAACGTAAAATTTTTATTGTTTTGTGGCTTCGAATTTCAACTTTTGAATAATTTAGAGTAGATAATTTACCGATTAATAGAAAATAAATTTATTGTTGAAAATTGAAATTGAAAATTGTTAGTTATTGTTTTTTTACTAAGTCATCTGCATGTCTTTTATGTTATTTATCTCTTTATTAGTCTAAACATTATGTATTTATTAATTGACATTGTTAAAATTTCTAGAACAATGTTAAATTTATGACTTTTTATAGCTGAAAGAAAATCTGACTCAGATCAAAAGCTTTGCGCAATTTCATAAAACTGCCTTCACAGAATAGTTTGCACAAAATTTGTACAAATTTCATGCAAACGCGTTTGCATTAAACACTTTCCATGTGAGTTTGTTCAAAGTTTGCCTGAAGTCTGATCATGGATACGTTCACACGTTTGGGCAAATGCATATACGTGATTTAACACGGCGTTTGCATTAAATTTCTTTATAGATTGCACAATGTATTTGCATTGCAACCTGTCATATATTTGCATTGCAACCTGTTCTGTCGAAGTGATTGACTTTTTTATTTGCTTAAACTACTCTGATCAATTAATAATGTTTCGATCATACAATGACATATGTATAACTATATATTAATTCATCGTCTACTTAAAATTTTATGACGATGTGAAGTTGAAGAACAGTAATGATTACTTATGACCTTTTATTCCTTAGAATATGCAATACTGGTCGAACAAATTCTACAGCCCTATTGATATAATTGATATCAGGTCATGTCATATATTTGGGGCAATATTTATATTGTTACATAGAAACACAAAATAAATAATAATACTAATAATAGAAATAATAAAAATACACAATGTTTGTACGTTAATTTGTCTCTAAAAGTTATCGACGCTCAATACAAAATGATACATTTTTTATTCTTTAGTCAGACGGTTTTCGCTTTCTCTTGGTTTTTGCAATCTGCGGTTTTGGAGCAACTAAATCTTTACTCTCATCTTTTATACATAGATTGCGAATCTGATCGTAAAGGTACCATGCTCTTTCATTAGTAAGGCCTGTCAGAGTTATTTTTTTGAAAACGATGTCTTGTATGTGGGAAGGCAGCTTAAATTCGTGGATAATAACTTCCGGAGAGTCCGCAAAAATTCGACCCTTGACGACGTGCGATTCCGAATCGATACAGAAGTGATGGTATTTGGTAATTCCTAGGATTGGTTTAAAATGCCTACGTAGAGAAGAATCCCACTCGTACCATTCAAAATTTCGACTTTTCGTGTTTGGGTCAATACTTGGAAGTGCAATGTTAAAACCATTAGGAGATGATTTATTGACGACCTCAATTAGATCCTGGGTGCAATCAACATTGGCACGGGAGTATTTAGCCTTGAGTATCCCAAAATTCCTGTCGGGGCTAAATTTAGTATGCCCTGTCAGTAGAAAATTTAGCGATATTTTTTTATTTCGTCCACTCAAAACGCGCCACACGGGGTACTGAATCATCGCGTTGTTCTTATTTTGCCCGACACAATTGTCGGCGAACAAAACTAAGTTTTCCGCCGATGGCATGTTTTCCAAATAGCAGTGTAGCATGCTTATCACCGAATTTGCACCTTTTCCTGTAGCGTCTTCGTCGTCAACCAAAAAGTTGGTTTGAATTTGCGTTGCCTCATTTTGGACTCCAAAAATGCTGCATTTCCTAAGCGCTTTGAAGTAAGAGGATCCAACTTGCTGCGGACTGCTAGGAAATGAAACATTTTGGGCGAAATCGAATGATAAAACAGCTAGTTTTTCCGGTTCAGAGGATTTTGCTTGTTTTCTCCAAAAATTGTAGTATTCTCTTTGAATTTTCACTGCATTTAGGTGCTCCATAGCCTTGCCTAGTTCAGTTTCTTTCAATCCATCATCAAGATTAGATGATCTGACTATGCTCAGATTGTTTAGGCGGCATACGTCGCACAGATCATCAGCTGGCTTCATCGTGGTTACGTACGGGCAATAATCTATCCAAACTTTTCGAAATGAAACGAGTGATATAATGCCAGTATCCGGCGTTTCAGTTTTTGCTTTCAGATTTTGCTGATAAACAGAGGTTTTTGTAAATGAAGATGGTAATTTTATGACTCTGAAATCTCTGAATTGAGGTAAGCGTCCTGGAAGCGGAAGTGCTGTTTTTTCGGCAAGAGTGGTGATGAAGGAAGTAATATTTTTAATTTCGTCTTCTTGAATGATATTGCTCCTCCTTGCAACTTTCTGAGAAGACTTATGTTGCCTTGGAACAAGACCTTGACTCTCGTAAGAACTCAACAAATTTTTGTAACGCTTTATCCCTAAATTGTACATAAAAAAATACATTTCGCGACATATCGGGATGTCTGCGAAGTAATGTGAGACGTGTAGATAATCCTTCTTAGCTTTTGGATTAATTCTTGACTCTCCCCTTTTCGTATATTTTCCGTATTCTGGAAGTAGTTCTTGAATGCGTCGATGAGCTTGAAAGTGTGAAAGAATCATAAGGTCCTGCTCTTTCTTGTCCAGCTCCATGAAATCGTATCTTTAAAGCATTTAGTAACTGAAGAAAACCAGATAATCACTGCCCAAATTATTCCTTGTGACTACGATTAAAATTATTTCAACTTTATGATTACGATGTTCCCCAAGTAAAAAAGGGCCATATATGGGCCATATATGGTCAAAACTGAAAAACACGAAAACATACCTCAAATTAAGTTATTTGTTACTTTTTAATTTTCCCAGTACATTGCGTTTGATGAAAAGAATGTATGCATGCAATATTATTCTTTACACGACACCGTGTAATAGAGATAACATCAGAAAACGTAAGAAGACCATACATGAAAGCCATATATGGCCCATATATGACTTCCGTGTATGGTCTTTTTACGTTTTCTGATGTTATCTCTATTCTATTGTCAAGAATAATATTCCATGCATTCATTCTTTTTATCAAATGCATCGTAGTTGAAAAATTAAAAAGTAACAAATAATTCAATTTGAGGTGTTTTTTCGTGTTTTTCAGTTTTGACCATATATGGCCCATGTATGGCCCATATATGGCCCTTTTTTACTAGGGTCGACGATATTTTTTATTAATATTAACAAAACTACCAGATTCTACACTGAGATAAAGGATTGTTTGTAGTTGAAGAATATACGTTATAAAAAATTCGAACTTTATAGAGTAAACTCGGATACATCTCATCTTATTCAAACTTTCAACAGCAAATATGTAATAGTTTCAAATAATTGGAACTGCAATAAGCGGGTGAGGTACAAATCGACTTAAGAGAAGGTGTTGCAAACAAAATATTATTAACTGACAAATTGAAGATGATTCAGAATCATATTCAACGTTGAATAGCAAGACACATCGATTTTTAGTGATCCGTTTTACGATATCTGGCTCATATCTCTGTTGCTCACATTCGAAACAATTTGTACGCATAATAAAATTTTTAAAACTATTTTGGAAAATACTATATTTCAATATTTCTAGTTTAATTGTCAATGTGATGTGCTACTTGCTCAAATGCAGTTGATTACAAAGATTCTTTCGACACGAATAAAGATTGATTTGGCACGAACAAAGGGTTATTTGGCCTTATTCAAGCAAGCGATTTGCTAGAATTCAACAAATTGTCTTGAATATGAGTAGACCTTTTTCTCAGTGTATCAAATCACAAATCAGGACCATAAAAATTCGTAGTCAAGTATCTGTGCTTTATAGCTATATCCTTAGGTATAATCTTGTTACATCTGTTTACGCAACAATCGTCTGTTACAACATCGTGGTAGAATTTTTTTATATCGCTTAAATCATCCTCGTCTTCTTTACTTTGATCTACGGTGTGCGAATGCTATACAGAGTAAGTGAGAAAATAAAGTTATTCAATTTTGTCGCTCGAATTATCACAACGCTCCTTGATTTTTTAATAATTATACACGAATTTTTATTGATTCTTGAAAGAGAAAAAAATGAGAAACATTTGTGACGCGCTTAGAGGAAAAGGACCTAAAAAGCATCAGACATAAGGATGTTTAGATTAATAATAACCAAAAAATGACCCTTATGTCAGATGCTTTTTAGGTTCCTTTCCTCGGAGCGCGTTATGTTTACTCACAAATTTGTTTTTGTCTAATTCCAGTCTTGCAAATTTATTATAAGGTACAGTTAATCTGATCAATTGCGACTATATATCGTTTTTTTATTACTGATTTCAATGGCCAATCAAATAAATTGACACGTACTTTTGCTTTACGTCTTATCTCGAAAACCGACGGAAATACAATGTTTTAAAAATGTAGCTAATATTGATTTATTTTCTATGTTGTGACTTAATAAACGTGCATAGTATATCTATATATACAAAATTAAAGATTCGCGTAACTTTGCAATAACTTGTTTTGAAGGAAATAAAAAATAAGTAAAGATTATTTTTTACAATCAGTTTGCAATTTTCAATTATTATATTTTACAATAAAATTCAAATTAATTTTTTGTGCAAAAACCGGATTGTTTGACTATTTCATTAGCGATTTGAACGTTAAGACATCAAGTTCTCGAATAAGCGTTATAGCATTTATAAACCGAGATTCAGTGCGATAATAGAAAAGTAATAATAAAAATATTTAATATCATTGCATATTTATACAATATTATTTTTATAATATCCATTTCATATTTAATATCAGTCTCAAATTTTCTAAACGACAAATTTCAATCTACAAATTTTGTTATTATTAATTTCTTCGTTACAGTTTACATAAACAAGTGGGATTTGCAAATATTTCTCGTAAACGATTTAACGGCCAAAGTTTCATTATGTCAATATTTTAACGCTTAAACTCTTTGTGGATATTCAATTTCCACAAGAATGACACTTGATTTTATGTATGTATACGCATTGTTCACTTTAATCGTTTATTAAACATGGAAATTCAGTCGTTCTGTAAAGATTTTCAATAATAATACCTGTTCTTCTTCATCGTCTGAAACCCAGTCGTACACTGAAGTTCCAACGATTTTTTCATGCTCTTCATCAGCATCTATTTCTTATTAAAACGATTTTTCTGTGAGGAATTCTCAAACGCCGAAAACATTGTTCGCCTCCATGAAAACAATAGCAGGTTCTAGCATGCATATGCATGCATCGGAATTCGGAGCGCTGAGCGGAGCGCCCGTCCCACGGGGGAAGCGACGCGTGGTGGGGGAAGCCGTAGGAGGCGAGTGAAAGCAAGCGCATCGACTGTCGGTCGGAACGATTCCAAAGACACTTTTTCAAAAATTCATATCTTTAAAACTAATGCAGATAAGAAAATTCTAATTGCACCTTATGAAAGATCGATTCATTAACTAACAGAATCATTCATAATCCAAAACATGAATTTCTGAATAGAAGGTCCCTTTTCTCGGATCTTTCCTCCTCGGTGGTGTGGTTACTGACATAGTGGATCACTGTTAGATGATTCTCAGCAGACTGGCATCGATGAAGTAGTGGCCAGCCTAGACCGTCCAGCCCTATTTTGCAACTTCTGCAGCTCTAAGTGATCTTCGAGTGTTAGTGCTTTAAAGTGTGAGAGGATAGGCAATAGGAACTGGGAAATATTATATAAGTGTTGTGTGTGTTGTTAAATGCGATAAGGGTAGGTAGTTGTCCGTGGTAATATTAACTCGTCTATTTAATTTCTAAGTTTAGTCAGGGTGTAAGAACTCGCTTCAGGGTATCTGTTGTATTAGAATACATCGTTATGTATTTCGCAGACTTCTACCCAGTGAGACTTGCCTATTTAATAGTTTTCTAGATGCTGTAAGACTGAGTCAGCTAGAACATTGCATTCTTTATGCATTGAAATTTACCGTATTACAACATTTATAGCTCATACATTACACAAAAGTTTTTTTTGTATATATGATATTTCTTTAACATGTACTTATATAATATTACACAATTTCGATTCTTTTAGTTCAATCCCTTAGGGCCTGGGAACATAGTTAGTAGGTTAAGCTGGGTAATCTTATATTAAATTTTTTTAATTTGTTATTAGAAATCTTTTTGTAGAAAACAGGGAAATAGATATTTTGTTTCTTTAATTATTCTTCCAATGTGTTTATCCCATTGAATATTGTAATCAAATGTAATTTTGTATCTTATTATTATGTTTTTGTAATTATATTATCTTTGGAATGGTATGTCGATTTTTTCCATCTTATTTAGAGCTATTGTATCGAATACTTCTGTGCAAATCTAACTCTGTTAAATAATAAGCGAAAATTCACTACACGTGTATTGGGGTATTAAAAATCATGTTTATACGTTTGATGATCCAGAAATTATTGTACATAAAAATGTTAATTGGGAATAAGTTTTGTTTAAACTATATCTATTGTAATACTCTGCCGGGGATCAGGGCAGAGGTTCGCGGGTAAACACAATGAATAACAATTCCTATATAAAGACTCTAGATTTATTATAGAAAAAAACCTTACTAACTATTATACAATAAAAACGGGCGCCAGGTGCACGCGTCAGTTGCACCAACAAACTCGCACGGCTAGCGTAGCCGAGAGCGCAGAAACTCTACTCTAATATGTCTACAGTTCTAGCTCGAGCTGCAGCAATCGCGGATTCGGAGTTCCGTAACTCCCGACGCGAACGCGCATACACACATGCGTAAGGGGAAAACCGGGGACGGGAAAAACAGGGACGGGCACGAACCTCGGCCAGGGTTTGTCTCTGGCTCAGCTTTCCTCTCTCTCTCTCTCTCTCTCTCTCTCTCTCTCTCTCTCTCTCTCTCTCTCTCTCTCTCTCTCTCTCTCTCTCTCTCTCTCTCTCTCTCTCTCTCTCTCTCTCTCTCTCTCTCTCTCTCTCTCTCTCTCTCTCTCTCTCTCTCTCTCTCTCTCTCTCTCTCTCTCTCTCTCTCTCTCTCTCTCTCTCTCTCTCTCTCTCTCTCTCTACCAAGCGGTAAGTAAACACTGTTCGCCTCGAGCTCCGTCTTTTTCGAGTGTTTTCTCATCGCCATTTCACTCTTCGGAGGCAAATTTTTTTAGGAAGGTGCCCCGACGGCTCTCAAGCTCCCAGCCCAAAGTCTGCACAAATTGATGCAGTTCTTATGAGCCTGGGGTCACTTTTTCTACAAACCAACTGTGACTCTGTTGATTGCTTCTGCCCTGGATGCCGTTGGCCTATAGAGCGCCTTCTAGACTGTCTCTCCTGGGCCTGCATCTCTCACCATCTGTAACTCACCGCGCGATACCCAACGCTACCCGCCAGCTGCGCTTGGTGCACTGCCTGTACACGAACATTTCCAACGGTGAACCATCGGCTCAATCTGCGCTGCTGACCCAGCTGCCTGGCATCTCGTCGGTTGCATGCTCCTGCCTAGCCGTATTAACACCTCGCCATTTGCATCGCAGTCAGGTATCGCGAAGTGCGTTTTTTTGTCGTCCGCGGCAAAATTTATGCGTTTTGCGCTTATATACCTTTGTTCGTTTTTGTCGTTATATCGTCCTATGTAAATTTAAATTTAAATCGTCGGCTGCTCGTTCGTCATTGTTATTGTTGTCGTCACATGTGCCCATCATATCCGCAGTACGAATCGTCGGACTGTAACGTCTGCTGGCCCGGTATAAACACTGCGCTCCGCGCCGTCTGCTCGTGGCTTCTGCCAATTATTATTATTTCCCGTGTGATATGCGCAAATCGTGCATCGTATGCAGGAAGCTGATCGAGCCCAAGCTCCGTATTCAGTGTACAGTTTGCAGAAAACCCTATCATTTGAGGTGTTGCAGTTCAAGCTGGTTCATCAGCTCTACCACCCTGTGCTGCTGCGTCAACGATCGAGACCGCGTGCAACACGACACTCCGCCGCCAAGTGAGTACCAAACGGACAGTCTGGCATCCTCCACCGCAGAAACCTCTGCGAAAAGAAGGGCGTCAACTCCATCGTCAACTGAAGCACCTGCTCCCAAAGCGCATTGCTCCGATCTATATCCGAGTCCCGCGCAGCATCAGCTAGCCTCCACCCAAGCGAGTGTACCCAGCGTGTCGTCGCCCCTGCCGGGACTCATGGATGCTCGAGACCGTGGCGGCCGCTTCTGATGTCGAGCTCGACACCGATGGAAAAATGAAAGCTGAGCTCAAGGATGCCCCGTCGTACATGAAATGCTTCTATGAGCTGCTCAATAGATCGCATAGCGCGCACGCCGCAGCTCTGACGGAGATAAAGTGCGCCCTTGCTGAGAACACCCGCGTACTGAGCGGTCTGTCGTCTCGCGTTGATGCGGTCGAGCAGAACCAGCAAGCTCTGAGCACTCGCCATGAGGCTGATTTGGCCGCGGTGCGAGCGGATATCGCGGATATCGCGCGAGCCACGGCGTCCAATAAGGAGGCACTCAAACCGAGCGCACTTGAGGATCCGCGCGAGATAATCGTGAGGGGCATCGCCTCGTCTGTACACCACCAGCCCATGCAGCTTGCATCCGCGTTACTGGTAGCCCTCAAACTTCAGCAGCTCGTGCCTCATGTTGTAGGCTGGCGCGCGTGGAATCCACCAGCCCGAGGTGCTCATAGCGGGCGAGGTGAGCAGGCTGCCGCTACTGGACCTACACCCGCTCAAGCTGACCAACCTCAAGCGCTTGTCTTCACGCTTGCCTGCCCATCAGCCCGCGACGACATTCTCAAAAGGACCCCAGGCCTAAGAAACCTGGACTGTCAAGCTATTTTTGGAGTCGGGGGAGCCATGAAACTTTCCGTCAACGCGCTGTGGCCTGATCCGGTTCATAAACTCCTGAAGCCGGCAACAGCGCTGTACAAAGCACTTGGCCATCAGCGGCCCATCGTTAAAAACTTGACCGTGTTTATGCGGCCGGCGAGAAATGGACCACTCATCCCGATCCTCAGCGAAGCTGATCTTGAAGCACTGACCAAGCCGCCGGCCTGACGGTCGCCCAACCGCGCCCCTACTGCTGCATGTGCCGAAAACTTCGTAGCTGGCCATATCAATGTTAATGGCCTATTCCCTACTCATTTTGCCCTCCTCGAGGCCAAGGTTTCCGAGACTCACTTTGATGCTATAGCAATCAGCGAAACGAAAATAAGCCCACATGCTAATGACTCGCACCTTGCCCTCGACGGATTTAATTTTTTTCACATTGATAGAGAGGGAATGGGTGGTGGCGGCGTAGGTCTCTACGTCCGCGACACTTTTAGCGTTGAAGTTTTGGCTGGCTCCGATGCCCTCTACGACAATACTCCGGAATTTATCATTTGGGAAGTGCGAAAAGGCCAGCTCAAACTCCTCCTTGCGGCTATTTACCGGCGACCTCACGCTGCATATCCCTACCATTTCTTCAACTATCTTTCTACCTATTTACCACACTTCAATTCCACCATAGTAGCAGGCGACTTCAATATTAACATGGCCACCCCCACTGCCCCAGCAGCCGTCCGACTCCAAGACTACCTTGATACGAATTCTCTCCACCTCGTCCCCTCTGATCCCACTCACCACCAAGACTGGCGAGGCTCACATACGTGGATTGACCTCTTCATTGTAAAGAGTAGTGACAGCGTCCTTGCACTCACCAAGTCGGCCGCCCCTTTTATTGCGGGGCATGACTTTGTCGAGCTCAGGCTAAATTGTAGTATGCCTGCCGCGATCGTAAAAACAATCGCGCTGCGTAACCTTAAAAGGTCAATCCCGTGCAGCTAAACCAGAACCTCCACCAGCACCTCCCTCCTATAAACTTGTTTGCACCTCTCCCTCTGAACACTTTCATCGCAACCACACCTGCATCTGGACTTGCACTAGGGCCTTGCCCTATAGACATCGGAGCTGCTGAGCGTGCACTCACTCACGCTATTGTAACTGCCTACGACGCAGCGTGCCCTCTTCGAACTGTAACGCTTTCATCACGCCGAAAACCATGGGTTAACCCCCAAATCAGGGCAGTGATGAAGGCGCGCGACCGTGCGTATAGAATTGCGCGCGAATCAAAAACCCCGAGCGACATGACCCGCTTCCGACAGCTCCGCTCCGAAGTGTGCAATGCACTCGACGGTGCCAAAAACAAATACATCGCGACCCGCCTAGCAGAAGCGCCAATTGAGGATGCAAAATGGCGCGAGCTCCGTCGACTGCGCATTTCTTCATCGAGCCCGCCGGATCCACTACTTAGCTTCAATGCTCCAACTTTGAATGCGCACTTTGCGAGAACGGTAAATCGGCACCCATCTGTTACCGAAGCAGACTTTGAGAGTGCAGCCCGTGAATCTCTCGCCAGCCACCTCCAATGCCGCTTTGACTTCCGTCCAATCACAGAGCGTGAGGTGACCGTAGCCCTACAGAGCTGCTCTTCCAAAGCTACGGGGTGCGATGGACTACCAATCCCTTTACTTAAATTGGCTTCTCCAGCTATCATCACGCACGTCACGAGGCTATTCAACGCAAGTTTAGAGCATGCTGTGTTTCCGGCTGAATGGAAAAAGGCCCTGATTCGGCCACTTGCCAAATCAAAAACGATCGGCCAGCCCTCTGACACGAGACCTATTGCGCAGCTCCCTGAGCTCTCAAAGGTGCTTGAGCGGCTGGTCCACGACCAGCTCCAAGGCTATCTTGAAGTGCACAGAATTTTACACCCTCGCCAGGCTGGTTTTCGTCGTGGGCACAGCACGCAAACCGCGCTTTTGGGTGTTTTTGATGACATACGTCAGGCAATAGATGACAGAATGCTCACGTTTTTAATACTTTTTGACTTTTCCAAGGCCTTCGACACGATTCGACACTCGACCCTGCTTGCCAAGCTCAGAGGAATTAACGTCTCCAACAGAGTACTGCGGTGGTTCTTCTCTTACCTAGCGGATCGCCTTCAGTCAGTAGTCGACGCTGGCGGAAATATTTCTGACTGAGTGTGGCCTCAGGGGTCCCTCAGGGCAGCGTTCTTGGGCCTCTACTCTTTGCCATTTATATAAATGATCTGCCATCTGCCATACGCTATGCCAAAGTGATGATCTTTGCAGACGACACGCAGCTTTATCTGCACTTTTTCCCGGCTAATTTTCAGCAGGCATTTGAACAGAGCAACCGAGACGCACAAGCGGTCGCAGATTGGGCTCGAGCGAACGACCTGCTCCTAAACCCGGATAAAAGCAAGGTACTGATCGTGGGTAGCGAGCTCTACGTAAAAGAGATAGACCTCCAATCTACTCCGCGCATCACGATTGATGGTCACGCGCTCCCATACGCAGTGGAAGCAAAGAGCCTAGGCGTCACCTTCACTCACACGCTCGACTGGCAAGTGCAAGCTAAGCTGGTAGCACGGGCGGTGTTCGGTACGCTTTACTCACTCCGCTTCTTCCGATATGCCCTGGCAAAAGATCTGCGTAAGCACCTAGTCGAGAGCCTTGTGTTCCCTCGTTTCGACTACGCGTGCCCAGTGTATCATCACCTCGACAAAACGCGCGTAAGAAAGCTTGAGACTGCACTCAATTTCTGTGTCCGCTTCGTTGTGGGAAATATCCCATTCCGAGACCATATTACCCCGTATCGACTTGGCCTTGGTTGGCTATCAGCGCGCAGAAGGCGAGAGTATTTCGTTTGCCTGCAGGCCTTCCGCGTTATTTCAAACGGCTACCCCCTCTACCTCGTTGATCGCTTCAATTGTCGAGCTGGCGCCGATCTTGATGTATGCCACTCAGCTAGGCTTCCACCGCGTACTTTTGTTCCGCCACCCAGACGTACAGAAGCCTACAGGCACTCGTTTGCCTTAGAGGCTATGGAGCTCCTCAACTCGCTGCAAGAGCATATTAACTTCTCGCCCTCTAACGCTCAGTCTTTCAAGCGCTCGCTACGCGCAATACTTTTTAATCGTGATATAGCGGACTGGGCGAAGCGAGTCAGAGACGAGCGCCTCTCGCCTTCTCTACTTTTCAGCCCAGCGGGGCAAGCGAACCCACCGAGAGCGAGGTTGTAGCCGGCGTCGAGAATCGCGCTGCCTGCGGTAGCGGTGTTAGCAACAGCGTTATTAATTTTTCATTTTATCTTTTGTTATTTTTTTATTCTTTTAGTATTTTATTATTTTATTATTACCTCTATTTTCCTACTTTATTATTATTATTTTTTGCTGTATTTTATCTTATTTTATACTGTTACACATTTTATACCCTATATTTATACTCTACGCCTCGCTCTGTCATTTACTCGCCCTACGCTGTTATTTTCAAATATTGTATATTCTGCATCACTTATTTTTCTTCTTGTAATTACTTTGTACTATCTTGAAGCACCGGATGGGGTCATACCCCAAGGCGTCAATAAACAAATCAATCAATCAATCAATCAATCTCTCACGGCGGCAGCGGCGTCTCTCGTCGGCGGGGTGACGTCGGTCGCAGGGCGAGGACGGTGGCGAGTTGACACGCGGTCTTAAAAGCACGCGACATGGCAGTATACGTGAGAGTGCCGGCCGGTGTCGCGTGGGCCGTTTTCGTCGCTCCCGTAGTTTCCGTAGTGGCCGCTTCTTCACCGCGGCGCGAGTGAGCCGGCCTCTTCGCTACCGATGCTCGCACGTGCCGAGACTGCCGACGGCCGAACCGTCGCCGCTCGGTGTCTGTCGTCTCTCCCTCTATGGCGTCGGCTGCTCCTTTCAGCCACATAGGAGAGCACGACCGCTGTTGCTCCAGCTACAGCTTCTTCATCTGGCCGGGTGAAACGGGAAAGCTGGAAAATGAGTCGCGTGCGGGGAGAGGGCAGTAAGAGGGACGGGCGCACATATGTGTGTGTGCGTGTGTGCGACGTCGCGCCGAATCTTACTCGTGCGGCTACCGCACCTTCCTGTGTGCCCTTTTTCCTGTGACGGCAATCTGCCATGTCACAACTCCCCCCTCCTAAACTCGAAATAGTTCGCGGACTATCTTCGCACGTTTACTACTCTAAACTATTTGATATTATTACAGTTCATCCGCTCTAGCTAACTTACTCTAAGCTAATCGGTATTAGCTACAGCGGTGTGAGTTTGCATGTTTGTGTCTCAATCGCAACATCTTCTTCTGCAGCTGGGCTAAGTGTAAGTCTGTGTGAGTGTCCGCGGTGAGTGTGTAACTAACTATTGCACCCTGGCGCCGTTAATGCTTCACAATTATCTATACGCAATGAACAAACGCGACCGCGAACTCTCATTCCTCACTCCAACATGTTCACTCACACAAAATTAACATTTTGAGAAGAAAATAGAAACAACACACTGCTGCAACAGTCACTTACCTGGCCGATCCCTTGAGTTACTGCTCTTTTTGAGCCACGTTCTGGCGACCTAGATAGCATTCTGATTTTAACGAGAATCGTATAAAATTTAGCCAAACCTTTCAAAGAATTTTTAATGCGATTACGTTACTTGCTTCAGCTTTTATACGTGCTCGCTTCTTGCAGGAAACCAAAGGGAAAAGGTAAGGGAAGAAGTGAGTTTTCATTTTCTACTACCTATGTTCTTCTACTAACAATTGACCATCTTAGAAAGAACGTGATATACTACCAGCTACAGCAAACAGTAGGCCTACTTCCTTAGGCGCCGAAGTTGGCGCTGCCCCCACTCCTGACAGCACGTCCGATAAGTAGCTATGGTGACGTCTACTTGGCCGCACATATAGCAGATGCGTCGGCGTGGATGAGGGCAAGCAGTTCGCCCATGCCCGAATTCTGTACAATTCCAACATCCAAGCCGAGCGTATCCAGCTTCACGTGAGGGTTTGACTAGAGCGACGTCTTCAAGTTCCTCTATGGCGGTCATGGCGGCGAGAGATTTACTTCGCTGCTCACTACTTAGCTTTCCTGTGGCATTCACACACTCTCTTTGCCAGTGACCAACTTGGCTACAGCGGAAACAAGGCTCGATATTTTTCCTACTTCGAATCTCCCTGGTTCTAGCTTGTGGAGAAATGCTTTTAAATATTAGCTGCTCTTGTTCCTGAACGAGGCTAATAACCTCCTTAAATTGATTAGCTTCAGCTTTAGCAACCTTGGGTTGTTTAACTCGTTTACATAAGTCCTTAGGATGCCTCGCTTTCTTCATTTTTGCTACTTTCTCCACTCGTAAGCTTGCAATGGGACATAAGTCGGCTTAATTTAGCTTTATTAACGGGAGATACTGCTGCCAGACTGTAAAGACTATTTACAGGCAGCAATTCTGATCCTGTTAGCTTGACGGATGCTAACTTAGCCTGACGACGCAGCATAAGTATAGCCTTACTATTCAACGGAAAGAATGACTCGTCCGGCGGAGGTGGTGTCTTATATACTTTGTGTTCACCTAGCCAGAATTCTTTCCGCTTAAACCGCTGCCACTTCCGAAAGTTTTCTAATACTTCCCATGTCGGGTATGGACGATCGCGTGAAGAATTTGTGCGACAGGGCCTAGTTAACTGTTTCCCTAAACGTAACTGTGGCTTCAATTGAGATAGCATTTCTTTAAACTTTAGACAACTATCATCACTCTCCTTGGTCGTCATTGAACATTTGCAATCTATAGGAGCACGATAGCTCAGCACTTCAGATTGATACGATACGTTTGAATACCTAACAAAACCTTTCGAACTTAAAAGACTTGGTGAATGTTTTGATACGGGTGAAATTGCGTTATTGTCGAAACCTCTAGCTCGCGAAACATTCCCTATTAAATTGCTGCTATTAAAAGAAGAAGGAATATGCCTCGGCTCAAGCATCTCGGGCCGTTCATCGATGACCGGATTCCATGGAGCAGCGTCAAATCCAAAATGTCTCCTCATTAAATGCCGTTCCATCCTGTTACGTAACTCACTTGCGCCAGAACGTACATTTAGACCATGACTGTCGACGCTGACAGCAACTTCTCAGTCAGTCATCTTGTTGATCGCACGGTTGATAGCTTGAGCTACAGCTACCGGGTCGAACCACATATCTTCTTCGTCGAGGCCAAGCGAAGCCCAACTCCAACCCGAATTATCCATTTCCACAATATCTCTCAGTTAGCCTTGGTTGCGTAGCTCCGCTGATTTTCTCTCTTACCCACAACATTTAGATTTTACATAACATTAATTTATTTACAAAAATTTTCTATAGCACTACTAATCCCAATTCAAAAACCAGGTTGTAAAAAAAATTAGATTCCAAAAATAAATCTAAAGTGCACTAGGCAAAGCCAGAAAGCACAAAAAGCAAAAGAAACAAAATTCAGCCAAGCAACCAAGGCAAAGTCGAGAGTTTAGTGCGTTAAATACACACTTGCCCCTCGCGAATTCTCACAATCAGAATTCCAAATTACAATTTCCCTTCCCATTCGACTCAAAATCTATTGACGGCAAGGAAAATGTTGGATAGATGTGAGAAATTAAAGGAAAGGAATGAGCAATTTAGAAGCGTGTAAAACCAATAAATCCAATTTTTACACAATGACTCTGTCGACCATAATTGCCCAGGAAGTTTCTCTTAAAACTCTCGCTTCCTGAACACGCTGCCGAATTGATGCGACACGTGGCTTAAGCTGTAGCAAGTAAATTCTTCAAGTTTACTCATAAACTCTTACTTGAAAAATCTCACGAATCGCAATAAATGGGATTTGTAATAATAAAATAATTTTCCCAAAAACAATCTCAATAACATTAAATTAAATTGAAACGCTTGGCTAAAATCTCAAATTACTACTGCGTTCTTTAACGCTTGCACGCGGTAGCAAAAAGAAAATGGCCGCAAGAACGCTTCGCCCTCGCGGTTTTCCCGTTGTGTGTGCGCGCCGCAATGGCAAAATCACGACGCAATCCCTTATACTTTGCCACGGTTTTACCGTGGCCCCACGTTGGGCGCCACTTGTAACGCTCTGCCGGGGATCAGGGCAGAGGTTCGCGGGTAAACACAATGAATAAACAATTCCTATATAAAGACTCTAGATTTATTATAGAAAAAAACCTTACTAACTATTATACAATAAAAACAGGCGCCAGGTGCACGCGTCAGTTGCACCAACAAACTCGCACGGCTAGCGTAGCCGAGAGCGCAGAAACTCTTCTCTAATATGTCTACAGCTCCAGCTCGAGCTGCACCAATCGCGGATTCGGAGTTCCGTAACTCCCGACGCGAACGCGCACACATACACATGCGTAAGGGGAAAACCGGGGACGGGAAAAACAGGGACGGGAAAAACAGGGACGGGCACCAACCTCGGCCAGGGATTGTCTCTGGCTCAGCCCCCCCCTCTCTCTCTCTCTCTCTCCCTCTCTCTCTCTCTCTCTCTCTCTCTCTCTCTCTCTCTCTCTCTCTCTCTCTCTCTCTCTCACGGCGGCAGCGGCGTCTCTCGTCGGCGCGGTGACGTCGGTCGCAGGGCGAGGACGGTGGCGAGTTGGCACCTCGTAGCAGCACACGCGGTCTTAAAAGCACGCGACACGGCAGTATATGACAGAGTGCCGGCCGGTGTCGCGCGGGCCGTTTTCGTCGGTCCTGTAGTTCCCGTAGTGAGCGCTTCTTCACCGCGGCACGAGCGAGCCGACCTCTTCGCTACCGATGCTCGCGCGCGCCGAGGCTGCCGACGGCCGAACCGTCGCCGCTCGGTGTCTCTTGTCTCTCCCTCTATGGCGTCGGCTGCTCCTTTCAGCCACATAGGAGAGCACGACCGCTGTTGCTCCAGCTACAGCTTCTCCATCTGGCCGGGTGACACGGGAAAGCTGCAAAAGGAGTCGCGCGCGGGGAAAGGGCAGTAAGAGGGACGGGCGCGCATATGTGTGTGTGCGTGTGTGCGACGTCGCGCCGAATCTTACTCGTCGCAGCTACCGCACCTTCCTGTGTGCCCTTTTTCCTGTGACGGCAATCTGCCATGTCACACTATATGCTTTGTATTTAACAGTTTTATTGAAAGTCAAATTCTTGTATGATAAGCGAAAATCGACTATTTCAGGTGTATTTAGCCATTAAAAATCGTTTTTATAGGTCTAAGCGGTCAGGAATCCATTTTATATGAAAATGTTAAATGGGAAAAAGTTTTATTTAAATATTATCTAGAACTTTTGTATTGAACATGTTTGTGTAAAATCAAATCCTGTCAAATTTTAGCCGAAAATCGTCCATTTTATGTATATTTTGACGTTTAAAATCGTTTTTATAAGTCTAACTCGTCAGGAGTTAATTTTGCACGAAAATGTTAAATAGAAAAAAGTTTTGTTTAAATATTATCTACAACTTTTACATTTAACATTTTTGTACAAAATCAAATCTTGTCAAGTTATAGCCGAAAATCGTCAAATTTTGACCTTTTTGTCGTTTTTTGCAGTTATCTTGGTAAATATTGCTCGTAAAAAAAAGTGTCCAACAGAAAAAAGGTGTATTTTAATTAGTTTTAGCAGATAGACCTGCAGATATAAGCTTAAAATTAATTTTTCTAGTCATTAAGCTTAAAAATCGATTTTTTGAAATGTTTCTTTGTGCTCGCATTTTTTTAATTTTTCATCGATCTATCTCAATTGGGAACCAGCACTTAGGTATAATTAGAGGAGTATTTTCCCACGATCCAGATGGAATCGGTTGAAAATTCATTGTGATAATCGAGAAACTTGCGTACATACGGGCGTACAGACATACATACATCACAGAAAACGCTTAAAACGTACTCATTTTGACTGGAAAGGACTTTTTTTGTATCAAAATATTAGTTTTTGAAGTCAGACAATTTTCGCTCTGGTGAAATTATAAGGCTCTCCCGAGCAGCGGTCGTGCCTAAAAAATTAAAGTAAGAAGAGTTAATTTTATTTGGCAAAGAGGAATAAAAATAGGTGATTTAAAAAGTTTCTTATTAAATAATTCAAGTGGAAAAAATTATTTATTTTTCATGATTTAATTTATAATATGTAAATTTAATCATTAGGTCAAAGTAGGTTTGGAAAAATGTATACTGTCGTTAATAATCAAACGGGAGAGTTGTTAGCTATGAAAGAAGTTCAATTACAACCTGGAGACTACAGAGCTATTAGAAGAGTTGCTGAAGAATTACAGATATTTGAAGGAACTCAACATAAATATCTTGTTATGTCTAATACTTCTGTGTAAAGTCAAATACTGTTAAATAATAAGTGAAAATCGAATATTTCAGGTGTTTGTTTTAGGCATTAAAAAATAGTTTTTATAGGTCTAACTCGTCAGGAATTAATTGTACATGAAAATATTTAATGAGAAAAAGTTTTATTTTATTATAATTTACAAGTATGCATTTAACATATTTGTGTAAAGTTAGATCCTGTCAAATTATAGTCGAAAATCGTCCATTTTATGTATATTTTAGTGTTAAAATCGTTTTTATCAGTCTAACTTGTCACGAGTTGATTTTACACAAAAATGTTAAATAGAAAAAAGCTTTGTTTAAATATTATCTACAACTTTTGTATTTAACACTTTTGTGTAAAATCAAATCCTGTCAAGCGATAGCCGAAAATCGTCCATTTTTGACCTTTTTTGCCGTTTTTCGCAATTATCTTGGCAAATATGCTCGTAGAAAAAAGTGTCCAACAGATAAAAGGTATATTTTAATTAGTTTTAGCAGATAGACCTGTATATATAAGCTTAAAATTAATTTTTCTAGTCATTAAGCTTAAAAATCGATATTTTGAAATATTTCTTTGTGCTCGCATTTTTTAAATTTTTCATTGATCTATCTCAATTGAGAACCAGGACTTAGGTATAATTAGTGGAGTATTTTCCCGCGATCCCGATGGAATCGGTTGAAAATTCATTGAGATAATCGAGGAACTTGCGTACATACGGGCGTACAGACATACATACATCACAGAAAACGCCTAAAACGCACTCATTTTGACTGGAAAAGACTTTTCTTGTATCAAATTATTAGTTTTTGAAGTCAGACAATTTTCGCTCTGGTGAAATTATAAGGCTCTCCCGAGCAGCGGTCGTGCCTAAAAAGTCGAAATACAATCAAATGAGACATGTCAATATTGATCGTACCGAAGTCGATCAAAGTGTCAAGCCGTTGATTACTTTTTTACCTTTTCTAATACTCTAAAATTTGTTATAATGGGTTAAAATAAACAATAGTTAAATAATCTGTGAGCAAAACAAAAATAAAAAATCCTTTTTCTATAATTATATTCTATTTAAAATTATATTCAACTCGACAGTTCTAAGAAACCTTTGATAAGCAACACAGAAATCAGAACAAAAGTCTGAATCTCAATATCATCTTCTTAAGACAATCTGTGATATCCTATTATTTATTACTATTTTCGATATATAGTATTCGTAAAATTCGTACCAATGTCGATATAATAAATTATCGGGAGTTAAAACATCACTGTATATAAGATGATTATCGAAAGAGGTTTATCGAATACGAAACGGTAAAGATATTTAGGAATGGAGGGCGGGGCGGAAAAGGGTCCAGTGGCGAAGCCCCCCCCCCCCCCCACAAAAAATACATTGTCAAATCAAAAAAATTAAAATTATTTTGTTATGAAATTTAATTTATTATTTTTTTATTAAACTAAATATATTACATTTTTTTATTAAACTAATCAATAAAGTAAAGTTCTACTTTATGTCCTATAGGTACGAAAAGTACTATTTTACCTTTAGTTTCATCACCCGTAATTAATTAATCAACTCTGTTACTGTATACAATTATTACTTCTATTTTATGATATATTGCAATGGAATACCACTAACCACGTTACGTTTTTATGTCAATCAAAGTGATCTCGAAATAAATAAGAAAGTTGAAGATGCTCTTGCTTTATTTCTAGTTAAAGGCGCAAAACGTGATATCAAGTGGAAAGTATGACGTAGTGAATCTTGCCTGGCTAGAGAGAGCAACGAGATCGGAGAACTTATCAATGATACGAGAATTCCACCCGTGGGAACTGTTCTCCGCAAGTCCTGAGACCAGGCGCCTAATTAATGATATATACGACGAGTACTGGGACAGTTTTGTGGAGGATACTCAGGAGGAAACTTTAAGACGTGCCATGGAAAAAGCTAAACAATCGGTAATGAACTGCAAATGCTAAATTTCTTTTTGATTTAGTGAGTTCCTGTTCTATTTAAACTTTTACACTCAGAGAACTTCTACAAACGTCTTATTTCGATGATTATTTGAATTACTTCCCTATGTAAAAATTTATTTTTAAATATATACAGTACAATCATTTTATCAGTACAGCATCGGCCTTAGCACACATCATTTGCGTCCTTCTTTTTTTTGTTGTTCACTTTGTTTTTATCAAGTAAAGTAAAACATATGCGCTTAGCGCTTCTGAAAGAAACATATTATACTAGGTAATAATCAGCACATAAAATATATTTTTGCATATTTTATATTAATTTTTAACGCACCCCAGCGAAAAGTATTGTGTTTATTCACTGACTACAGGGAATAAAACGCCACATGTGCTCGTAGTAACTGCCACACGCATGCGCGTTTCTCTACTTTATTCCCGGCTGCCGCCGCCTGCGTATTACTGCCCTAGCTTCACTATTTTATTAATTTTTTGTAGATGATTATTTCATTATTCATATTGTTTACGTGTACCATTTTCGCCCCTTCGGGGACACTGAATAAACATTACGTACCTAATCGACTGGGCTTCTGACCTCTACTATATTTTTTATTTTTTTATTTAAAAAATATTTAGTCATTTAATATTAAAAAGGTTTTATACATAAATTTATTTTAGATTATAAAGAAATACATAAAATTAATTATTTCTTTCAAATTTTCAGTTTAAAACAGATAGTCAACTATCAACTTTGGAAATGAAGAAATTAGACGACATCTTGTTTGATAATCACATTTCGCCCTTCTCTGTTTTTCGAGGAAAAACGGGATATTTTCACGACCAAGATGATCTTAAAAAATACTCTTTTGCGTTTATGAATGGAGCAATATTCGAAGAATTTACAAAAAACGTTGATTACGTTTTCATTGGTGACGATATTCCTATAGAAGCCGTAGAGTCATACAAGAATAAAGAGGAAAATGACAAGGACCAAAAGTTTACTGTGTTGAAAAACAAATGGATAAGCGATTGCTTTGCGAAACGAAGACTGCTTTCTACTGAAAATTATGTTATATAGTTTTTTTTTTTTTTTTTTTAGAGAGAGAGAAAAGAATAATTATATAAGACTATTTTATGTATGCTTCTGTAAGCATGTTTAGCAAAACTAAAAAACTAATAAATAATAAATGAAATAGACATCGAACTATAGTTTATCTCCTATCAAGAAAACAATTGAGAACGTACCATAAGTGATATATACTTCAAAGAAAGCCAAAACGTAAAATGAGCGTTTTGACTATACTTGGTCGCGTACGTATATCTGGACCGACTAACTTAATCCAAATTTTTTTTTTATTTTTTATGGAGCAAACTTGACAAAAATTTATAAACATGTAAAAAATAAAAAATAAAAAAATATTAAATATCTCGGTAATTGTACGCGTACATACGGCCACATTTTGAGATTAATACAAAAGTAAATGAGTGAAAACGATTTTAAAAATTTTATGAAAATTACAATTCATACGTTATATTTTTCACATTTTATAACTATTTGTGTATTTAATTCAAACTTTCTACGAAGACTAGAGCCGACAAAATGCGTATGTGGCCGAATTTGCTATAGTTACTTCATTTACTAAATAAGATAAGAGAATTTAATTCAAATTTAAAATTCTCGGCTCATATTTTTTTAGCTTATTGTACATAGTTTTCCAACTGTGTAATGCATTTACCATAATATTTCCATATTCGGTGATAATTTGGAAAGAAAGGATTTTTTCGGTAAGGAAGAAGGTACCGATTTTTGGCCAAAAATCGATTTTTTTATCGTTTTAAACTATTTTTTAGCCATTTTTCTACCCGAAAATCTACTCCTATGTCATAATTTTCATATAATTATTTAATTTGATTTATTTTAACATTTATCGTTAAAAACACAATTTAGCGTTTCTTGCATCTTTTATAATACTTTTCTCTTTTTGACAAATCCAGTTCATGTACAATTATACCTCTCTACGTCGCTAATTTCCCTTTGAAACTACACAATTACTATTCAATTTTGATATTTAAACTTAGTTTGTTCATATAATTTTATAAATAAATCGTCCAGCTGTTATAATAAACTCCATTTGAATCGAGCCATCTATATCGACCGTCTTATCGACTACGGCCCGTTCATTACACGCAATAAGGAACAGGGAACAGGTGTAGTACATGGGTACTATATCTATATACATAAGATACAAGTGCTGTTCCTCAGATACATGTATAGATATAATAGCCTACGTTACTAGCTGTATCTGTTCCGTTCCTTTTTGTACATAGCGGGTCTAACTTCACGTTTATTGTGTTTCTGAGTTGGTAAAAAAATCGTATATATTATCCTCAAAAATGTGTTTACTTTGGTGCAGTAAAATTGTAATTACAATACATTGAAAAAGTTTAATAACACTTATCACACAATATTAATATTTAATTAATAATTAAATAATCCCTAGTGGAAATAGAATTTGCAAATAACTGTTAATAACTGCAAATAACTGAAAACAACTGAAATAAATAGTTAGGTTTGAGACAGTATAATCAGTTTTTAGCAGTTATTAGCAATTATTTGTTACGTCTGTGACGTATCTCTAAATTCAATTTAACAATGCATATTTATCAACAGTAATTGTCTGACATACAAATGTCGTATATGTCGTATATGTTTAATGACGTTATTAAATCTCAATATTCATTTCTTTGACCCACAAAACGATGCGAGTGCAACAGCCTTTTTTAACAGTATTTTAACAGTACAGCAATTTCGGCTACGCAACAGCCAGCGTGACGTAGCGAGCCACTGACCTTGTGAAACCAACCGCTCATCGCATCTTTGTTTAGAATCAGCACTTTTAAATGTGAAATCGAAAGGATGATATTTAAATGTTTACTAAATTTGTTTAAAAAGAGGATTTTTACTCAGCGTCAAAATCATCTTTAACCCAAATTAACCGTTTAATAAATACGGCGACTCTCAACACACAAATCAGTCATCGTGAAAAGATCGCGAACTCCGTACAACTCCAATCGATAAAAGGAGTAGCGAATATTTTATACGGGTCAAATACCCTACATTCAATTAGGAAGAGAATTACTTATATCAATAATTTCAATAACATATCGGTATTAATTAATCGCGCATACTACGCATCTATTTATCCATCAATCGAACCAATCAAATATAATTAGTTGTAAAGCACTAGCGATTTTGTATCAATTCATTGTAAAAGTTCATTTATTTAATTGTTAAATAATTAGAAGTGAAATTGATTGAAACTGCAGCAGTGTATTTATTTCTAAACCCTCAACAGGAAAAAGGTAAATAAGCCAAAATATATTTAACAGTCAAATATAAGAGTAGATTCCTCGACACTTAAGACTTAACAGTGGTTCCGGTACCGATCGAACAATCGTTCACTAGACTATTTCAAATTAAAGAATAAAAATAACTTTTCTCCAGAACTTAACAGTGGTTCCGGTAGCGATCGAACAATCGTTCACTAGACTATTTAAAATAAAAGAAATAAAATAACTATTTTTCGGAACGTCACATTGGTTCCGGTACAGAGTCGAACGAAAAGTTCGTAGATCAGCTAAATCAAACTTTAAATGTTTTAAAGTAGATAAAATAAGCTCTTGAAAGACGAGGAAAATATTCTTATATAAACTAACATAAAATAGGTCCGAGCTTCACATTTTGCAGTAAGTAGTTGGGGCCATTCATTATAGCATGAATTACCAAAACTACTGAAAATAAATGCGTACGGCTCGTCGAGTTATTAACAAGTATTCAACAAATGATACATACGGAAATAAGAATAATTTCTACAAAACAAATGACATTTTAAAAAAATATATTACGCAAAATACAAATACAGTCTAACACAGATTAGAAAATTGAAAAATAAAAATATTACAAACGAAAAAAGTTACGATACTACAAGGAGTAATAAAACCAAGAAGTAAGAAAAAATTTTTAACAACAAATTATATAACAAATTATAGCTGAAATAGCAAGTGAAAAGATAAATTTACAGAGTGAAATCAAGATATATTACGCGAAAATAGCATTCTAATACAAGTAAGAAATTGTAAAAAATCAATAATAAAAAGAGATAAAAGTAAAACCAAAAGAAAATACTACAATAGATAAAACAAAATATCATAAAGACAAATTATAATTACAAAAAAATTAAGAACAACGATCACATAAATCGAAAATACAGCACGCGAAAAATAAACATAGAATAATGATCAACGCAGCTCAAGAAAACTAATAATAATATTAAACAAATTGATCAATTAAATAAAAATTGCATAAATAAACATTACAGTTTAAACAATAAAAGATAAAACACTAAAAACTAAGCAAAGGAAAAAATTTATTAAAGTGACAAATAAATAAATAAATTATATTGTGAAATAAACAATTACAAAATATATACATAAAAATAGTGGAATTAATAATAAAAACATATTTTAAAAGATATATTAAGTATAGTATAAACAAAGAAGTAATATGTCATGTCAAATCAGAAAGGTATAGGAAATAAGGGAAATGAAGGGATTATAACCAGACGAACTACTCAAAGAAATCCAGAACTTAAAAAGCAAGTAGATGATATAAATAAACAAAGGAACATTTTTGAAAGAAGACCAAAAGTACCAAGATCACCTCCAAATACACAATTAAATAGAACTTCATCGGATATCTACATTAACTCAAAAACACAGGAAAATGAGGAAATACTTTCAATTCCATCAACTTCAAAAATAGAATATTAAAAACCCCACACAAAAACAAGATATATCAAATAAAAATATAAATAATATTTTTATTCCGGAAATAAAACGGGATATATTATCACCAACAAATTTTCATACTCCAAACACACCAAGTCAGAGCCCAGCATTTTTTTTGAAGAATCAATATATGTAGAAAACGGTAGGCAACACGACTACACGGATATAGAAGGATTTTTTAATGAATAAAGTTTGATTTTGGCTAGAGATAATACAAGTAATAACGAACTGTTACGTCCTGAGACGCATTACGGAATTTAGAATACTATTTAAAATTTAATGTTATCAGATATTTCCTGACACACATCGACTAGAACGCAATTTTATACGACGCAGCATTTCGTTCAGGTGACATCCTGACGTAACGAGTCACCGGCCTCAAGAAAAACAACGTATTATATTTTCTTCAAAAGCAGCATTTTTTCAATACTATACTGCCGAAATTTATACCGAAATTTTTGCATTTTATTTATAATTTATTGTAAAAGCATTTCCTTAGAATATTCATACGATAGCACAACTATTATATTAAATAGAAACAGAATCCAAAAATTACGATTATTACAAATTTTTATATTATACAAGTTATTATTATGTTTAAGCGTTAATTTAAGATTAATTATTATTTTAGTGTTTCTCATAAATCAAATTCTAAAATCACTGATACAATTTTATTAAGTATATTCTGGTGTTATGAAGGAAATTAGTGAATTTATTATTCGAAATCTTACTATCATTTTATTATTATTGAAAATTCTGTAGCAGAAAATCACTGATGTTTAAAATATTTTAATATCTGTTGAATCTCTACGATATTCAACAGTCTAAGGGGGGAGGTGTTACGTCCGTAACGTATCCCTATAAATTACATTTGATATTTATATTCTCATCAGTAATTTCTTGACCCACAAAACGATGCGAGTGCGAATTTTAACAGTACAGCAATTTCGGCTACGCAACAGCCAGCGTGACGTAGCGAGCCACTGACCTTGTGAAACCAATCGCTCATCGCAACTTTGTTTAGAATCAGCACTTTTAAATGTGAAATCGAAAGGATGATATTTAAATGTTTACTAAATTTGTTTAAAAAAAGGATTTTTACTCAGCGTCAAAATCATCTTTAACCCAAATTAACCGCTTAATAAATACGGCGACTCTCAACACACAAATTAGTAATCGTGCAAAAGTCGCGAGCTCCGTACCACTCCAGCCGACAAGAGGAGAAGCGACTACTTTATACGGGTCAAATACCCTACATTCAATTACAAAGAGAATTTCTTATATCAATAATTTCAATAATCTATCGGTATTATATATTGTTTAAAAAAGTAAATAAGTTGTAAATCGCATAGTCTTATTTATAAACCTTATATCTTTCAATAAATAGTGCATCTAACTAATCAGCTGTTTATTATTTACGAGAGCCTACGCCCAGAATAAAGGTAATATAAATCAAATATCAATTGAAAATATAATATATATATATATATATATATATATATATATATATATATATATATATATATATATATATATATATATATATATATATATGGGGCATTCTCTGTCAACGCGACATCCCCTCTGCCCAGAACAATTTTGATTCAAATGGAGTCTACCTGGGCTCAAATGAAAGCTCTTGACTTCTACTTTCGAACGCCGTCTGGCGATTCCGAAAATTCAAAATGGCGGATCCAATATGGCGGCTGAAAGTCTCGGAATGATGGAAAAACAAGTTTTTCTTCACTCTAATAGCGAATCTGATACGAAAATTGTTATTTCTTCCCACTAATATGAAGTTTGCGACATATTTTCTTACTACTACCGTTCAAAGCGAGCGGTTAAAATTATATTTCAAGGTCATTTTGAAGGTCAAAAGTTATTTTCAGGATTTTCGGACTATTATTCCACGAAACTAGTAGAAAACTTGATTAAGATCATAACTAGACTTGACCTTGGATCATTTTTCGAGGTCATTTTCATGGTGAGTTCTAATTTTAATAAACCGATTCTTTCGCAGTTATACTTCTTCAATTCATGCTATCAATCGGTTCTAATTCGGAACAGTAACAGAAAAACTGTGGTTATATCCACACTTTGAAACATTTCAGAATCACTGAAAAAAGTTTGGTGGAGAAGAAACACGTTAGCGTAGAATATCAGTACCAAATGCAAGAATTGTTTCGTAACTAAACATTAAGTCCTTTACTCTCCCATTTTAGAGCAAATGTTGCACTAAAATTGTTCCGCATTTAATCTATTTCATCGTTGTTCAGGAGTATAAAAGTTTAGGGCAGAAGAAGCACTAAAAAGTGTGGCAATGGTACAACGCATTTGTGCTGCTACTGCTTTTTTGATTTGGTGCTCCTCCTGCACAAAAATCGTGCAATATACGCACTGAGAGAAAAAAACCGACGTGACGCCGTGGATGCTATAGTTGATGTAAAACCGTGTGACTATACACGTATACAATGCGATCAAAAATTGCAAAATTTTTGAATTTTGCAATTTTTGAATTGACTTTGAAGGTCAACGACGAGGTCAGATTCAAGGTCATCAGACCAGACAAATCCTCGTTGAAAATTACTTACGGTATGATCTTAGCTTTTTCAAAAAATATCGTTTCTGGGAAAATACGGGGGTCCCATACTTTTTGATAACCCTGTAATTAAACTTTACAATAGAACATTTCTAAAATCTCTCTAACTTTTTTTATTCCTCTTTCGAAACTCTTTAAGTACCGATGCTTCTCTAAAAGTTTAGTGCGGCTGTTACTCTAACTCTTTGGTATATCTGTGGTTCTATATTTCGTGCATTATCTTTCCTAAACGTTTCGTACATATAGTTCCCATCGATTTTCGAGAGGATTCAAATTAATTCGAAGACATTTTTCACAGCACCTGTTCTAACAGTCCTACGTTATTATATTCGAGTATTATCACTTACTTAGATGGATTGAATATGTCTACTGTAGCACGGTCCGATCGTTGTATCAACCCTCTCAATGGTAAGGGTCACATAGGTAATGATTTACGCTTGTTGTCGAACAACTTAAAACAAAGATTTCCAGATTTGCCAGATAATTCAAAAATTTGTAGTAAGTGTAGAAAGTTATGTGGATCTCCCATTTCATCTATTGGTACAAGAGATAACGAAGGCAACAACGAATATGAAAACATGGATATAGAGACGACATCAGAAAACACTGGTATTGATAAATCTGTTCAAGAAGCTACACGATCAGCTAGAGAAATCGAATTGAAAGACATGTTTCAGAATTAAAAAAAAAGTTTTCTAGATTAGCAGTTAATGACCCTTTGAAACTAACTATACTTACAATCGCCCCATCAACTTGGAATATTAGTCGAATTTCCCGTGAATTCAATACATCAAGACATTTAGTAAGAAAGTCGAAAAAACTCAAAGCCGATGGAGGTATTTTAGCTACAACAACGGCTAAACATGGTAAAACTTTGTCAAAGGCAGTAATAGAAGTCATTGTTGAATGTTATAATAACGATCTGCATAGTCGGATGATGCCGGGTCGAAAAGATACTGTCTCTGTTATTATTGATGGAAAGCGGACTCAGGTGCAGAAACGTCTTTTATATTTCGATTTACGAGAACTTTGCGAATTATTCAAGATAGCAGAACCAACAGTGCAAGTAGGATTCAGTACTTTCGCGAAATTACGATCAAAACATTGTGTTCTTGCTGGTGCTAGAGGAACGCATAGCGTCTGCGTTTGCACCATTCATCTAAATTGTAAATTGATGTTGGATGCAATCGATATTCAGAAGCTCACGAAAAATCAAGAAGAACCCATTTGTAGTTATAAAGACTGTTTATAGCAAATTATGTGTAAGAATCCTACACCTGACTGTCACTTGGATGAATGTTCGAAGTGCCCTGGTTCTGAAAATCTTACGTCTCGTTTACTTGAAATATTGAATGGGGCAAATATCTCACAAATTGAGTACTGTGCGTGGTCAGGAACGGATAGATCAACTTTGCAGAATTTAACTCTACCAGTTGAAGAATTTGTTGATGAATTATATGCCAAATTGGCGATACTCAAACCCCACTCATATATTGCCAAAGAACAAGGTAATTTCATTGCTCAAACAAAAAGTAATCTAGGCAATGGAGAAGTTCTGGTAATGTTCGACTATTCTGAGAATTACTCTTTTGCAGTTCAAGATGCATCTCAAGCCTTCCATTTTAATAATGACCAGTGCACTGTTTTTCCAGCTACTTACTATTATAAAGAAGATTCAGAGCTGAAGCATGAAAGTTGTGTATTCTTGTCAAATAGTTTAAAGCATGACACTTCTTCTGTCTATGCTATTCAGAATTTATTGATTCCAGAAATCAAAAGAAAAGTAAAAAAACTTAAAAAGATTATTTACGTGACAGATGGAGCAAAACAGCATTTCAAGAACCGCTTTCAGATAGCAAATCTTCTTCATCATGAGAAGGATTTTGGTATTGAGGCAGAGTGGCATTTTTGCGCCACTGCTCATGGTAAAAGCTGTTATGATGGTCTTGGTGCAATATTTAAAAGAGAAGCTTATAGAGCTAGCTTGAAGGCGAAACCGAAAGATGCTATTCTGACGCACACATCTCTTGTGAAGTGGGCTAAAAATCATTTTGAAAATATAAGGATTTTTTATTTTACGCAGACTGAACATGATAAATTCAAAAGGAAACTCAATCGTAGGTTTCAAGATGCATTACCTGTCCCACAGATTCTTAAACATCATTCTTTTCAATTATCAAGTGACGGGAAAGTTATCATGAAAAGGTACTCGAATGCTGCTAAGTCTGTATCTGTTCTACTTTAATTTTCAATGGGAAAATATACTGAAGTTTTTTTATAATATTCAAGTTTTTCTATTTTTTATCCTCCTTTTTTTTTAATTTTTTTTATGTTCTGAGAGAAGTAGTACCTCCACGTGGTTCAGAATGGGTTATGCTAAAAGTACTTGATAGTTCTATTGTGGAACTTTATCTTCTCTAAGGATTTTATACATGAAATTTTTAGATCGCCGGTCCCACGATATACACAAAGGAACAAATGTCTCATAGGAGGTTACGTTCAACAAAACATTAATTATGCAGAGACAGAAATCATGACATTGAAAAATGATCCAAGGTCAAGTCTAGTTATGATCGTAATCAAGTTTTCTACTAGTTTCGTGGAATACTAGTTCGAAAATCCAGAAAATAACTTTTGACCTTCAAAATGACCTTGAAATATAATTTTAACCGCTCGGTTTGAACGGTAGTAGTTAGAAAATATGTCGCTAACTTCATATTAGTGGCAAGAAATAACAATTTTCGTATCAGATTCGCTATTAGAGTGAAGAAAAACTTGTTTTTCCATCATTCCGAGACTTTCAGCCGCCATATTGGATCTGCCATTTTGAATTTTCGGAATCGCCAGACGGCGTTAGAAAGTAGAAGTCAAGAGCTTTCATTTGAGCCTAGGTAGACCTCATTTGGATCAAAATTGTTCTGGGCAGAGGGGGTGTCGCGTTGACAGAGAATGCCCCATATATATATCATTCAAATATAATTTGAAGATAAACCATACAAATTTCAATACACATATAAGAGTAGATTCCTCGACACTCAAGACTTAACAGAACAGCCAGAAATTCAAATAAACGAAGATTTAATAAATCTAGAACCAGACATGTCAAATCAAGCATTAAAATTACCACTTAAAGAAGTTACAAAGTTAGTACCGGATTTTGACGGGAAAAATATCCAACTAGAGGAATATATAGAAAAATTAAAACAAGCAAAAAGAATAATATCGAATAATGATGAATCGAACCGAGTACAGATCCTCAAAATAAAGCTCAAAGGAGAAATTTATAAAACATTAGCAAATGTAGAAATTGAAAGTATTGAAACTTTTATTAAAACAATACGTAAAATATATCCATCAATGGATAATATACATTCATTATACGGAAACCTAACACAACAAATTCAAAAATCAGATGAAGATGTACTATGTTTTGCAAACAAATTATGAGTGTTGGGTACACAAATAATAGAATTAAAAAAATTAGAACCTAATGTAACAGGAGAAATTCTAACAGAATATAAAACTAGATTAAAAACCGACATACTCAGTAGTTTTAAAAAAGGATTAAAACAAGAAATTAGAATCGAACTCGGAGAACACCAAGACATGAATAACGCAGTACACAAAGCAATTGAAATAGAATCAAACTTAAAAAAGCAAAATAGCTTAAGAAATGATACTACAAGCATATTGTTTAATTTCGAAACTCCAATTCCAAACACAATTAAACAAGTTTTTTGCCAATTATGTAAGAAAATAAATCACGAAGCATTATTTTGCATGAAAGCTTCATGTGTTTATTGCAAAAGTAAGGAGCATGTATCATATCATTGCAGAACAGCTAAGCACGTAATAAAATTAATTTGCAAATTGTGTAGTACGGAAGGCCACTCAATAGATGCGTGTAAGTTAAATAAGATGCAGAGTAATCATTGTCAATACTGCCAAAATATGGGGCACGAGGTTACGCAATGTCCTACTATTACAGAATACGAGCTGTGTTGGAGATGTAAGGAAAGAGGACACGATACGCTTACTGCTTGCTTTTGAAAATAATGACCAAGCAATCGATTTTGAGGAAATCGAATCAACAGATTATAAACAATTTTTGACAATAATGAATAAAAGGATTGAAGTAGATTTAGAAGATTATAATAAACTCTATGGAAATGAAAAAGAATATAGCTTTATATCTTATGAAATAGACAATTTACCTGAAGGTTTCCAGATAACAGAAGACTTTAACATAGATGAAAATGAAATTTTAAATTTGGGATCAATAAATTTTATAGGAAAAAATGAGACCGTACAAGATTTTAAAGAATAATAGAGAAGAAAGAAACCGACAGTTTGGCAGATAGCGCAGTGGCCACCTCGGCCGATCACTGAAGTTCAGCAGCAAAGGGCGCGGTTACTACTTGGATGGGTGACCGCTCGCTTTGTTTGCGACTACCTCGTGTGATCGGTTAGGTGTTGAATTTGCCTTCTTACAAACTGAGCGGGAGGTGTGGATAAATACAGTTTCGGTGTCTAGACCTACGGAATTGTGACCTAGACATCCAAACTGAATTATTCCAATACACCGACCATCCCGGGGCGGGTTTTCCTAATTAGGATTTATCCCACGTGGTTTGCCTATAGGTTTTTCCCGCCCCACAGGCATAACCCTGGGCGAATGCGGAATGGATTAAAAAGGTATGGAAAATAGGTAAAAAGAGAGGTCCTCAGGAAAATATATAGGCTGATGTAATAATAGGAATGAAAATAAAGGTGTGGGAGGATACGCGCTGGGCCAATAGGCTGCGTGGAAACCACCAATTTTTGGAAAAAAAAAAAAAATAGAGAAGAAAGATTATTAAAAAAAATATGTTACGAAAACTTGCCTGAAAATAGTAAAACAATGATTAAGGATCTAGTATTGAAAAATAAGGATATATTTTGGCTAGAGGGAGACAGTTTAGGATCATGTAATGTAGAACAACATGAACTAAATTTAACAGATGATAAACCCGTATACGTAAAGCAATTTCCTTTACCTCATAAATTAAAAGAAATCGCGATAGAGGAAACTCAAAAATTAATAACAAATGACCTAGTTCGAAACTCAAAAAGTGCTTTTAACGCTCGAGCATGGATTGTAGCAAAAAAACAGTTAGCAGACGGAACAAAAACGATGGCGTTTAGTAATAGATTACAAAAAACTAAATGAAAAGACAGTTCCAGATCCATATTTACTCCCAAATATTACAGAAATATTTGATCAATTGGGAAAAACTAAGTTTTATCACGTTATAGATTTAAAGTCAGGATTTCACCAAATTCCTATGAAACCAAGTGATATACATAAAACTGCATTTAGCATCAATCCATTGGGATGTTTTGAATTTCGAGTATTACCTTTCGGATTGAGAAACTCACCGCGTACATTTCAAAGAGTTTTAAATACAGTCTTAGGCGATTTAGTCGGTAAGATATGCTTCGTATTCATCGACGATATAATTATTTTTGGCGAAACTATGACAGAAGCCAACGAAAGATTCAATACAGTTGCACAAAAATTACGAGAAGCGAATTTAACATTAGAACCAGAAAAATGTGAATTTTTTAAAAAAGAAGTATGTTATTAAGGTCACATTATTAGTGAACACGGAATAAAACCCGATCCAAAGAAAATAGAAGCAGTAAAGAAATTTCCTACACCGAAAAATGTTAAAAATATTAGAGAGTTTCTAGGGCTTTCAGGTTACTATAGAAGATTTATAAAAAATTACGCAAAAGTAACAAAACCCTTAAATATATTGCTAGAAAAAGACGTGAAGTTTCATTGGGAAAAAGACCAACAAAAAGCCTTTGAGGAAATTAAAGAATTATTATGCACAGCACCAATCTTAGAATATCCACGTTTTGATGAACCATTCATTATTACAACAGATGCTTCGAATTCTGCTTTAGGTGCGGTTTTGTCGCAAGGAAAAATCGGCAAAGACCTAGCGATAGCTTACGCATCACGAAGTCTACATAAAGCGGAAACTAAATATCACACCTATGAAAAAGAAGCATTGGCAATAATGTTTACTATAAAAACGTTTAAAAATTACGTATATGGAAACAAATTCATCAGATTATGAATTTGATATCGTATGCAAACCAGGAAAACAGAACGCAAATGCAGATGCTTTATCTAGGAATCCAGTAGAGATAATTGTTATTACTACAGCACAAAATAAGAAAATATTAAATAAAAATAACGAACAACGTAGAATTCTTAGTAACGATGACAAAATCAAAGTAATGAATGAAGATAGACAGAAAATTAAAGGAAAAAGGGGCAGACCTAGGAAAAATGACAAAAAAATGACTACGGGTAGAAAAGAAGAGAAAATTGAGGAAAACAAAGAAAATATACCGGAAATTAATAATATCATTTATTCTAAAAATTCTATACAATTTAGAAACGATAATATTGTTCATTTAATAAATTTAAAAGGAAAATCATTAGATAAAAATACTGAATTATTAATCAAAAGTAAAAACATAAAACCAAAACTATCACTTACAAAAGATAGTATAGATATAATAAATATAGAGAATAAAAAACTATTTATGTTATACATAGATACGTCCGTATCATGTAAATTAATAAAAGAAAATTTAGCGAAATTATTTAATCAATTAAAAGAATTATTAATTACTAAGAATATATGTATTTATAGTATTTCTAGGGATATAGAAATTTTAAATATAAGTTGGTTAGAAATAGAGGAAGTATTAAAAGAAACATTTAGCAATACAAATATAAAGGTAATAATATGTTTAAATAATATTGAATATGTAAAAATTGAAGACAGGGATAAAATTTTTAACATGTATCACTCCTCTATGATAGGAGGACATTCAGGTGTAAATAGAACATATAATAGACTTAAGGAAAAATATTTTTGGGAAAACTTAAAATCAGACATCCAAAATAGAATAAAAAAATGCGAAGATTGTCAAAGAAATAAATTAAAGCGGAAAAAGACTAAACAACCAATGATTATCACAGATACACCGGGGAAAACATTCGATAAAATCGCAATGGATATTGTAGGACCATTTAACATTACTAAAAATAATAATAAATATATTTTATCTATACAGGATCAATTATCAAAATTTGTAATTTTAGTATGTTTGAAAGATCAAACAACAGAATCGGTTTCAGATGCTTTTATAAAAAGATTTATATGTATATTTGGATGTCCAAAGATAGTACTAACCGATAGAGGGGCAAATTTCACGAGTAAAATAATGAAACAGATAGCTAAAAGGTTTAAATTTGATAAAATTTAAACTACAGCTTTCTCGCCGCAATCTAATGGTTCATTAGAAAGAGCGCACCACCCGTTGTGTGAATATTTAAAAATTTTTTCTACAAAGAAATATGAAAGGGATGAACTATTAGATTTTGCACAATGTCATTATAATACTAGTGTACATACTAGTCATCAATTCACACCATATGAACTAGTTTTTGCCTGTCGTGCTAGAATTCCGTCTAGCGAACCAGTAAAAAAATCAGAATTATTACCGACCTATAATAGATATTTAGAAAAACTGATTAATAATATGAGAGAAATTGCCTTAATAGCAAAACAAAAATTAATAATGTCAAAAGAAAAATCAAAGATATATTATGACAGATTTATTAACCCAAGAGAATTTAAAATGGGAGATAAAGTATGGTTGATCAAAGAACCTAAGCCAGGAAAACTTGAAAAAGATCACTATCAAGGCCCTTTTGAAATTTTAAAAGTAAACGAAAATAATAGCATTGTTATAGATTACAAGGGAAAGGCAAAAACAGTGCATGCAAATAAATTAAGCCTTGTTAATAATAAAAAAAATAATAACATAACATTTTTGTTTTAGGATATGGACAACATACTCAATATTAACATCTATCATAATCTCTTCTTAATTTTCCAAATTTAATACAGCAATAGACAATTATAATTGCAGCTGAACTTTTCCATTTGAAGCAAAACCGTCCTATTTCTTGGTGAACTAACCCTAAGGTGATCCAGTTTTTACCAAATATACAATTTAAAATTATAACCACTTATCCGTTTGTCTACAATTGTTCGTATCAACTTGTCAGAATTTTGTGAAAAGCAACTATATTTCCTAAGAAAGTTAATAATTTTATAAAAATGCGATCGGAATAATATAAGTTTGAATAATGAAATTCTAAGAAATTTTTTTACGAAGAAAGCAAAAAAATTCATACATGAAAGATTTTAAAAGTAATGCTACGACTAACAATAACATCGTTGACAATTAAAAAAAAAATATATATTGTTCTTTTCTTTTTTTAACAACAAAAAAAATATTGCGATTACATATTAAAATACCTCAGTGAAACAAGCAAACGTTTTATTTGTAAAAATTATGTGAAATATTTAATTAATTATTTAGTCACAAAGTAGAAAACATTTCAGGGATCAATTTAATAACTTATTATTCTATCTATAGCTTTGAATAAGAAATTATAGAACTAATTCAAAGGAAAAAGAAAATAAAACTATTCCTAAACCTTGCAACCCTAATAAACATAGATAAAAATAATTTGACTGTAATTTTATGCAAAATTAAGCTGTATTTGCCTTCAGAAAAATTGTTCGCACTTATAAGAACAAAAGGAAGAAATCAGGTAGCTATACTCACATTGCTAAGATTAAATCGAATATAATGTATTGGAAGTGATCAGTTTCATCATATACTGACATGATCATCCTACAAGATACACTATTCGGCACTGTATTGAGTAAAGCAATTTTCTACTCTAACGCACTGCATACTCTCTAAAGCAAATATGTGAATGCTACTCATGCCAGAAAAAATCTTGAGTTCTAAAATGAACATTGAAACGGCTGAAAATTTCCGGGAAAAAAAGGAATACAATGATGCATAAGAGCAATAACAAGTCAAAATTAACAAAAATCACTCAGTCCTATTAACCTTCCTTTTTATCAAAAATGCTTACCAATATAATTAAATTTTTCTTTTGGAAATAATTATAATTTTTCTCAGTATACGGTTGAAAAATATTTTTTTTATAATGATAATATCAAAAACCCTTTAATGTTATTCTACTTAAACAAAGAGGAAAAAATAATATATCTTTTGCCAAATATCTCAGCAGGGAGGGAAGTGAATGATCACTTGAATCATTCCCTATATATTTCTCCTCACATTTTATTTTCTACAAAATTATTTAATACGCACATTGTTTCTAAACTTAATCAATGATTCTATTTTTTTTTTTTTTTTTTTTTGTAAATACAGCAAAACAACAAAATTATTACAAATTAACGATAATAAAATAATTTAATTAATATCAAGATATATGTTCCTATACAAATTCTAATGCATAATGCATGCTATATTTATTACGTAACGTTTTATTAATTCATGTTATTTTTACACCGAAGGTTTTTGTAATTTATTTATAATTTAATTAAGAATTTATTGTAAAAGTATTTTCTTAAAAGTGAATGATATTAAATCATAGATTTAGTGTAAGTTTGATAATAATACATTAGGTGCTGAATTATCACATAACGAAGTAAGAATACCCGTTTATTCCATAGTAATCCGCACCGCCATTTGAACGCTAGGAAAAATCGGCATTCAACATGCAATACAAAGTAAAACCGTAGGTTAAGTGTAGTCTAGTGTTAGGAACAAAATAAATGATTTACTTTATAGAAATTTATAGACGATACGAAATTTTGTTTAAGTTTATTGAATTTGTTATTGTTTATATATATAAATTTTTATTATGCATTTAATGATATGAATTTTTATTATTGTTTTTATTATTTGAATTGTTAGTATTATTGAACCTTTTGTAACAAGAAATTACTGATGGTTCAACTATTCCTATAATTGTTGAATCTCTACGATATTCAACAGTCTAAGGGGGAAGGTGTTACGTCCGTGACGTATCCCTATAAATTACATTTGCTATTCATATTCTCATCAGTAATTTCTTGATCCACAAAATTATGTGATTGCAAATTTATTGACACTCACGTATCAACTAGCATAGGAGAAAAAATTGCAACACAGGGAAATTGTAAACATTCTTGTACGAAATGAACCACAATTTTAAACGAACCATGTTGAAATTATTTAAAAATTTCTCAAAACATTTTATGAAAGACGTTGTTGTATTTATAGTTAACTTTCCATCTTATAATTGTAATTTGAAATTATTGTAACAGAAAATTACTGATGGCTAACTATTATTATACTTGTTGAATCTCTACGATATTCAACAATCTAAGGGGGGAAGTGTTACGTCTGTGACGTATCTCTAAATTCAATTTAACAATGCATATTTATCAAAAGTAATTTTCTGACATACAAATGTCGTATATGTCGTATATGTTTAATGACGTTATTAAATCTCAATATTCATTTCTTTGACCCACAAAACGATGCGAGTGCGAATTTTAACAGTACAGCAATTTCGGCTACGCAACAGCCAGCGTGACGTAGCGAGCCACTGACCTTGTGAAACCAGCCGCTCATCGCATCTTTGTTTAGAATCATCACTTTTAAATGTGAAATCGAAAGGATGATATTTAAATGTTTACTAAATTTGTTTAAAAAGAGGATTTTTACTCAGCGTCAAAATCATCTTTAACCCAAATTAACCGCTTAATAAATACGGCGACTCTCAACACACAAATCAGTTATCGTGAAAAGATCGGGAACTCCGTACAACTCCAGTCGACAAAAGGAGTAGCGAATATTTTATACGGGTCAAATACCCTACATTCAATTACGAAGAGAATTTCTTATATCTATAAAATCAATAATCTATCGGTATTATATATTGTTTAACAAAGTTAATAAGTTGTAAATCGCATAGTCTTATTTATAAAACTTATATCATTCAATAAATAGTGCATCTAACTAATCAGCTGTTTATTATTTACGAGAGCCTACGCCCAGAATAAAGGTAATATAAACCATATATCAATTGAATATAATTCAAATATAATTTGAAGATAAACCATACAAATTTCAATACACATATAAGAGTAGATTCCTCGACACTCAAGACTTAACATATTAACAGTTATTTGCAGTTATTTACAGTTATTTACAGTTATAAACAGTTAATTTTTTCGCTATAATAATAACTTTATTTATTATTAACAAAACTGCAAATAACTGCAAATAACTGCTAATAACTGCTTATAACTGTTTATAACTGTATATAACTGTTACTAACTTTTGATAGCACCTTTATTTCTACAGTTTATATTAAATGAAACTGCAAATAACTGCAAATAACTGCTAATAACTGCAAATAACTGCAAATAACTACAAATAACTGCAAATAACTGCAAATAACTGCAAATAACTGCAAATAACTGCAAATAACTGTTAATAACTGCAAAAAACTGAATATACTATCTCAAACCTAACTGTTTATTTCAGTTATTAGCAGTTATTTGCAGTTATTAACAGTTATTTGCAGCTTTTAACAGTTATTTGCAATTATTTGCAGTTATTATTTCCGCCTGGGATAATAAAAAATCATTATTAAAAAGTGTTGGCTTCTTGTAAATATTTAATTTTGTTTTGAAAATGCACATTTTATCCAGTAAGTGGCATGATGGTGGATAAACGAAAAAATTTATAGCGGTAGAGGCCCTGAAAAGACAGCGGTGAAAACAAAACTAAACAGCCCTATTGATACAAGTGAAAGTGACGAATTCATTCTGCCCTAGTGGAAATCGTTTTTGTGAATAACTGAATAACTGTAAATAACGGTGTTGGAGTATATGTAAATGCTACGCTCCTCAACAGAGTGGCATGCATGTGAGAGTGTGTGTGAAAGTACCGAGAGCGCCGACAGCGCATGTAAAACTAGTCGCCACGAGAGAGCCATGCGAGTCGGACCGTGCTTAAAAAATGTAACCTATAACACTAAGTAGCTAATAAATATACTTTTATATATTAACAATAAAACCTCAACTTATTAATATCCCTATATAACAACATGGTAGCAGGTACGTGGTTAAATTTATAATTATCTTCAATATAGACTCTCGAGTCTTATAGAGATAATGGGGGGAACAAAACCAAGTGAGGTTAGAAATGCCACGTGCAAATTAACGATGGTTAATAAAAGTGAAACGCAAGTATTAAAATTTAACAATGAAATAAAAGTGAATTGAGGAAAAATCAAAAGTTATGTAACAAGACGGATAATTAAAAGAAAAATACGTGGTCAGAAAGACTCAAAGTTTAAAGTGAAAGATAATCAGTTTGGAAAACTGGAAAGTGAAAAATATATGTATGAACAAAAAATAAAAATCGTTAGCTACCGAAATGCAAAAAGATTTTTGAATAATAATCATTAAAAAGGTCCGATGTCGATGGATTAAAAAAAAAGTGTGAATGGGTCACAAAAACGTGGTCAGCATGACGCGAAGTTCGAAGTGCAAAAGAATAAGTAAAGAACAATTAAAATAAAAATATATACACATAATGACAAAGTAAAAGTAATAAGTTACTGGAATAGAAAAAGATTTTTTGAAAAATAATCATAAAAAAGTGAGATAACGACGGATTAAAATTGGCGAGTGAGACACGCAGTAGAGCTCAAGCATAGAGCACACGGTAACTTAAAGGTTAAACACATGTATATATGGGTGACGAGAAAAAGTTAGTGAATGAACACGTGACTTTTAATAAAGAATCTTGAAATAAGTGTAGAAAAATATTTCTAAAAGAACTAAAAAGAGGTTATTATTTTAAAAAGTGAAATTGATAAAATTATAAAAATAAAAGAAATCGAAATGGCGAAGCAAGCCAAAATTGAAGATATTGTTGTACTAATTTTCGACGGAGAAAATTATTCAAGTTGAAAAATAAGATTAATGATGCTATTGGAGTACAAGGATTGTAAAGATCCTGCAGTAAGGTTAAACGTAGACTCAGAAAACGAAGCAGAGTGGAAAAAAAAGATTTAAAAGCACAAATGATTTTAGTAAGCACAATATCCGACAAACAGTTAGTGTTGGATGTTTGGTTGAGGATGAGGCGAAATAACTAATGGAGTCACACACAGTTCAGTATCACGTTAGTTTTATTAGAATAGCTTTCTTTCGGTCTCTCTGTTGCACGCCCAGCTCTCAGGGAGAAGTGGCGCTCGCGGAGACAGCCGCACGCAGGGCGAAGTGAGGGCGCTCCCTCTACTCACACATACATAAGCGCACACACATACGCGGGAAGCGCGCATACTTCCAACACTTCCTCCCGCGCTTTACGCGTTCGCTTTACAAAAGACTTAATCTAATATACAAAATATAATACTTTTCTTAAATTTCTAATCGATTTGTATCTTCAAGTATTCATGGTTTAGTGCCTGAAACATAGAGTTAAAAATTCATAATTAGTTTAATCAAATTAGTATGTAGATCAAATGATAGAGGTTTCGTTAATACATCCGCAATCTGTCGCTTTGACGCTAACCAGTTTACTTTCACCAGCTTTCGCTCTACGCATTCTCGTACATAAGCTCCTTAATGTCTGTCATATGTCTGAGCTTACTACCACCGTTCGTTTTAGCACTCGCTTCTGCCGCTTTATTATCGCACCATAGTACAACGGAAGTAAAATCCCAATCTAGAACCCTTTTAAAACCATTGTGTATAGATATTATTTCTTGACAACAATCGCTCATCGCTAAATATTCTGCCTGACAGGTAGATAGAGCAACATAATTTTGCTTCTTCGTTCGCCATGCAACAGTATCATTGAACAGTTTTATTACGTAGCCGCTTGTAGTCTTGGCTCCTTTACAGTCACCAAAACTTGCGTCAGAATATCCTTGCATGTCATTACCATCTCCATAGTAATTAATGCTGTGAGTCTTTGTACCCTTCAAATATCGAAGCATTCGATCAACCATCTTCCAATCTTCCTCTTTAGGGTCAATTTGATGTCTGCTTAGAACTTTCACTCCATACGTTATATCGGGTCTACTGGCGTTCGCTAAGTATAACAAAGATCCTACGATCTCTCTGTACAATCTGTTATTTTGATTCTCTGCTCTCGCAAAGATGCTGTTTTTGTTCTCTATCTCACGTCCTATTCTTCCTTTATTGGATACTTGATTCGTTACCATTGGGGTTCTTTGAGGGTGACTGTTTTTGTAACCAAATCTGTTTAAGATTTTATCAATATATTTTTGTTGACTTAATTTTAATACTTTCGCTTCCTTGTCTCTTTCGATTTCCAATCCGAGATAATTTTTCGGCTCTCCAATATCACTCATTTCAAAGTCTTGGTTTAACTTTCGCTTGACTTCTTGAATTTTCTCACAATCATTTCCAATGATTAAGATGTCATCAACATACAAAATCAGTATTAAAACTTTATTATTTTCATTCAAACTGAATAAGCAGGGCTCATCAGGATCGGGTGTCAAACCCATTTTTGCAGCCTTTTCTTTAAATTTTTCATTCCAGCATTTCGGACTCACTTTCAGACCGTACAATGCTTTCTCTAACTTACAAACCTTTCGCTTCCTTACTTCATTCGAGCATTCTATTTCTTCCGGAATTTCCATGTAAACTTCACTCTGAAGTTGTCCGTTCAAAAAGGCTGTTTTGACGTCCATTTGACAAATATGGAAATCACATTTGTTTGCTATAGCCAGCATAGTTCGTATAAGTGGTCGAGACACTGGTGCATATGTCTCTTGAAGCTCATACTCATTGCGATCCTTAAAACCTGTTATTACAAGTCTAGCCTTGTATCGTACGCTATTATCTGACTCTATCTTACGTTTTAACACCCATCTCGAATCTATTATGTTGGGTTTTCTGTTCTCACTGATTACACAGGCACGCAAAAAAAAGTGGTCTGTTACTGAGACTTGACATACCCTCTCTTATGCATTTTGACGCGCTGAATCCGAATCCGAAGCCAGAATTTCGCCATCACCCCTCAGTTTTTTTTAAATCATGTAAAACCACCCCTAAATCGAAAAATCCGGGATATTCCGCTTTTAACGTTGGGAAAATTTTTATAAACTGCCTAAAAATTACTGCACATCTAAAGCTATACACATTTTGAGGCGTTAAATCCGAATCCAAAGGCAGATTTGTGCCATCACCCCTCAGTTCTTTTTAAATCGTGGAAAACCACTCCTAAATCGAAAAATCCGGTATATTCCGCTTTTAACGTTGGGAAAATTTGTGAAAACTGCCTAAAAATTACTGCAGACCTAAAGCTATACACATTTTGAGGCGCTGAATCCGAATCCAAATGCAGATTTGTGCCATCACCCCTCAGTGTTTTTTAAATCGTGGAAAACCACCCCTAAATTGAAAAATCCGGAATATTCCGCTTTTAACATTGGGCAAATTAGTACAAACTGCCTAAAAATGACTGCATATCTACTGCTATACATACTTTGAGGCACTGAATCCGAATTCGAAACGAGATTTACTACATTCCCTCTATTTTTTTTTCAATCACGAAAAACCACCCCTACATCGAAAAATTCGAAAAATTCAGCTTTTGACCCCTAAACCCTGAACCCTTGAACTTATAACTCTTAAACCTTAAACCTTGAAGCCTTCAACGCTAAAACCCTTTAATCCTGAACCCTTTAACCCTGAATCCTTTAATCCCCAAATCTAGAATCCTTAAACATTGAACCCATAGCCCTTTAATCCTCAACCTTTTAAACTCTTAACCGTTGAACCCTGAACTCTTAAACCCTTAAACCCTCAGATCCTGATCCCTGAAGCCCTCAACCCTTAAACCCTGAACCCTTAAACCCTTGAACGATGAACCATTAAACTCTGAGCCCTTAAAGCATCAACCCTCAAACCATTAACTATCCCTTAAAACCCTTAAAAAGTGAAAACTGAAACCCTCAGCTCTTAAACCCTCAACCATTAAACCTTGCGTCTTTAAAAAACTAATTCAATTTCCTCTTTTCGCTTATAACGGGTTCTTTTATCCTCAAATGACCTGTGTAAAGGATTTCTGGATCTTTTTGTATCACCTGGGCTAGTTTCTCTTTCCAACATCTTGCAGTAGTCAGCCATCATATTAATACCTCAAGTGCCTTGATATCTCCTCTCCATTTCTATAAGGTCTTCGTGAAATCGCTCACCTTGCTCTTCGCTGTAGTCACCTAAGTTTTCAGGAAAGTATTGCAAATGGGCGTGCAAAAAATGTAATTTCACACTCATCAAACAACCTAAACGTTCGTAGTTATCGAATAAATCTGAAACAATTTGTTCATATTCCTGACTTTTCTGATTACCTAAAAATTTTCAGCAATACTTTGGAAACTGAGCCATGCTAACTTTTCTGTTTCGTTCATTGTGTTGATGAAATTAGGATCTCGAAACATTCTTCGAATTTGAGGGCCGTCAAAAATTCCTGCTTTTATTTTAGCGTTACTGAGACCTGGAAAATGATCTGACAAGTATTGGAAACATGCCCCTTCTTTATCTAATGCTTTAGTAAACTGCTTCATTAAACCAAGTTTAATGTGCAGTGGAGGAAGAAGGATTTTTAATGGATCGAGCAATGGTTCTTGAAGCACGTTGTAAGTACCTGGATTAAGCGCATTTCTTTTTGGCCATTCTCTCTTCCTGTAATGATTTATACGATCTCTGCTGTCCCATAAACATAGAAAGCACGGAAACTTTGTAAAACCTTACTGTTGTCCTAATATGATGGATATGATTTATTTTCTCTAGGACATACTTCATATTTTCATAACTTTCTTTTAGTTTCGTGAAATGAGCTATTGAGATGCTTGCGTATTTATTTCCATTATGCAGCAAAACTGCCTTTAGATTTTGCTTTGAAGAGTCTATGAAGAGTCGCCATTCACTGGACTTGTAAATATTAGGTTTTAATTCATTAATCAGACTCTTTACATCTGTGCAATAAACTAATGTTTTATTCTCATCTACAGTGAAATATTTTGTAAACTCTTGTTCCCGTTTTCTATAAACAGAAGATTTAGTTCCAGAGTCTACTAATTCCCGCCTTTTAAATTCCGCTGCCATGAATTCTGCAACATCTTTCGAGACGCCAGTATTGCGAAAAAAGTCATTTAAATCTTTTTGGTTAAATGATTTAGGATTGCATAACAGAATATGGAACATACTTGTCTTTACTTTCATCCATTTCACATTCACTAATCTCCATTAATTCACTTTCACTGTCATCTTCATTTTTTCTTATGACGTCTTCTTCAATATCTTCTTCTATAAAATCTTCTTCTACATTCATAAGTTCACCAGCATCACAAATAGTTTCCTCTCTTTCAAATCCATTGGATATATGAATATCTGATTTCGTAATGGGTTTTATTGTTGAAGAGACATTAGCGTATTTTATTTTAGATTTATTTCTCGAGTTAAAGCCGCTTGTAATAGTTTTGCAAAAATAGCAGTCATCGCATGACTGTGTTAGACAAGTCATCCACCTGTGAAGAGCTGCGGTGGTATGATGACGACGGCTGCGGGCCCGCTTGCTCACCCTGACTAGTCGCCCTGGGTTTCTGAAGCACTGCATCGTGAATATATATCACTTATATCTGCACCCAGGGCACCTCCCCGTGGTGACGGTGGGCAACGGATAAATTTTTTGCTGGTTTCTTTTTTCACTTCGGTTTTTTGTATAAATTTTTTGTATATTCTGGCAAAGTTCCTGGAAAAGGGCGTTTCGCCGTCATGGCAGATATAAGTAATATATCTATTACGATGCAGGGCTTCGGAAACCCAGTATCGGGGACTGGTCAGGGTGAGCAAGCGGGCCCGCAGTTGTCGTCATCATACGACCGCAGCTCTTCACAGGTGGATAACTTGGCCAGTGTTGAGTATAATGCCACAAGAAACCCTTCAAGTAACCACGATTGCCTTGGAGAACCAAATCGGTTTTGCTACATATGTGGTAAATTTGAGGTAGCAAAGTACCGCAGACCTATTACGGATTTAAATAGAAAAATTTTTCTTGACTGCTTCAAAATGCAGATACCTGTTGAAAATACATGGTGGGTTCCTCAAGTGATGTGCTGTACTTGTCTAACGATGTTGAATCGATAGAAGAAAAGCAAAGGAAAGAAAGTGTTACAATTTACCACGCCAACTATATGGCAGAAACCACAGTCTTGCGATGACTGCTATTTTTGCAAAACTATTACAAGTGGCTTCAACTCAAAAATTAAATCTAAAATAAAATATGCTAATGTCTCTTCAATGATAAAACCCATCATGGAATCAGATATTCATACATCCAATGAATTCGAAAGAGAGGAAACTATTTGTGATGCTGGTGAACTTATGAATGTAGAAGAAGATTTTATGGAAAAAGATATTGAAGAAGACGACATAAGAAAAAATGAAGATGACAGTGAGAGTGAATCAATGGGAATTAGTGAAAGTGAAATGTATGAAAGTGAAGACGAGTATGTTCCACATTCTGTTAAGCCATGGAATCCTAAACCATTTAACCAAAAAGATTTAAACGATTTCATGGCAGCAGAACTTAAGAGGCGGAAATTAGTAGAACCTGGAACTAAATCTTCTGTTTATAGAAAACGGGAACAAGAGTTTACAAAATATTTCACTGTAGATGAGGATAAAACATTAGTTTATTGCACAGATGTAAAGAGTCTGATTAATGAATTAAAACCTAATATTTACAAGTCCAGTGAATGGCGACTCTTCATAGACTCTTCAAAGCAAAGTCTGAAGGCAGTTTTGCTGCGTAATGGAAATAAATACGCAAGCATCCCAATAGCTCATTCCACGAAACTAAAAGAAAGTTATGAAAATATGAAGTATGTCCTAGAGAAAATAAAATATGAAGAACACAAGTGGCAAGTTTGTGGAGACTTGAAAATCATATCCATCTATTAGGGCAACAGTCAGATTTCACAAAGTTTCCATGCTTTCTATGTTTATGGGACAGCAGAGATCGCATAAATCATTACAGGAAGAGAGAATGGCCAAAAAGAAATGCGCTTAATCCAGGTACTTACAACGTGCTTCAAGAACCATTGCTCGATCCATTAAAAATCCTTCTTCCTCCACTGCACATTAAACTTGGTTTAATGAAGCAGTTTACTAAAGCATTAGATAAAGAAGGGGCATGTTTCCAATACTTGTCAGATCATTTTCCAGGTCTCAGTAACGCTAAAATAAAAGCAGGAATTTTTGACGGCCCTCAAATTCGAAGAATGTTTCGAGATCCTAATTTCATCAACACAATGAACGAAACAGAAAAGTTAGCATGGCTCAGTTTCCAAAGTATTGCTGAAAATTTTTTAGGTAATCAGAAAAGTCAGGAATATGAACAAATTGTTTCAGATTTATTCGATAACTACGAACGTTTAGGTTGTTTGATGAGTGTGAAATTACATTTTTTGCACTCACATTTGCAATATTTTCCTGAGAACTTAGGTAACTACAGCGAAGAGCAAGGTGAGCAGTTTCACTAAGACCTAAAAGAAATGGAGAGGAGATATCAAGGCACTTGGGGTGTTAATATGATGGCTGACTATTGCTGGATGTTGAAAAGAGAAACTAATCAAAGTGATAAAAAAAGATCCAGAAATCCTTTACACAGGTCATTTGAGGATAAGAGAATCCGCTATAAGCGAAAAAGAGAGAATTGAATTAGTTTTTTAAAGACGCAAGGTTTAATGGTTGAGGGTTTAATAGCTGAAGGTTTCAGTTTTCACTTCTTAAGGGTTTTGAGGGACAGTCAAACCATTAGGTTTCAAGGTTGATGTTTTAAGGGTTCAGAGTTTAGTGGTTCATCGTATAAGGGTTTAAGGGTTGAGGGCTTAAGGGTTCAGGTTCTAAGGGTTTAAGGGTTTAAGAGTTCAGGGTTCAACGGTTAAGGGTTAAAGGGTTGTGGGTTCAATGTTTAAGGATTTTAGGGTTGGGGATTAAAGGATTCAGGGTTAAAGGGTTCAGGATTTAAAAGTTCAGGTTTAAGGGGTTCAGGATTTATGGGGTATGGGTTTAAAGGTTCCAGGTTAAAGCGTTAAGGGTTTTAAGGTTTCGGATTTGAAGGTTATAAGTTTAAGGGTTCAGGGTTTAAAGGTTAAAAGGCTTCAAGGTTTCAGGGCTTCAAGGTTTAAGGTTTAAGAGTTATAAGTTCAAGGGTTCAGGGTTTAGGGGTCAAAAGCTGAATTTTTCGAATTTTTCGATGTTGGGAGTGGTTTTCCGTGATTGAAAAAAAGGAGAGGGAATGTCGTTTGGAATTCGGATTCAGTGCCTCAAAATATGTATAGCATTAGATCTGAAGTCATTTTTAGGCAGTTTATACAAATTTGACTAATGATAAAAGCGGAATATTCCAGATATTTCGATTAAGGGGTGATTTCCCACGATTTAAAAAGAGCTGAGGGGTGATGGCACAAATCTACCTTTGGATTCGGATTTAGCACCTCAAAATGTGTATAGCTCCAGCCTGCAGTCATTTTTAGGCAGTTTATACCAATTTGCCCAACGTTAAAAGCGGAATATTCCGGATTTTTCGATTTAGGGGTGGTTTTCCACGATTTAAAAAGAACTGAGGGGTAATGGCACGAATCTGCCTTTGGATTCGGATTCAGCGCCTCAAAATGTGTATAGCTTTAGATCTGCAGCAATTTTTAGGCAGTTTATAAAAATTTTCCCAACGTTAAAAGCGGAATATCCCGGATTTTTCGATTTAGGGGTGGTTTTACACGATTTGAAAAAAACTGAGGGGTGATGGCGCAATTCTGGCTTCGGATTCGGATTCAGCGCGTCAAAATGCATAAGAGGGGGTATGTCAAGTCTCAGTAACAGACCACTTTTTTTTTGTGTGCCTGTGTTATCGAGGATCGGTCAACGAGCTTCCAGACTTGATTTTTGTTTAATGAGTCCAATTCGCTTTCTATAGCTTCTATCCATTCAAGTCTGTCAGGGCTATTTATAGCCTCTTTGTATGTAACAGGGTCACCATTTATATTTGCCAACAAGGCATGCATATCATCGTCTGTAATTTGAATATCATTGTTCGCTTTGTTCTTTCGCGGTCTTCCTCTTCCTCTTTTCATTTCTTCTTTCGTTTCTACATCTTCCATTTCTTTCTCGAATTCTGTAAACCAGGTATCTGAATCTATTTCAGTTTCAACCTTTTCCCAGTGTTCAAGCTCCTTAGCCTTGTATTTATTGACAAATACCAATTTCTCATTAAATCTAACATCCCTGCTTTCGTACAGTTTTCCTTCATCTGGACTGAACAGGACGTAACCAGTAGTTTTATAACCAACTAGAATCATTCGCTTTCGTATGGATCTGAATTTTGATCCAGTCTTTCGCTGTATTTTCATGTACGCCAAATATCCAAAGCGTTTTATCTGCATTAAGTCAGTCTTATAGTCAGGCTTGAACACTTGAATAGGAATTTGCATATCTATAGACGTATGTGGAGTTCTGTTGTAAGCGTATACGGCTGCTCCTAGAGCTAAATCCCACATATTTTCAGGTAATCCAGAGTCATTTATCAACGTTCGCACTTTCTTTTGTATCGTCTGATTAAATCTTTCTGCTACACCATTGAGCTGAGGTGTATCGGGACATGCAAGTTGTAACTCTGCATCCAAATTACTTAAAACTTTCAACATCTTACTACCAGTAAACTCTGTCCCTTGATCAGATCTTAAATAACATACCTTCGCATCTTTCCCTAACATATTTCGACCGCTTTTTACAAAAGATTCGAAACAGACAGCAGTTTCGTCTTTTGTGTTCATAGGATATGCCATGGCAAGGCGAGAATAGTCGTCAACAAACACCGAAATATACTTGTATCTCTTTGGATGAGTGACTGGACTTATCATTCCCATTGTATCCGAGTGTATAATTCGTAAGGGCTCTGACGCTCTAAGTCGTGTTTGTTTAAACGGTAATCGATTAATCTTTGTGATTCTACATACTTTACAATCAAGAATGACATCATCAAAGACTGTTTCCCTTAAGTCTTCGATGTGAGGATACTTTCGCTGCATTGTCTTTAAATAATTCAGAGAAGCATGGCCCAATCTTGCGTGCTACAGCATAGCCTTGCTGTAGGTAGAAGGTTCGTTCTGGATTTCAGTGAAATTATCATGGTTTTTTTTTTTCGTTCGCTTATCTCAATTTCACTTACATCATTTAATTTTCTGTAAAAATTGTTTTGGTCAATTCTGACCAGATCCGTTGGGAGCAGGAAAGAAAATAGACTACGATGTTAAGTAGTTGCAACGTTTCGTCGACGGGTTTGTCGACCTCTTCAGGCTTTATTAAAAAAAAATAATAATATAATTAACAGAACGAGCTCACGCTAGTCTTAACTTACAATGGTTGAAAAAATTTTAGAAAATGCGAAACGAATTACCTAAGTTATCGCACAGCGATTCGTCGAGTAATGTGAAAGCGTACATAGCAACATGACATATATATATATATATATATATATATTGGCTTCCTACCAAAACGTAAACAATAACAAATTTTGAATTAGATCGAGAATATACTTTACTTTTTATGTAACAGCTTAAAGATAGATTTGTATTCTCTACTGAGATTCTGTGTATCTTTTTTGTTTATTGTATTTGGTGTACTGTTAATAAATAACATTTCAGAAATAAGTCTTTTTTTATAGTTATTTTCAATATCTCTAATTGTTACTGCTTCAAAATCAAATTCATGATTATATTCATTTTTCTGTATATTGACAACCAACTCATAATTATTATTCTTGCGATGTTCGGCAATTCGTTTATTTAGGGCACGTTTTGTCTCGCCTATGTACCGTGCATTGCAATCTTTACAAGGGAACTCATCAACCACATTCGTTTGCTCGAGTTTGTTGGTTTTATCTTTACCAAGAACAACTAGTTTTGAGAGTTTATTATCTATATTTGGGATCGTTACAATATTGTGTTTCCGTAAAAATTTTGAACAATTGTTGTAAAATTTTGAATAAAATGGAAGTGATACTTTAACCTTTTCGCTCCGGGACTGGTCCATATATGGACCAGCACTCCGTGTGGCGACTTGTCATAAGAAGTTCATTCACTTATGTCATGAAATTCAGCTAAAATGCGAGGTCAATTTTAAAGGAAAAATCCCCGGAGCGACAAGATTAATGTTGTGGCGGTTAGTATTTACAGGACTGTTTGTTTTATTTTGAAAACGAATTTTAAATAGTCTAGATCTTATATGTTTGTCAATAAACTCTGGTGGATATGAGTTCTCTTTAAGTATATTTTTAACCCACAATATATTTCTATTATGAAAACGTTTATCTGATAAAAGGATAGCTCTATTAATCAAGTTAAAAACTATATTCTTTTCTAATGATATCGGATGGTTGCTGTAGTAGTTTAAAGTTCTATTAGATGACATCGATTTTGAATACCAGTCAGTGATAATATTACCATTCTGTTTAATGAGAGACACGTCCAAAAAGGTAATATTGTTATTAATTTCAATTTCATAAGTAAACTTAAGGTTGGGATCAAAATTGTTAAAACATTGATTCAATATATGAATATCGTCTTTTTTGATACAACAAATCGAATCATCAACATATCGAAAATAGAACATAGGTATTATGTTGAATTCAGTTTTTAGTTTCTTCCAACAAGCAATTTCTAAATCTTCCATGACTAGATCAGCAAAAAACGGAGAGATTGGAGAACCCATAGGTGTCCCAAAAATTTGTTGGTAATATTTGTTATTAAAAGTAAAAAATTCATTTTCAAATAAAAATTTGGTACAGGAAATAATATCACCGAACGGTATTTTACAATTGTTGAGAATATACTGCGCTCGTTTTTCCAAACTCTGGATATCAAGGTCTACAGAGATATTTGTAAAAAGTGAAACCACATCTAAAGATATCAGTATGTAGTTATGTGGAATTTTTATATTCGTAATTTTATTAATTAGATCAAAACTGTTATCTATATCTGATTTAGGAAGAGGGAAACATGTTTTGAGGTTTTCATAAATTATTTTTGCTAAGAAATGTGTAGAGCTGTTCACAGTTGAGATTATCGGTCTAAAGGATAGTTTTGGTTTATGAATTTTTGGTAATCCATAACATTTAGCAAGAGATGTGTTTGTCTGCGTAAGTTGTATGTTATGATATTTTTGTTTTAGAAAGTTGTTATCATTCAGATTTTTCAGAATCCTATAGACATTATTTTGTAATGTATTTAACGGTTTTCTTTTTATTTCTCTGTACACCTTATTATCATTCAATAAGCTATTCATTTTTTCTATATAGTCAGATTTCTCTAAGCACACGGTAACATTGCCTTTATCAGATTGTGTAAAGAATATATTTTTATTATCGTTAATACATTTTTGAGCGGTTTTGATTTTCTTAAGTAAAGATAAGTCACTATGTTTCGTTGGTTGTTTACAATTATTTTGAAACTTTATAGCTTTCACTGTCTTGTCTAATTTTATTTTTGTCATCGGTATTGAGTTGTGAGGAAATAAATATTGATTCTACGTTTTTTTACGGTGTTAAAAACAATCGATTTCTGCATGTTGTGTTGTGTAAATGCGAAATTGCGACCCAGAGAAACAATTTCCGCGACATCGGTCGGAATATGTGTATTAGAAACATATTTGAAACATTTTTCAATATTTACATGTATGCGGGAATCCTGGTAGTTACATCTCTTTTTGATCAAATTAAGTTTTATGTTGAAACGATGTTTAAGGTTTTTATCCAAAATTTTTATATTAATATTGTTTATTTTTGTATAATGCAGCTAATGGTAGATTTCTTGTAATATCCAAAATCTTGAAGCTAATGGCCAAATTTACTACCACTCCGGTGTTATTGATTAAAAGATGATTAATAAAACAACACCATTTTTTTCTTCTTTTTATCCGTCGACGTTTCGGACAATTTTATTTTTGTCCCTCTTCAGGTATCTAATATATACAACCTTAGTTAATATTATTATAATAATTTACAACAGAGAAATATTTTTCACATGAAATAAATAAACAGAATACAACTTACAATCAAAATGTTAAAAGTCCAAGGATTACGTGGAAAACAGTCCACCCGTCAATAGTGACATAAACCATTATTTCTCTTTATATATTCTAATATTTAAATAAGTGTGTGTAATGAAAGGTGTGTACGTACATACATAAGACAGTATATGTAAGTAGGTGGGGCACAGCCCACTAACAAAGTTCGAGAACGGGAAGAGGTATTAGGCAAACACGTCTGCGAATACGATGGATAGTGTACCGCACATAGCTCTACTAATCATATGCTCCTAATACCTGCTCGTCTACAATACTCAGTTATTCTAATTCTAAGAGGACAAAAATTCGACATTATTAATCAAAATACTATATTCCTTTGGTAATTTTGTAATTTCAAATTGTTTATTCATAAAATTTTTTTGCGTATGTATATATAGAGATTCTGTGAACAATCTTTTACCAGTGTTGAATTCTGTATCTAAAATTTTTACGTCTTGAAAATTTATATTATGTGAATTCTCTGTTTTATGAATAAATAATGAAGAATTTTTATCCCCATCACAATATTTTTTATGATGTTCTGTTATTCTAACGCCTAGACGTCTACATGTCTGTCCTACGTAGGACGCATTACAATTTTCACAATTAATTTTATAAATAACATTAGACTTATTGCATTTTTTATTCTTATCCTTGCCTAATATTATAACATTATTCAATTTATTATTCATGCTAAATACTACATTTGTGTTAAGGCGTTTAAAAAAATTTTTTGTGAAGCCTTCTAATTCTTTAACAAAAGGTAAACTTATAAAAGTCTTATTAACACTAATACTTCCATGTGAGGAACTAGACATCGAATAAATCTTTTTTAGTCTTTTTTTTTATATAGAAGTTAAGTAAATCTAGTGGATAATTATTATATTTTAAGACATCTTTAATGAAAAATATATTTTTTTTGTGAAAGGATTTATGCGACAGCTTTATTGCCCGATTAACCAAACTATAAATAATCGCAATTTTTTTCACCAAAGGATGGTGAGAATTAAAATTGAGATATCTGCCAGAGAAAGTAGGTTTTCTATACCAATTCGTTATAATATGTCTATGATCATTAATCATTATTTTTAAATCCAGAAAACTAATACTATTATTTTTGAATCTTTCTACTGTAAACTGCAAGTTTTTATCATACAAATTAAAGACGTCTAAGGTATGTTCTATGTCATTTTTTTGTATGCATAATATAATATCATCTACATACCGAAAATAAAACAGAGGCTTGGAATGCAATTTGTTTATACAATGTAATTCTAGATCCTCCATAACAATATCAGATAAAATAGGACTAATCGGGTTTCCCATAGCACAACCAAAAGTTTGTCTATAAAATTTTTCATTAAACTGAAAAAAATTATTATTTAATATGAACTTAATAACCTTAATAAATTCAGAGCAATTCAAATTGATTTTATTATACAATTGGTGTCACCTCTTTTCTATAGCATTGTACACCAAATATTCGGGTACATTTCTAAATAAACTGACAACATCAAAGCTAATTATTTCGTAGTCATGCGGGATTAGAATATTATCAATTTTTTCTTTTAGTTTTTCGCTATTGTCAATATGAGAAAACGGAGTTTTTAAGTTATTATGTAAGAATTTTGCGAAAAATTTTGAAATAAAATAAGAAGGTGAATTTATGGTAGAGATGATGGGTCGAACGGGGAAACCCGTTTTATCTATTTTAATCAACCCATTTGCTTTGGAAATGTTAAATTTTTGGAAAACTGGTTCTAATTTTTTTCCATTAGATAATGTTTTATCAATTAATGTGATAAAAAAATTTTATAGTAAAGAGTTATCGATTCATTCACATGTTGATAAACAATTTAAAATGGATTTAGTTAAAACTAAAGAATTTTTAAAACGAAATCAGGATATTTTAATAACGAGAGCTGATAAAGGAAATGCCACAGTGATTATTACAAAAGCATCTTATAATGAAAAAGTAGAATCGTTATTTGGTGATAACAAATATTATGAAAAAATCAAATCAAATCCTCTATCTTCGTTAGAAAGGAAAACTAATGAATTGACAAAATGGTTAAACAAAATCGATTTCATATCTAATGAAAAAAAATTAGAACCAGTTTTACAACAATTTAACATTTCCAAAGCATATGGGTTGATTAAAGTACATAAAACGGGTTTCCTAGTTCGACCCATCATCTCTACCATAAATTCACCTTCTTATTTTATTTCAAAATTTTTCGCAAAATTCTTACATAATAACTTAAAAACTCCGTTTTCTCATATTGACAATAGCGAAAAACTAAAAGAAAAAAATTGATAATATTCTAATCCCGCATGACTACGAAATTATTAGCTTTGAAGTTGTCAGTTTATTTACAAATGTACCCGAATATTTGGTGTACAATGCTATAGAAAAGAGATGGCACCAATTGTATAATAAAATCAATTTGAATTGCTCTGAATTTATTAAGGTTATTAAGTTCATATTAAATAATAATTTTTTTCAGTTTAATGAAAAATTTTATAGACAAACTTTTGGTTGTGCTATGGGAAACCCGATTAGTCCTATTTTATTTGATATTGTTATGGAGGATCTAGAATTACATTGTATAAACAAATTGCATTCCAAGCCTTTGTTTTATTTTCGGTATGTAGATGATATTATATTATGCATACAAAAAAATGACATAGAACATACCTTAGACGTCTTTAATTTGTATAATAAAAACTTGCAGTTTACAGTAGAAAGATTCAAAAATAATAGTATTAGTTTTCTGGATTTAAAAATAATGATTAATGATCATAGACATATTATAACGAATTGGTATAGAAAACCTACTTTCTCTGGCAGATATCTCAATTTTAATTCTCACCATCCTTTGGTGAATAAAATTGCGATTATTTATAGTTTGGTTGATCGGGCAATAAAGCTGTCGCATAAATCCTTTCACAAAAAAAATATATTTTTCATTAAAGATGTCTTAAAATATAATAATTATCCACTAGATTTACTTAACTTCTATATAAAAAAAAAGACTAAAAAAGATTTATTCGATGTCTAGTTCCTCACATGGAAGTATTAGTGTTAATAAGACTTTTATAAGTTTACCTTTTGTTAAAGAATTAGAAGGCTTCACAAAAAATTTTTTTAAACGCCTTAACACAAATTTAGTATTTAGCATGAATAATAAATTGAATAATGTTATAATATTAGGCAAGGATAAGAATAAAAAATGCAATAAGTCTAATGTTATTTATAAAATTAATTGTGAAAATTGTAATGCGTCCTACGTAGGACAGACATGTAGACGTCTAGGCGTTAGAATAACAGAACATCATAAAAAATATTGTGATGGGGATAAAAATTCTTCATTATTTATTCATAAAACAGAGAATTCACATAATATAAATTTTCAAGACGTAAAAATTTTAGATACAGAATTCAACACTGGTAAAAGATTGTTCACAGAATCTCTATATATACATACGCAAAAAAATTTTATGAATAAACAATTTGAAATTACAAAATTACCAAAGGAATATAGTATTTTGATTAATAATGTCGAATTTTTGTCCTCTTAGAATTAGAATAACTGAGTATTGTAGACGAGCAGGTATTAGGAGCATATGATTAGTAGAGCTACGTGCGGTACACTATCCATCGTATTCGCAGACGTGTTTGCCTAATACCTCTTCCCGTTCTCGAACTCTCTTAGTGGGCTGTGCCCCACCTACTTACATATACTGTCTTATGTATGTACGTACACACCCTTCATTACACACACTTATTTAAATATTAGACTATATAAAGAGAAATAATGGTTTAGTCACTATTGACGGGTGGACTGTTTTCCACGTAATCCTTGGACTTTTAACATTTTGATTGTAAGTTGTATTCTGTTTATTTATTTCATGTGAAAAATATTTCTCTGTTGTAAATTATTATAATAATATTAACTAAGGTTGTATATATTAGATACCTGAAGAGGGACAAAAATAAAATTGTCCGAAACGTCAACGGATAAAAAGAAGAAAAAAATGGTGTTGTTTTATTAATCACCTTTTAATCAATAACACCGGAGTGGTAGTAAATTTGGCCATTAACTTCAAGATTTTGGATATTAATATTGCTTAAATTAAAAAATTTTTTTAAAATGTGAAAATCAATGTTTAAATTTTTAATCTCAATAAATACACGATGAGTAGCGAGTTCTAATGCATTTTTTTGAAAACTACTATCCCTAATTTCTAGTTTAAGCAATTTTTTGGCAATCTTTTCAGCATCAATTAATAATTTGGTTCTACAAGACTTACTTCGGAATGTAAAGTTTTTTAATTTCTGTATTCTGTTGCGTATGTAGCTAGGTGTTAAGTCGAATCCTTTGCAGCTTTTGAGGTAATTTAGTTGATGAGTAACTACTCTCTGCTTGCGACGTAAGTTGATTTATTAACGATAATAAAAATATATTCTTTACACAATCTGATAAAGGCAATGTTACCGTGTGCTTAGAGAAATCTGACTATATAGAAAAAATTAATAGTATATTGAATGATAATAAGGTGTACAGAGAAATAAAAAGAAAACCGTTAAATACATTACAAAATAATGTCTATAGGATTCTGAAAAATCTGAATGATAACAACTTTCTAAAACAAAAATATCATAATATACAACTTACGCAGACAAACACATCTCTTGCTAAATGTTATGGATTACCAAAAATCCATAAACCAAAACTATCCTTTAGACCGATAATTTCAACTGTGAACAGCCCTACACATTTCTTAGCAAAAATAATTTATGAAAACCTCAAAACATGTTTCCCTCTTCCTAAATCACATATAGATAACAGTTTTGATCTAATTAATAAAATTACGAATATAAAAATTCCAGATAACTACATACTGATATCTTTAGATGTGGTTTCACCTTTTACAAATATCTCTGTAGACCTTGTTATCCAGAGTTTAGAAAAACGAGCGCAGTATATTCTCAACAATTGTAAAATACCGTTCGGTGATATTATTTCCAGTACCAAATTTTTATTTGAAAATGTATTTTTTACTTTTAATAACAAATATTACCAACAAATTTTTGGGACACCTGTGGGTTCTCCAATCTCTCTTTTTTGCTGATCTAGTCATGGAAGATTTAGAAATTGCTTGTTGGAAGAAACTAAAAACTGAATTCAACATAATACCTATGTTCTATTTTCTATATGTTGATGATTTGATTTGTTGTATCAAAAAATACGATATTCATATATTGAATCAATGTTTTAACAATTTTGATCCCAACCTTAAGTTTACTTATGAAATTGAAATTAATAACAATATTAACTTTTTGGACGTGTCTCTCATTAAACAGGATGGTAATATTATCACTGACTGGTATTCAAAATCGATGTCATTTAATAGAACTTTAAACTACTACAGCAACCACCCGATATCATTAAAAAAGAATATAGTTTTTAACTTGATTGATAGAGCTATCCTTGTATCAGATAAACATTTTCATAATAGAAATATATTGCGGATTAAAAATATACTTAAAGAGAACTCATATCCATCAGAGTTTATTGACAAACATATAAGATCTAGACTATTTAACCTTTTAGCTGCGGGGCTGGTCCATATATGGACCAGCAGTCAGGTCAGCGACTCTATCTGAAATATCCAGTGATATTATGTATACATTTTACATATTCTGAGAGATAAATTTGTACTGAAATTTCCCCGCAGCCTAAAGGTTAAAATTCGTTTTCAAAATAAAACAAACAGTCCTGTAAATACTAACCGCCACAACATTAAAGTATCACTTCCATTTTATTCAAAATTTTACAACAATTGTTCAAAATTTTTACGGAAACACAATATTGTAACGATCCCAAATATATTTAATAAACTCTCAAAACTAGTTGTTCTTGGTAAAGATAAAACCAACAAACTCGAGCAAACGAATGTGGTTGATGAGTTCCCTTGTAAAGATTGCAATGCACGGTACATAGGCGAGACAAAACGTGCCCTAAATAAACGAATTGCCGAACATCGCAAGAATAATAATTATGAGTTGGTTGTCAATATACAGAAAAATGAATATAATCATGAACTTGATTTTGAAGCAGTAACAATTAGAGATATTAAAAATAACTATAATAAAAGACTTATTTCTGAAATGTTATTTATTAACAGTACACCAAATACAATAAACAAAAAAGAAGATACACAGAATCTCAGTAGAGAATACAAATCTATCTTTAAGCTGTTACATAAAAAGTAAAGTATATTCTCGATCTAATTCAAAATTTGTTATTGTTTACGTTTTGGTAGGAAGTCAATATATATATATATATATATAAACTTGTATAACGTTAGTTCCCAGGACCCCATGTTACTGTATACCTATACGTGACTAAAGAAATAATGTCTCTTATGGGGGCCGATGTCCTCAAAACTGACGTTAAACATATGTAGATTCAGGGACTGTCCCCAAAACTAACAAATGTCCCCGAAAACAACGTTAAACATCTGGAATGTCCTGGAAACTAACATAAAACATACGAGGGTCATTTGACAAGTACCTATCCTCACCGCCAGATGGTGCCACTATCGCACCAGAAATACACTACAGTGCAGTATCTTCCTGTAAACGGTTACAGAGGAAATTTCAGCCGGATCGGAGTTGTAGTTTATTTTTGAGAGCGTGTGAAAGCAAATGTGTCCGTTGATTTTTGAAAAAATGGAGAAAGAACAATATCGGTCGGTGATTCGATTCTTGTTTTTGGAAGGGAAATCGCGCAGTAAAATTAAAGAACGCTTGGATGCAGTGTATGGGGATGCTTCTCCTTCGATGGCGACCGTTAAATTTTGGTATAACGAGTTTCAACGTGGTCATACGTCGGTTTTTGATGATCCACGCCCAGGTGCTCCGAAAACAGCCACTACGGAGGAGAACGTGACAAAAAAACACGATATCGTTTTGTCAGACCGCCGATTAAAGGTGCACGAGATAGCTGCGATAGTAGGCATCTCAGAAGAACGCGTGTGGCATATCCTACGTGAGATTTTAGGCATGAGGAAGCTGTCAGCAAGGTGGGTGCCGCGTTTGCTGACTGCAGACAACAAGCGCATCCGTGTGACCAGTTCAGAACAGTGTTTGGAGCTGTTTAATCGCAATCCAAAAGAGTTTTTGCGTCGTTACGTGACCGTCGACGAATCATGGATTCACTACTACACTCCAGAGACCAAGGAGCAGTCAAAACAGTGGACCTTACCCGGTGAACCTGCTCTGAAGAAGGCGAAGACGGTCCCGTCGGCCGGAAAGGTGATGGCCACTGTTTTCTGGGATTCTCAGGATGTGATTTTTATTGACTATCTGGAGAAGGGTAAAACGGTCACAGGACAGTACTACGCCGAACTATTGAGCCGATTTGACGCCGTGTTAGAAGAAAAACGGCCCCATTTGTCTAAAAAGAAAGTGCTTTTCCACCACGATAATGCACCGGCTCACACTTCTGCACTCGCCACGGCTAAATTGGTCGAATTACGCTACGAACTGCTGCCCCATCCACCGTATTCTCCAGATTTGGCTCCGTGCAACTTTTTTTTGTTTCCGAACCTAAAAAATTCGCTCGCCGGGAAGAGATTCCACTCCAATAACGAAATAATCGACGCCACGGAGGCCTATTTTGCAAACCAAGAGAAAACATTTTTTTCAACGGGGTTAAAAAAATTGGAATACCGCTGGACCAAGTGTATTCAACTAAAAGGAGACTACATTGAAAAATAAATTTTATTTTTTGTAAAATTTTGGTTTCATTTGTAGGCTAGGTACTTATCAAATGACCCTCGTATATATATATATATATATATATATATATATATATATATATATATATATATATATATGTCATGTTGCTATGTACGCTTTCACATTACTCGACGAATCGCTGTGCGATAACTTAGGTAATTCGTTCGCATTTTTTAAAATTTTTTCAACCATTGTAAGTTAAGACTAGCGTGAGCTCGTTCTGTTAATTATATTATTATTTTTTTTAATAAAGCCTGAAGAGGTCGACAAACCCGTCGACGAAACGTTGCAACTACTTAACATCGTAGTCTATTTTCTTTCCTGCTCCCAATGAATCTGGTCAGAGTTGACCAAAACAATTTTTACATTTGACAATGGGGAGTAAAATTGTGAATACGATTACAAACTCAAGTTACATTTAATTTTCTGTTTAACGCAGTATTTTCAAAATCAACGTTTGGAATATTTTTATTATTCTTACTCTCGGTCTTATTTTCACTTTCGTCATTTTTTTCGTTTTCTTTCACAGTTTCTGTATTTATCTGATTTTTCATACGCCTGGTAGTCACATATGCTATAATTTTATCATTTGATTTATCTCTTTCGCTATTTCCGTCGTTTACTTTCAATTCTATTATCCAATACGGTCGCTTATATATACCTGATATAAATGATTCATTCGACACTGGATCATAAATATCAATTTTCTTATTATCTAAATAAATACTTAAACCCTGATCTGCAAACTTTCGCAATTACAGTAAATTATCGGACAAATTCTTAGCACATATAACATTTTCCAAGTTAATTAATTTGTCTATTTCCGCATAACCCTGAACTTGACCTTCTCCCTCCGATCATAAATTAGCATACTCGTTTTTATTGGCGCATTTAATTTCTTTCGCTTGTTTATTAAAAGTTTTAAATGTAAGTTTCGAATTTGTTAAGTGCTCTGTAGCACCTGTATCTGCCAAAAATTCGGCCAGTAAAACATTTTCATTTTCCTTTCTATCTATATTCGTGGCATTAAGAGCACTACTTTTCTCTAGTTCTAACTTTCGCTTTATTCCTTTATGCTCTGTTAATGAGTACTCACCATTTTATTTGTTGTTGTTATCATTGGGATTTTTCAGTCTCTGGCCTGCTCTACCTCGTCCGCCTCTGCCTCTATTCGATCTTCCATTCCTTCCTCTGTTCGTATTATATCGATCTTAGAGCCTATCGCTATTACAGTTGCTCTTGAAGTTATTTGGTCTATGTCTTTTAGCGTTATTATCGTATTGCCTATCATTCTTTCGCTTAGTGCTCTACTTTCGCTTCTATTTCTATTGTTGTTATGAAAAACTCTACTTTCGTACCTTTGTTGCGAGTTCTTCCGACCTTCCCTCACAAGTCTTTTAGGACATTGGGCAGTGATGTGATTGGTGAGTTGTTTGCACTCAAAGGAGACTCTCAATCCTCTGCCGGCATGTGGGCAGTTCCTTCCCAAGTGCCCAAAGTTGTCGCAGTTCTAACACTTGATCAGTGTGGCGTCCACTTCAAGGTTTGTTGCCATCGCTGCAGCTTGTCCTTTCGCCTGGTCTTTCGCTTGGGTTCTTACGCTTTCAATCTGTAATACAAGCATTTTTGTTTGATCAAAACTGAGGGGTTTATTGGTTGTACTTCTCAGTACGAAGTCAACACTTTGTATTTTATTATTTGATCCAACTACAGCGTTATAAAATGCATCACGTATTTCATCGGCACACAAAGCTTGAATTCCTGTAAGGTTGTTATAATTGCGAACAATTTCTTCAAATTTATCAATAAATTCAATTGCCTTTTCTTTCTCTGGCTGGTAATTCATATTGTATAATTGCCTTCTGAGCGTCGAAGACGTTATATTAACTTCACTTATTTTAATTTCTTTAATCTTTTTCAAAACTTGAACTGCATCTTTAATATCCATTACTTTCGCGTGATATTCGCTATCAAGATGATTTATCAATATGTTACGTACTCTAAATTTATGTTTTTCTTTTACTGATTCGCTTAGATTATCATTTGCTTTAATCTAATCATCAATCACATACAAAAGATCATTCGCTCTTAATTCTGAAGTAAGGAAATCAAAGAAGTATTCAAACTTTGTCTGTTTAGTTAATTTATAATCTCTTTTAAGGATAGGTCCCTTTTGTGATAATTCAGATTTTAAAGTTTCTCTTATCTCTCTTGATACATCAAGAATACTTCCGTTATTCGAATCGTTCATTCTATTTAACTTTCGCAATTCGTCTTTAATTATCTGAATTACATCTGTTTTATTAATATTTTCGGAGGGCATTTGTGTGGAATTGAAACATGCTTGTTTATTCAATACGTGTCCCTCATTATCGTTAGAAACATTATTTCCCACCTGTTCGCTCAGTTTGTTCCACATAACGTTCAGCTCCTTATCCACGTACTCAAAGACCTGGTTGTGGTTTTCCTCAACCTTGTCAGCCAGCTTCTTTTGGTTTACCTCTATTCGCTTCATTCGCTTGTCCATTTCCCACATCTGGCGTTGAATTTCTGTCAAAATAGAGTTAAAGAATTTAGATTCAGTTATATTTATATGTCTGTTTATGAAAATTTTGTTCATAGAGGTTATTGTTTGTATATTTTTAATTTTTTGTTTACCTGCCAATGTTGTAATTATTTTCTCCTTTTGACGTTCGTTTGCCGAAATATTGTCTGCCGCTAGTTTTACAATGTCTTCCGATGTTCTTACTTTCTCTACTGCCGCTGTTTTCCCTATTGTCTCTGCCAGTCTTTGAGGGCATTGAGCAGCAATGTGCTCCGTGAGTTGCTTGGACACAAAGCATTCTCGGAGTCCCTTACTGGCGTGTGAACTTCCAAGTTCATTATTTTCTTTCATATTTTCTTCATTACGCTCTTTCTCCTTTTCCTCTTCACGCTCTTTCGCTTTTACTTCATCACGCTCTTTCGCTTTTACTTCATCACGCTCTTTCTCTTTTATTTTGGCACATTCTAACTCGTTAATTTTGCAATAAGGCAAAAACAGCTTTTCTGTTCTTTCTCCTATTGCTTTCTTCAGCAACCTTTCTTCCTCTTCTGTTATAAAATGCTTTGCTGTAAAAGAGTTAGATTATAATTGTTATTCAATTTGCTGAACACAAGCCATATTGAATACAAATTAGTTGTACCAAATTTATATGACACTCCTGTTTCAGCTATAAATATTATCTCTTTCTCTGTCAATTCCACCCACATACGCTCGTCTGCGTGTTCTGTTTGAAATTCATGAATAACCTCCTGGGTCTTCAAAAATAGCAGCAAGGCAGTGTCATCTATTATGGAATAGATCAAATCAGTTTCATCATATATGCATATATTTATTTTTATCGGTAAATTGTTTGTGAACATTTAATTGTGTGCGTGTTTAATTTTAATTTATTATTTAGACTGCGCAGTCAGTTTTCGGTTTGAGTATTTCAATGCATGCATGTTTATATATATACGTGTATGTATATATCTATATATTCCGTTCGCGCCGACCGCTATCTTTCTTTTCCTTCGCATAAGGCACGCTTCCACATTTCCATGCTCGCAATGTCTGCAGCCTCCGCGACGCACAGCGTCTCGTGTCAGCTTGCATCGACGCAAGACACGGTGTAAATGTATTGCGCGCCTGTCGTTTCGTCTCTCGCGGCCGCTATACACTCGCGCGCGCTTGCCGCTGTGGCTCACGGCCACTTTACACTTGCGCGGGCCTGCCGCTTTGACTCGCGGCCCCTTTTGCGCTTGCGCGCGCCTGTTCGTTGGGTCTCCGTACCTGTGTTGACATGCCGGCGAGTACTCATCGCTCGGAACGCGCCGGTTCCGAGAAGTGCGTCCACTTCCCGTTACCGGTATATACAACCGAAAACTCTTGTTCGGCCTCTCTTGGCCGACACAAACAATATACCGTGATTTGTAATTCCACGAACTTTAGACAGTTTGATAATTCACTTTTAACTTCCGAATTATTCTTACTCTATATGTTTTAGTTTTCGATTTTGCGTTTTTGAGTATAACTTCCGACCTTTGCTTGCTTTTACCTTTCGCATCTCTTTTATATATATACACAACCTCTAGCAAAACAAAAATTCCTGACTCGTACCAGTTGTAAATAAAGACTTTAAGGTTACTTTCTGTCGCGTCCGACACTTTTATTTAACTTTTCGCCAAACTTCACGTATACTTTCGCCGCGTTCGATATGAATCTAATTCCTTAAACTCTCGACAGTTTTCTTCTCCCGAACACGACTCTCCACGCACGGCGCGGTAGTAGTCATTGTTTTCGTCACTCGCGGACAAGGACCTTTCTTCGCGACTCAGTTATTATCACTCTCATACCTTTACATGTTGCCGCTTCCTGGGCCTCTTGGCTCTGCGCAGTCAAGCGTTCCGGGTCCATAACCTGTTGGATGTTTGGTTGAGGATGAGGCGAAATAACTAATGGAGTCACATACAGTTCAGTATCACGTTAGTTTTATTAGAATAGCTTTCTCTCGGTCTCTCTGTCGCACGTCCGCACACGTCCAGCTCTCAGGGAGAAGTGGCGCTCGCGGAGACAGCCGCACGCAGGGCGAAGTGAGGGCGCTCCCTCTACTCACACATATATACGCGCACACACATACGCGGGAAGCGCGCATACTTCCAACAGTTAGAATACGTGAAAGACTGCATAAATGCTCGTGACATGATAAATAAATTTGAAAAGATATATACGAATGAATCTACGGCTTTATAAATTATGTGCAGAGGAAAAATTGATGAAATTAAGCTAAAAGACTATGACACAGTAGAAGAATTTTTCATATATTTTGAAAAGGCAGTGAATGAATTCAAATCAACTGGAGGAAATATAAATGAGTCCGAAAAGATGAGATACTTGTTAAAAACATTACCACCTAATTACAGTTATATTGGTAACTTTATTGACGTGATATCCGAAGAACAAAGAACAGTGGATTATGTGAAATCAAAAATTAAGGAGAAAAATATGAACAGAAATCAAAATGAAAAAAAATATGTTAGCACTTTCAATGCCAAAACTAACAAGGAATGTTTTGTTTGTGGAAAACCCGGACATCTCAAAAAGGACTGTTGATATCAAGGAGCGTGTGGGCGCTCCGAAGTCAAGTATCTGTCCAATGTATGTAGAAGAAGTCTGAGGGACGACCGCGCTAAATATACATTGAAATAAATATGCGAGAATTTCGTTATTTGTTTATGTCTTTGCATTATGATTTTTCTTATACTTGAATATATCAATGGATAACTTTTTTGATATACTACATGTATAAAAAATTTCAATTAAAAATATTGTGTCGTTTTGATGTATTTCGAGTTTATAATTTCCGATGGCTGTTTTCAGATCAAAAATTTTTCTTCTTCTTTTCTCTCGTCGATCAGCTGTTTTGTTCCGACCGCTGCTCTGTTGTGATTGGTTAAGCTCCCACCTATGATTACATATATATACTACACACACAGAACCATCAAGAGAGACAGAGAGAGAGAGAGAGAGAGAGAGAGAGAGAGAGAGAGAGAGAGAGAGAGAGAGAGAGAGAGAGAGAGAGAGAGAGAGAGAAATATAAACGTATGTATATTTTTTGTATACAGTATATATATAACATAACCTCTCTATATGTATGTGATATATATACACAATATCACTGATCATCGCGGTAGATTGTTTATAATATTCGTTTAAATAATTAAAGATCTCAGAAAGTCGACTAATGAAAAGAATTTATTTACGAGCATCAATGGGGCAATAACTATTTTTAGATAAGTATTAAATGATTAACTGTTAAATGGTAATTATAAAAGAATTAATACTTTGTGAAAATTTTGTATTTATTTTACAAAAGTCAAGAAGATTTTTGTTGGGGTCAGTAAAAAAGATTGTATGATGTGACGATCATTATTCGCTACTTCTCAATTTCAAGATAATTATATCTCTGAAAGCTGAAGATAGTAAGAATATTATTGAAATAAGAAACAGAAAGCAGATGCAAATGAAGTAGATGAAAATGAAATACCAAATACAAACAAAAATATTTCTCCTACTCGTCTTGGATCAAAAACTTTGAGTAGAACACCTAGTAAATCTACAATACCGTGAAAGGATCTGCAAAAAATTTAAAAGATCAATTATTTGGTACACCTCAAAAATGATGAAAGTTAACTATAATGAACATGCCGATGATTCTATGTATGAATAGGTTAATGAAAGTGACGAATATAATGATGGTGCGAAAGAAGAGAATGAAAGTACAAGTGAAAGTGAGAATAAAAACAAACACACTAATATATTCTACTTATTTTTAGGTTGTGAATGTGGTTTTTCTGAAACATTTTTTATTTTTGTAGCCCTTGTAAACACAAGTTTATATATTAACTGCAAGATTTGCATACTTTTGCATAATATAAACAACTGCCTGAAGAAATGGAAATCTACAAGCGTCATCTACAAGAAAATAACGTAGAAATATTCTGATTTGATTCTCGAATGTGTATACAGATTCTCAAAATGTGTCTAAAGCTGTTAGGAAGCAACAACTAAGATGTTTTAGACAGTATTGTACTGATAACAAATAACGTAGTGATCTGCCCGATACAAATATATTATTGTATTATTAAAATAAGTGACATCTAATCCGTGTTTTGTGTAATAAATAAAATTAACCTTTAGGCTGCGGGGAAATTTCAGTACAAATTGACCTCTCAGAATATGTAAAATGTATACATAATATCACTGGATATCTCAGGCAGAGTCGCTGACCTGACTGCTGGTCCATATATCGACCAGCCCCGCAGGCAACGTAAAGTACAATGTAAAAAAATTTGTCTCTTTTGTTATGGAGATTTGAGAGGGTATTTCTATGTAATTTCATGCGTTGAATATGAAAAAAATAGTAACAAAATTCTCGCAGACACCCTTGACCTTGAAAATCACCATTTGAAGGTCAAATTTAATTCCTACTATAAGTCAAGTTTTTAGACGGCTTTCGTACGTAGTTTGATGTGCTGAATACGTAAAAAAATAATAAAAAAATTCCTGTTGATAATCCTAACCTTGAAAATCAGTATTTCAAGGTCAAGAATGTTTTGAGAAATTTTAAAACTATTTGTTATGTATTCAGAACATCAAATTTGATCTAAAAACTTCAAATATTCTTTGTCTCTAGAGTGGCCCATATATCGACCACCTCCGCAGCTAAAAGGTTAAGTACCAGTATGGTATGTTACCTGAAGTGTTTATAATCAAATTTTACAACTTGTACTTAAAATCAGTTTGAAATATTTTGAGAGTACCTCAAGTGTTTATTAACCAAAATAATGAAACTCCTAATTTACTTAGTGAACAAATTCCAGATTTAATAAAAAGAAATTTCCTACTATAGTGATAGAATAAAAGATGGTAAAAGATCTACGCAAAAGTTCTCTATAGGGTTCACAACTGAATAATTTTCTCAAGAATTGTGGACTTAAAGTGATGTTTTATGTACACTCAACGGAAATGTACAAATGACAATCATATCTGGACTGATGAGAATAACTGTGATCAATATAAAAGTTATTATGTTTAAGTGCTTGGTTACTCCATCACAAATATTGAACTTTATGTGATCAGTAATTAATACAGGGCATAAATAATTAAAACAAACTCGAGTTGTATGATAAGTGAATTATTTAGGTAATCTATGGATCCAGAATCAATGTGAAAAGAATCCCTGCAACAAGTGTATAATGTATGTGGGTGAAAATGAAACATCGGATAATTATGAAATAACTTATTGTTATGTAACGTAAAACCATGATGCTTCATAGTGAAATAAATCTGTGAACTTTTGTATCAGCGAAATATACATAATTTTTTCATATAGTTTAAAAAATGAGTTGTGCGGCAAAAAGCATAAATGATTAAAATAAATGAAGTGGATAAATAAGTGAATTAAAAAAAGGAAATAAAAATATGTTTATTAGGTGATCTATAGATTCAAGTAAGTGTATAAATATGTAAGTGAACCTTGGAACACGAGTTTGGTGTGCGTGTGTGTGTGTGCGTGTGTGTGTGTGTATGTGTGTGTGTGTGTGTGTGTGTGTGTGTGTGTGTGTGTATGTGTGTGTGTGTGTGTGTGTGTGTGTGTGTGTGTGAAAAATATTTGTTTAAAATAAACAATGAAAATTAGCACAGAGAAATATACATCTGGTATTTGTGAAATAACTTGTTTTTTGTAATATAAAACATTATGCTTCCTAGTGAAATACATTTGTGGGCTTTTATGTCAGTGAAATGTACGTCATTTTGTGTATTTTGATAAATGTGTTGTAAAGTGAAAAATATAAAGGATGAAAATAAAAGGAGTGAATAAATAAGTGAATTTAAAAAATGGATTTAAAAATATGTTTTCTGTGTGATCTATATGGACTTAGGGTCTATATGCAGTTGAACCCTGGAACACGAGTATTATATATTAGCTAACTGTTTAGGCTGTATCTTATTTTCATAAATAACTTAACTTATGGTGGTTGAAGTTACATTGTTTATGATAATTATGATAAGAGTTGACATATAGTACATATGCATTCGTTACAAATTGTTCTTGTTGGGTGGTGTAGTAGAGACAAAGAGAAATACTGTTGTAGATATTCCTCTAGCAAAGTCTTGTTCTATACTTTACGGTGTTTTAATTATCAATGCTTTACTAGCTCTATGATTTCGAACTAGCAACTATACCAAAGGAAGTTTGCCCTGGACCTGTGAGTTTAGTTATGAAGGAGGTGTTATCAGTCTGTCGGATATAGAAGTGCAAGAACCTTAATAAAAGTATTACAATGTAATGCTAAGCCAGATCCTGGTTATAATTTATAAACATTGAATGTCAGTGTTATTCTACCTGTGTACAATGAAGAACGATGTAACAATAATAATTTGGCAAAAAAACAATAGCAAATGGATGCAAAAAAGGATTTTGGGATTTGAATTGTAAAAACTGGGCTGTCGTAAAAGCATTATTTGTCATGCCTAATCAACCATTAATAAAACAAACGGTAATGCTTCTTCATAAAAGATTTGCAGCTGGAACTTACTGACTACATACTTGCATTAAGAGCTTTCCCAATGGCCAAAAAACAAGAGCAAATGGATTCAGGAGTATTTTCTGAAAAAACTTATTATGAGGTACTGCTATGCAAATGATAGATGACATGAGAACTCAAGTTCTGGACCGCCTTTGAGCTTCTAGTTTTATAATTCCTTCCAAGCACTATCTAATCTATTTATAAAAATCAAAATTTTTATCACAATATGGAGATGGTTACAAAGATATATTATTCCCGAATGTAAAAATATACATTAGGAACTTTTCAAATTTGGTATCTTAATACTTTTTCCACGTAACAGCTGATCCCTCGTGACTTTAATTTTCACGCCTCTGCCAAATCAATTATTATAAGTTTTTCGATGATTATGATAATTATATCATCTAGAAATCTAGAAATTTGCATGACCTAATTGAAAATTATTTTTTAATATACATATACTCTCGCCAGACACAATTAAGTATATTGTCACGTTAAGGCGTTTCACTTTACTTGAACTTTAAGTCACCCGAATCTCTCTCTCTCTCTCTCTCTCTCTCTCTCTCTCTCTCTCTCTCTCTCTCTCTCTCTCTCTCTCTCTCTCGCCTTTTCTTACTCAGTGACTGTATAAGGACTCCACGAAAAACTTTGAGAAGAATTAGATAGTAGAAATTGATGGTAGTTTTTTTAATGTAGTAATGATGTGGAGATTAATGGCCATACTACCAGGTAAGAAAAAATATAGACAAAATTTTTTCCGACGTTTCGAGAGTTTATTTTTCCTCTCCTCTTCAGGGATCGAAACGTAAAAGTCAACAATTTCGTAGACGGAACGATTGACCCGCGGAATATCGTTCCGTCTACGAAATTGTTTACTTTCACGTTTCGGTCCCTGAAGAGGAAAGGAAAAATAAACTCTCGAAACGTTGGAAAAAATTTTGTCTATATTTTTTCTTACCTGGTAGTATGGCCATTAATCTCCACATAATTACAACTTTGAGAAGAGCCTAAATATTTTTTTAAATCGGTCAAAAAAACTTTCTGTACAAGAATATATACTTACAAACTTTATATTGAAAGAACTACAGAATCTTTGAAAAATGTTTTCTCTAAAAAGAAAGCATTAACATGTTTTTTCGAAAATATTTTTTGATTTATACATTTATCTAAATTAAAGTAGAAATAAACTCTCTCCCTCCCTTTCCCTCCCCTCTCTCTCTCCCTCCCTCTCGCTCAACATCCGTACCTAAGTCCCAAAAACTTTAATGAGAGCTTAAATATTTTTTTAAAACAATCAACACGTTTTTTAAAAGCTAATTTTTTAAGCACGTTCTAACAACAAAATTTCTCTAGTCCTTTTATTCTTCTAGTCTCATCTATTCAATAAGCACTCTCTGCAAATGGTAATAATTTTTTTCATGACTGTACAAATAATAATATTGTTAATATAAAACTTTCTACGAAAGTATAAAATAAGGCAAGTATAGACGTTTTTCTGCATAATCTATAAAATAAAAATATTTATGATTTTTTAAAACAAATAAAATAAATACTATTGAAAAAGTCTTTTACTTCTTTGAATCATTGTATTATGAGAAAATTATATGTATGTACATTCAAATTGTTTACTGCAAATCAAATAAACGAAAGTTGTGAAATCAATTATTGATAGTCAAGTAATGCAAACAACTCTCGGAAACAACTGTATGACTGTTCTCAGAAATGTATTAAAATTTGTTCATCCTTTTATACAAATTAAACAAAAAAGTACTGAAATCAATTTATTGTAGTCAAGTACCCATAAGTTAACTTGACTGAATAATACAAATTTTCGTACCTACTTAAAAATATTCAGACAGCGGGCATAAAGTACTACTTAACGCCCAAGAGACGTAATAGCTCCCGTACTCCTATACAACTTTTATAGAACCTACGCACTTTACGCTCGTGTGGGCAAAAATTATTTCAGTTATATAATATGTAAGTACACTTAAATTGTTTATTGTAAATCAAATAAACGAACGTTGTGAAATCAATTACCGATAATCAAGTAATGCAGACAACTCTCCGAAACAACTGTATGACTGTTCTCAGAAATGTATTCAAATTTGTTCATTCTCCTATACAAATTTGTGGCGCCTTCGCCCACGGCGACATCATCACCAACGCCACCTCCAATTATGCGCGAGCGGCGCAAGCAGCGCCTCGTGCGGCGAGACATCAGGGAGCCGGATTTCTCAAATGGCTCGCTCTCATTCGGCCGCCATCTCAGCATCAAGCAGGACGCTCCAACCCCGAACTCCTCAAGCACCACGCACAAGCCATAGTTCTGGCGTCTGCGCCCAAGAAGAGAGACAATAAGCTTCGTCTCACGGGCGCGCGCAATGCGCCCTTTTTGTACATACTGAAAATAAGCACTGACGGAATAAACTGCATTTCGGTGCATACGACGAAGTGCTTTGACTTTTAATTACTGCGATCTTTTCATCTCCCGTTCCTCGTCCCTCATCACTCACGCATACTCGAGGCGGGAGAGCAGGAGCACCCGCAAATTAAACACAAGTAAGTACTGAAATCAATTTATTGTAGTCAATTATTATCCACAAGTTAACGTGACTGACATTCTTTTAGTAGCTTGCGTGTAAAATTAGATTTTACGCCCACGTTCTAACTTCAAAAATATTCAGCCAGTGGGCATAAAGTACTACTTAATGTCTAACGGGCGCAATAGCTCACATCCTCCTACAAAACTTTATGGAACCTACGCACTTTACGCCCGTATGGGCGAAAATTATTTTAATTATATAACTATAATGCCCTCTTTTTATTTCTAAAATTCATAAGAATTTTATCAGATATTTACGAAAAGTCGAAGCCTATATAAAAAATTACATAGTTACCACCACATCCCCATTTTTCATTATTCTTTCTCAATTTTGAAATTTTTATAATATTACGCATCTTGGGAGGACAATAGAAGTCTAAAATAGAGTGGTCAATAGAGTTGCTCTAGCAGGGGTGATCCTCCAATCTCCTATACATACCCGACGGTTTGCAGTTTAAGATGTAGACATGGTCATTTTCATACAAATATTCATGTTTAACCTCTAGGCTGCCGGAAAGCCTAAATATAGGCTCTACCTGTGATCGGAACATTATGTGGGTTATATCTAAGATATAGTGACATGGTTTGGGCATTTTCTAAGAGGTTTAAAGCCCTTCAAATCCCGGCAGTCTAAAGGTTAAAGATCAGATAAAATGTATAAATGGGTTGCTTCTACATATTAAATACTGATCCGTATTGAGTCTATTACTCTGTTTTTAAATAGAAAGTGCAAAGCCGCATAAAAATATGATATGAGATCATATGAGAATATCGGACATCAGATCTCATATGAGATCTCATGAGATCCCATAATTAATAAAATTGCAGATGACATTACATATATGATATCTCATACGAGACCTGATGTCTGAAATACTCATATGAGATCTCACATGATATTTACACGCGGGAAAATGATAAAAAATAGATGGCTTATAAAATGCTTAGTAAAATCTAAAGCACTTCTAAGTAGAATATAAATGTATATACAATTTTTATCTCATTCCCGCTTAAAAAAGTCGGACACAAGGAAAAATAATTTAGATAATAAAAGTAAGTCATGAGATTCTGCACATTTAGGGATATTATATTTAAACGGTATCAATTAAAAATTAGAGCCAATGTAATTATTTATAGTGAACTTATAGGTATAAACATTGTTAATGAATTTATGCAAAAATTTAGTATTCTACATTTAGAAAGCCCACCGGTAAACTGAAAACCGTCGGGCCTGCCAAGTATGTATGGGAGATTGGAGGACCACCCCTGCTAGAGCAGCTGTATAGACTTCTATTGTCCTCCCAAGATGCGTAATATTATACAAATTTCAAAATTGAGAAAAAATAATGAAAAATGGGGACGTGGTGGTAACTATGTAATTTTTTGTAGACTTAGACTTTTAGTAAATATCTGATAAAATTCTTATGAATTTTAGAAATAAAAAGAAGGCATAATAGTTATATAATTAAAATAATTTTCGCCCACACGGGCATAAAGTGCGTAGGTTTCATAAAGTTTTGTAGGTGTTTGGGAATTCAGTAAGTTTGAATTCCCGCGCGTTCTTGCGGAACGGCTCCACTCATTGCGTCGCCGCGGTGCGGCAGCACTTCGTGGTGTCTCGGCGGAAAAGCTGAGACGCTACGCTGACTCCCCAAGTTATACGTGATATGTCCATCTCTCTCGCTCTCTCACATGCAAATTGTGAGAGAGTGATTGATTTGATTATCGCGATAACGAGGTCGAGGCCGAGAAGAAGGAAGTGGTTCAAGGCCTCGCTTTCTCTGCATCTAGCTCGCCACGAGGCAAGACCGGTCGGCAACTACATTGCAATTCCACATCGGATTTTCTCAGCATTTTCATCGGCTCTACTCAACTGTTTCACTGGCTCTACTCATCTAAGGGACTCTCACAACATCACTCCTCACTCACGCATCACTCAAGCGAGACGACGATTAATTCAATCGCTTCTGTTGCAAGGTAACAATTCACTATAATTGAGGTTATGTTGCCAACCACGTGTTCGCACCGGTGATTAATGGTGAAGTGAAAGTGAATCGTGAAACTCAGCAGTAATTAAGGCAACGAATCAATAATCATTTGTTTGCTATTCTTCACTTTATCAGCATCATTGTACGTGAGCCCAGGAGGGAGTTTTAGGAAAAACTCAATTCACTCTCGACGGACAACCTCAGTGTACTCGTAGTCAAACTTAGATCTCACAGGTTCGTTATCTCTAGTGAGAGATTACTACTCAAATTAATTACACTCAATATTAATTTTGGTACAGCGTACACACTACTCGCCTACGACTTATTCAGTATAATAAGAACCAAACTTCTTGTACATGAATTAATGTTAACTGTTGTGAATTATTATTAGATTTAATGTAATTTAAACTCTTTATGAACTGATGTTAAATATTGAAAATTATTAATCGTTGTTATTAGAATTTGAACATTGTAATTTTATAACCAGAATGTAGTTATGGTGCGACTTAGAACTGATATAATATATTGAAGTTTTATTTACTTATGTGTGTGACTCAAATTTATTTCAACACCCACAGCATGTTACTCACATTAATATTATTATGGCTTTCTCAAACATTTTAGTCCTTCAAGCCGGATATCATGCTGTGGTGTGTAATAGAGCCAGTGAAAACATACTCATTCTTGATGATCTCATAGAGTCTCACAATGGTTGACGACAAGGAGAAGAAGGTGGAATTCGTCCACAGCTCAGACAACGAGGACAACTCAAACAAGCAGGAGGAAGGGACTCAACAACTAACTGTTGACGACAAACTCCAGAGCACTGCTAGCGGATCTACCACCACCACCAAGTCCTTCATGCCCTTGGTGCCACCTGGTTTGACTGTATCGGACAACTCGACAAAGGGGACTCGTTCAAAGTCTCCGATGACTGTGCCTGCTTCATTGATCTGCAAAGTTAGCTCACAATATGTGAGACTCTGGAAGCTGAAACGGATTTCCAATTATGTTGAGGACAAGGAAGGCACTGTTCACATGAAAAATTTGGTGACGTGGAGGAAGGATGCTGAGAAGATTTATGAACTCTACTGGAGAGAACATGCACTGATTGAGGGTGCATGTCCAGCATCATTCGTCACCAATCCTTATTTCTGCGCAGACTTCCGCAACTCATTCCACGAACAGTACCACTCAATATTGTTTAACCTCAGAAAGTTGGAGAAAATATGGCACTCTCAACATCAAACCACTCAACCTCCAAGCACCGGTAACACTCAACACTTCCAGATCAGCAAGTTGCCGGAGATCAAGCTGCCAACCTTTAACGGAACTTACACTGAATGGACAGCCTACAAGGAGCTCTTTACTGGATTAATACTCAAGAGGGCAGGACTCAAGGATTACGCTAAGCTCCATTATTTGCGTAGTTCACTTACAGGTGCACCACTCACACTCATTGAAGCATTCACTCTCTGTGATGAATCACTCAAGCCTGCATAGTACACTCTTGTGGCGAGGTATGAACACAAAAGGGTCCTTCTCAATGATGAGCTGGATCGTTTGGCAGACTTGGCAGCAGCACAAAGGAAGAACTCGGCATCACTCAAAACATTAGTAACGGAAATGTCCAAGATACGGAAATCTCTTCACATATTGGTACCAAAGGAAGAATTGGGAGATTATATCTCCATGGCGCATCGGATGGCGAGGCTACTGGATAGGACTACTCGAGAAGCATGGGAGACGTCTCGAACAACTATCACTGAGCTGCCGACTTTTGAGGAATTTGAATCTTTTCTGATAGCTCGAGTCCGTGCTTTGGAGATTGCGTCGGATACACCAGCCGGATCTCACAAACCATCATCATCTCCAACCTCAAAGGTCGTCAAGGCTCATCACAGCTCAAGCTCCGGAGTCTCTCAAGCCAAGTCGCCAAACTCATCAAAGGTGACGCACTCAAGCAGGATCTCACAGCATCCGTGCACACATTGTGGAGCACCTCATTTTATTGTTGCGTGCCCAACGTTCAAGCGCCTGTCTGAACAGGAACGGAGGAAGTTTGTCATGGAGAAGCCTCTCTGCTTCAACTGTCTGGGCTTGCATTCTGCCAAGAACTGTAAGTCACAGTACCGGTGTACCCAGACAACAAACCACAAGGCAGCTCTGAACCCGGCACAACTCAACAATAAGAAAACGGCGCAATCATCTCGTCTCACGGCCAAACTCAACGGACACATTCATCTACTCACTCAACATTATTAGCAACTGCCTTGGCATGGTATGACTCATCGGTAACATCTCACAAACTCAGAATACTCATCGATTCAGGTTCTGAAGTATCATTCATTTCGAAGGATACTGTGGATCTACTCAGACTCAAACGGCAATACTCATCTATACCTATTCATGGAATTGGTGGCACGCACTCAACTCAAACACTCGGAAAGGTTCAAATAGACTTAAGACCCATCCACAGGAATCTAAAGATTCGGATCACTGCTCATATTATACGCCAAGTTATCATCAATGTTACCATCAGAGCAATGTGAGCAACTAACGTGGAATCATAGGGAAAAATTAAACTTGGCTGATCCTACCTTTTGGAAACCTCAATCAGTGGATTTACTCATCGGTGCTGATTATTATGGACAAATTATGAAACCTAATCTCATAAAGGTGAGTGTAACTGAACCAGTTGCACAATTATCAATCTTTGGCTGGCTCATAGTAGGTCCATTCAACTCAGCTGCTCAACAAAAAACAGTACTTCACACTACGGCTTCACTCAACACTGAAGGCTTGCAGGAACTACTCACTCGTTTCTGGGTTCAAGAAGAGCCACCCTCAACTTCTGCAGTCAAACTCAACAAGGAAGAAGCAATGTGTGAACATCATTTTGTTGAAACTCACACGAGAGATACTGATGGCCGATACCAAGTCAGCCTACCTCTCACAACCTCAGCAGAAGTACTAGGAAATTCATTTGGAAAAGCTCGAGCGTGCCTCAAACGAATACTCACAAAATGCAATCAAGAAAGCGTCTACAAGGAAAGGTATTATGCATTTATGGAAGAATACTGCAAATTGGGCCATATGGTGCAGACCCCTCAACAGGAAATATCTGCCAAACCATCTTACTATCTTCCTCACCATGGAGACCTACGAGAAGATAGTTTAACAACAAAACTCAGAGCAGTATTCAATGGTTCAGCACTCACGACAAATGGAAACTCACTCAACGATATAATGCATACTGGACCCAACCTCTCACCTAACATTGTGGATATTCTCATATGGATTCGAACTCAGCCATTTGTATTCTCAACTGACATTACTAAAATGTATCGTCAGATTAAGGTTCATCCTCAGGATTGGAATCTACAACGCATTTTGTGGGTAGATGCAAGGGGTCAACTCGCTCACTTTCAGCTGACGACAGTCACCTATGGAACACGAGCAGCTCCGTACTTAGCAATTCGGACACTCCTTCAGCTGTTCAAGGATGAAGGAGACAATTATCCACTTGCGGTAGACTCACTACTCTTTGGAAGGTATGTGGATGACATCTTCGGTGGAGCTGCATCAACGGAAATTCTCATCGAAAAGGCCAAACAGTTGACCGCTCTCTGCACGGCGGGCGGTTTTCCATTAGCAAAATGGAATTCAAACTCACATGGCTTCCTCAAAGAATTTCTCAAAGAGCCAGCAGCCGAAGACGCTGTACCTATAGATGATTGCGCTACAAATATACTCGGGATGAAATGGCTCTCACACTCGGATCAGCTCACCTTCAGAATAACTCTGCCGCCCCACAAGAAGATGATAACTAAAAGGATTATACTTTCAGAAGTATCCCAATTGTACGATCCCATCGGAATAATCTCACCGGTAATAATCACATCAAAAATCCTCCTGCAAGAACTGTGGCTTCACAAGCTCTCTTGGGACGAATCCCTGCCAAACTCAATTGTGGAAAAATGGTTGAACATCCGAGAAGATCTCAAAAACTTGAACGCAATCGCCATACCAAGGTGGTTAGGAATTCAGGAAAACTCAGTCGTGAAACTTCATGGCTTCTCGGATGCTTCACAACAGGCAATGGCCGCAGTTCTGTACATCAAGACTACAACACGCTCATCTCACTCAACTTCATCGTTTCTCATCTCCAAGACAAAAGTGGCACCACTCAAACGACTGTCAATCCCACGACTGGAATTAGGAGCGGCAGTGCTACTCACGAAGTTGGCAAAACACGTTTTGGATAACTCACGTCTGCCAATTTCACAAATTCATCTGTGGACAGATGCAAGGGTAGCACTCACATGGATACGCTCACACCCCTCAAAATGGAAGGATTTCGTTGGAAATAGAGTCGCCTTAATTCAAGAACTCATCCCAACAGCACAATGGAGACATGTACCTGGAGCTGAAAATCCAGCAGACTGCACTTCGCGAGGAGTACTTACTGCACAACTCAGAGAGCATCATTTATGGTGGCACGGACCGAGTTGGCTCTGCAAGGAAGATTCAGCTTGGCCATCTCAAACAACCTCCATTCAAGAGAACAACCTTCCAGAATTGAGGGCCAAGGGCACACTCACCACAGCCAAATCAAACTCAAGCACCTTATGGAACATCATCGAGCGTTATTCGTCACTCACTCAACTCATAAGAATCACTGGATGGGTAATGCTCGCATGTGATCGATTCAAGGCGAAAGGCAAAACTCACCATAAGTCAAAACTCACTACTGATCTAATCAGCAAGGCAAAACTCTTCTGGGTCAAGAAGATTCAGCAAGTTCATTTTCACTCAGAACTCATCATGCTGAAAAATTCTCAAGTCCCAAGAAATCATGTTTTCAACAGGATGACTGCTTACATAGACCCATCAGGAATTATTAGAGTAGGAGGTCGGCTACAAAAAACTCAGGTGGATCATCACTCAAAACACCCAGCAATCTTACCACGGAGCAGTCAACTCACCTCACTGATCATTCGGAATTCTCATCTCTCAACTTTACCCGGTGGCGCTCAACTCACTCTGGCACACACTCGGCAGGAATTTTGGATTATCAAAGGCAGAGTACCGGTCAAGTCACATATATTAAAATGTGTGACTTGCGCAAGGTATCGGGCTCAACAGGCTCAGCAACTCATGGGGCAACTACCCATGGCCAGGGTCACCCCATCATCACCTTTCACTCACACTGGGATCGATTACACCGGGCCAATCACCATAACCTCATGGAAAAGTCGTGGATCCAAACCATACAAATGCTGGATTTGTATCTTTGTGTGCTTCTCAACATCAGCTGTTCATCTAGAACTGGTCAGTGACTACTCAACGGACGGATTCTTAGCGGCTTACAGACGGTTTACCTCAAGAAGAGGAATACCTTCTAACCTCTACTCAGACACTGGAACAAACTTCGTCGGAGCAAACAAGGGACTGAAGATTCTCTTACATCAAACTCAACTTGAACACTCAAGCCTGTACAACTCACTAACCAACGAGGGAACCCAATGGATATTCAACCCACCTGCTGCACCTCACATGGGAGGCAAGTGGGAAGCAGTAGTCAAATCAGTCAAATTTCACCTGCGACGGACCATTGGGGACACTCTACTCACATTTGAAGCTTCAGCCACTTTGCTCACTCAGATAGAAGCTCTACTCAACTCAAGGCTACTAGAACCGCTCAGTGAAGACCCAGAAAACCTCAACGCACTCACACCCGGACATTTTCTCATTGGCAAGGCACTGAACTCAGTGCCTGAACCTTGTCTACTCAACCTAAATGAATCACGGCTGTCCAAATGGCAACTCATCCAACGGATCACTCAGCAATTTTGGAAGCAGTGGTCAACTCAATACCTTCAACGGCTTCAATCCATTTCAAAATGGCATCATCCCTCTTATGAGATCAAAGTGGATTCTATGATACTACTCACTGATGAACGCTTACCACCTAGCAAATGGCAACTCGCAAGAGTCACTCAACTTCATCCTGGAACCGACAATCTCACCAGAGTTGTCACACTCAAGACGGCAACGACTCAGCTTACCCGCCCAATTTCAAAACTCACCATATTGCCAGTGCCAATCGAAACTTAAATCAACTTGGAGGTTGATTGGTGGGCGAAATGTTTGGGAATTCAGTAAGTTTTAATTCCCGCGCGTTCTCGCGGAACGGCTCCACTCATTGCGTCGCCGCGGCGCGGCAGCACCTCGTGGTGTCTCGGCGGAAAAGCTGAGACGCTACACTGACTCCTCAAGTTATACGTGATATGTCCGTCTCTCTCGCTCTCTCACATGCAAATGTGGGAAAAGGATAAAAAATAGGTGGCTTATAAAATGGTTAGTAAAATCTAAAGCACTTTTGAGTAGATTTTTTAGTACAATTTATATGCATTTTTATTTCATTTCTGTTTAAAAACGACGGACACAAGGAAAAATATTTTGGGTAATGTAAGTAAATCATGAGATTCTGCACATATGTAGGGATGATATATTTGAAAAGTATCAATTGATAATTAGAGTCATTGTAATTATTTATTAATTATAGTGGATTTATAGGTATAAACATTTTTAATGAATTTATGCAAAAATTTAGAATTCTACATTTACAAAGCACACCGGTAAACTGCAAACCGTCGGGCCCGCCAAGTATGTGTGGGAGATTGGAGAACCACCCCTGCTAGAGCAGCTCTAGACTTCTTTTGTCCTCCTAAGATGCGTAATATTATAGAAAGTTCAAAAATTTGACTTTTCGTAAATATCTGAAAAAATTCTTATGAATTTTAGAAATGAAAAGAAAGCATAATAATTATTTTCACCTACACGGGCGTAAAGTGCGTAGGTTCTATAAGGTTTTGTATAGGAGTATGTGAGCTGTTGCGCCTCTTAGGCGTTAAGTAATACTTTATGCCCACTGGCTGAATATTTTTGAAGTTACAACGTGGACATCAAATGTAATTTTACACGCAAGGTACGAAAAGTTCTATTATGTCAGTCAAGTTATCTTATGGGTACTTGACTACAATAAATTGATTTCTGTACTTTCTTGTGTTTAATTTGTATAGGAGGATGAACAAATTTGAATACATTTCTGAAAACAGTCATACAGTTATTTCCGAGAGATGTTTGCATTACTTGACTATCGATAATTGATTTCACAACTTTCGTTTGTTTGATTTGCAGTAAACAATTTGAATGCTTACATATAATTTGTTCAGCATACAATGACTCAAAGAAGTGAAAGACTTTTTGATTGGTATTTATTTGATTTCTTTTAAAAAATCATAAATATTATTATTTTATAGATTATACAGCAAAAACGTCTATACTTGCCTTATTTTATACTTTCGCAGAAAGTTTTATATTAACAATATTATTGTTTGTAGGAAAAGATAAGAAGATGGTAGAATTCGTGAGTTTGTCTGTGTTTAGAATCAAGTTTTGATGCGGAAGTGTATAGTGCCGAGGTGTGGGTCCATGTGTGCCAGGTGCATGAAAGTGCAGCGGCTGTATAGAGTAGACAGAACAACTGGAAAAAGGAAGAGCAGAAGAATAAACAGAGAAGTAAAAAGGCGACAGCGTGGAAGCCATAGAGTACATATGATGAGTGTTAGCTCACTTGTGAGAGGAAGAAGAGTGCTGGACACAACGGAATGGAACCTTAAGGCCGCAAACACATACAGTAGAGCAGGGATCTAGAACAGGTGTCGTTTTGACGGCTTGTCATGAGAATCGTGTGTGGTGAAAAGTGTTAGTGCCGAATTGCGTTTCCTTGAGTGAAAAGTTCAGAAGATTACAAAGAACCAGAAAAATAAAGAAAGGATAGGATATAATAGAACAACAAAAGCCTAGACAAAAGTAAACAATCTACGGCAGGAACAGATTAGCCATAGACCATATATAATGGGTGACAACTCACATGTGAGGAGAAGCAGAGCAATTAGCTCTGGAACGGAACGGGACGCTAAAGCTATCGGCACGTGCACTGAAACAGGAACGGAACAAGAGACACTGAACAGAACACAGAGAATGAATGGAAGTTTACATACTACATGGTATGATAATACAGAGGAAGTTAAACTGAAAAGAGAAAGGAGAACTCGGACAAACAGTTTACCGGGAAAGATAGAGTTCTTAGGAGAAGAAAATAAAGAAAAATACAACACAAAAAGGAAAATTTTGTCTCCAGCCTCAGAGGAAAGGGAATCGAAGAGGTCAGACTACAGAAAGGACACAATGCAGTATCAGAACACCCCACTGGGAAGTACCCGAACCAAAAGAACTGCACCAGAACAGAATAATACGCCGGTAATGGATAACAAGATTGAAGACGAGGAAATAGGAAAAACAGAAGAAGGCATAAAAAAGAAGGAGTGTGAAGCATTAGTGAAGTTAGTTCAGAAAGTCGCGAATGACCTAGGTGACATCAGACTGTCAAATGAGAATATTAGAAAGGAACGAGTAAAAATAAGAAAAGAGCAGACCGAAACAAGAAAAGAAATTGAAGAGCTGAAGGCGCAAACGGAGAAAAATGCGAGGGAGGCAGAGGAGAGGTTACAATAACTTATAAAGTAGGACCGGAAAATTAGAGGAAATGATAAAAGAGAAAAGAAACTTCAGAGAAGAAGATGTAAAGAAGATAGTAGATAAAACTATAGAGGAAAAGTTAAGTAAAGAAGAGGCAGGTACGAATAAAAAAGAAAAAGAATTGGAGAAAGAACTAAAGGCATGGAAAAAAATACAAGAAGATAAATGGGAAAGAGATGAACGTATGAGAAGGAGAAGTAATGTGATAATAACAGGAATAGAAAAGGAAGGAATGAATGGTAAGAAGGAAATTGAGGACTGGCTGGGAGAGAAGTTAGAGGAAGTAATCAGCATAAATAGGATATGGAAAGTACCTGGAAAAAAGGGAAAATAGGAGTTGAATGTAAGGATATAGGACAAAAGGACAGAATAATAAAGCTGAAAAAGCAATTGAAAGGATCGGACATATATATAGATACTGACAAAACTTGGAAGGAGAGAGACAATGAGAGAAGAGTGAGAGCATGGGCGAAAGTGCAAGAGAAGGAAGGTTCAAAAATAAGTACATACGGAATGAGAGTGAAGATAGATGAAGAAGAATGGATACTAGATCATAAAACGGAGAAAGTGAAACGTTTCTTAAGGAGAGGAAAAGAAATAGCAACCGAAACGACAGAAGCACGATAATAAACAAAGTAAAAGTACTGATGTGGAATGTAGCAAGTGCAAAAAAGAAGACGGACGAAACATGGAAATACATAAGAAGTTTTGATATAGTTGGATTAACAGAAACATGGATAGAGGAGAAAGAAGTGAGCTGGATATATAAGAAACTGCAAGGATACACGGTCAAAAACATACCAGCAGTAAGGGTGAGAAGGAGAGGAAGAGCGAAAGGAGGTATAGTGATAGCAATAAGAAAAGGAATAGAAGTAATAGAGGAGGAAGTAGGAGATAACGTACAAGATAAGAACGAAGTAGCAGCAGTGAAATTAAAGGTAGAGGGGAAAGATATCAATTGCATACTCACATACATGAGGGAAAATAGAAAGGACAATTGGAAGGAAATAGAAAGTATTGCAGAAAGAAGCATAGGAGAGATCATTCTACTAGGAGGGGACTTTAACGCCAGAACAGCAAAGGAAGGAGGAAATATAGACGAAGGACATACAGGCAGAAGAAGTAAGGACAATACAATAAACAGAGAAGGAGAGGATTTAGACAAATGCATAAGGAAGATAGGACTGCATATCGTAAATGGAGACACAATCGCAGACAAGGAAGGGGAGTGGACTTACATAGGAGGAGCAGGAAAGTCAACAATTGACTACTTGATAACAAATGCGGAAGGAAGAAGAATAATAGAAGATATGGAAATAGGGAACAATGAGGACTCTGACTACCAACCGATGGAAATAACAATGAGACTAAAGGTGGAGAAAACGGAAAATGAAAAAGTATTAAGGGCAAACTGGTCAAAGGAAGGAATAAGAAAATATGCGGTAAGACTAGCGGAGGAGGTCGAAGCAGTAAGTTGGACACAGTTAAAAGAAAAGGTAATAAGGAGCACGGTAATAGAGTCTAAAATACTTGACAATATAGGAAAACGAGAGGAATGGTGGGACAAATCGTGCCATGATAAGAAAATGAAACTAAAAAAAATACTAAGAGACTGCAAAAGAGGAATGGGAAGTGTAAAGGAATATACGAAGAAAAAAAAAGAATATAGAGAATGGATAAAGGAAAAGAAAAGAAAGTGGAACGAAAGGATTATAGAAGAAATAGAGAAAGATAAAAGTATGAAAAACTTCTGGAGAATTGTAAATGAAAAAGAGAGCGGAAACCAGGAAATAAGTGACAGAATAAAGAATGAAGAATGGTTGACATTCCTAAAAGAGCAGCTAAAGGGCGTTGATATAAATAAAGACAACAGAGAGTTAAACATCGATAATCCCACGAAAGAGATATGGGAAGAAGATGAGATAGATGTAGAAGAACTGCGAAGTACAATAAATAAGTTAAGAAAGAGGAAAGCGGCAGGGAGAGATGGGATACAGAACGAAGCATGGATATACGGACAGGAAGAAATCGAGAATGAACTAAGAGAAATTTTAAATAAGATATGGAAAGGAGATGAATTTCCGGAGGAGTGCAAAGTAGGGATAGTAAAACCGATATTTAAGAAAGGAAAGAAAGAGGACGTGAGGAATTATAGAGGACTAACGTTGATGGACACGGGTTACAAAATATACGCAGAGATTTTGAGAAACAGACTAGAAAAATACTTAGAAGAAGAAAAGAAACTAGGAGATTTGCAATATGGATTCAGGAAAGGAAGAGGAACTATCGACGCAGTGTTCGTATTAAAAAGCGTGGTGGAAAACGAGCTAAAAAAGGAAGGAGGAAAGGTATGGGCCTTCATGGCAGACTTGAAAGGAGCATTCGACAATATCAAAAGGGAGGAGATATGGAAAAAAATGAAGAGAATGGAGGTAGATACAAAACTAATAACAAGGATAAAGGAAATATACGAAGAAACCAAATGTGAGGTGGTGGTTAAAAAAGAAAAAATAGGACAGTTTATGACAGAATATGGAGTAAGACAAGGATGCCCCCTAAGCCCAACACTACTTAACGTGAGCATGGCAGATCTAGAAGCAGAAATGAGTAAAGCACAGGAAGGAGAAATAGTAATTGGTAAGAAGAAAATATACACGATTGGATACGCGGATGATGTGATCCTACTGGCAATAATGAACTAGGAATTAAACAGTTGATAAAGAGATTTGGAAGATTTATAGAAAAAAGAGGACTGAAGCTGAACACTAAAAAGTCAAGCATAATAAAATTCAGGAAAAAAGGCAGAAGTGGAGCAGATCTGGAGTATAAGTGGAAAGGTGAAAAAATTGAAATGTTAAAGAAGCAATATATCTGGGATACAAGATACAGAGTAATAACGAGGACACAAAACACACAGAGTACCTAGCAGGAAAAGCAAATGCTATTTTAGGAAGAATATGAAGCCTAGGGGAGATAAAATTCAAAGAAGATTGGGAGAGAAGGATGAAGCTGTTTAACGCACTAGTAAGAAGCGTGATGTCGTACGGAGCGAAAATTTGGGGATTTAAAGAATGGAAGGAATTAGAGAAGATACAGGATAAATATATGAAGTGGACATTGAAAGTAGATAGGACTACAAAGAGCTAAATACTACACGAACAAACGAACAGATGGAAAATAGCAATACAAACCAATGAAATAATAGTTGATACAGAAACTAAACTTAACAAACTTCTGAATATTGAAAAAGAACTCATTGTATGCATAAATATAAGAAGCATGAACCACAACTATAATAAATTACTAATATTCTTAAAGATCCTTACAGTAAAACCATGTATTATAATTTGCACTGAAACTTGGAATATGGATCATCATGAATACTTCAATATAAATGGATACAAAATATTTTACAATAATAGCAGAATAAATCAGAATGATGGAGTCATTATGTACATAGACAATAAATTAATTGAAACAACTGAGGTAACTGAAATAAACAAACTTAAAATAATAAATTCAACAATAATAATGGACAATAACAAACAAATACTAATATCAGCATTATATAGATGTCATAGCTTAAAGAAAACAGAATTTTTAATATATTTCAAAGAACGGTTGATAATGAACAAAAAATTTAAAAATAACCTAATAATCGGTGACTTTAACATAGACATAAACAGTAATGAAATAATAGACCAAGAGTTTTTACAGATCCTATTAGAAAATGGATATCACCCAGGATTCAATCAAATAACTAGACCAGCAAACAGCGACAATGGTAAAGGAACTTGCATAGACAATATTTACTTAAAACTTGATAAAATTGCGCACAAAAGTTATACGATAACAATACGTTTTAATGATCATTACCCGATATTAATGTCTATAAAAAAGATTAAAAAAAATGATAACAAAACCAATTACAAAACAATAAATTATAATAAACTAAAAACTATAAGTAATAACATTAACTGGGAAGATATCTCCATAACCACAGACCCAAACAATGCACTAGATCAGCTGATACTCAAAATTAAAAAATGTATATATGAATCTGAATCAACTAATAACAGTAAAACAATAAAATCTATACCCAGAAAAAGCTGGATAACCAAAGCCATAATTACATCATGTGAAACGAAAGAAAAATTATACAACATATGGAAAAAAGACCCACAAAATACATCAAAAAAAGATACTTACAAGAATTATGTAAAAATATTAAACGAATTTTTCTTGGTTCCTCGTTGATCGTTTTATTGCAACCTCTTTCTAAAAATATTAAACCAAACCATAAATGATGCAAAAAATGGCTATGATAAAAAACAAATAGAAAAGAACCAAAATAACCAAAAGAATCTCTGGAAGATAATTAATAAAAAAACTTGGAAAAGAAACCAATACTAGTAATAACATAAACTACCTAAAAAATAACAATATAAAAATCACTGACTCAACTCAAATAGCAGAAAAGATGAATGAATACTTTTGTAATATAGGAAGAAAAATGAGTGAGAAGATAGTAACTACTCAAAATGAAAATTTACAAATGCCACCCATGAATCCCAAAACCATGTATCTATTCCCAACTAACCAAATTGAAATGAATGACATTATCACAAGTTTAAAGAATAAAAAAGGAAGTATAGATGAAATAGATGCACAAGTTATAAAAACACTAAAACAACACATCAGCAAACCACTTGTAGACATCTACAACACATGCATAGAACATGGTGTCTGGCCACATGCACTAAAAATAGCTGAAGTCATTCCGATATACAAAGGAAAAGAAAAACATTTACCAAACAACTATAGACCAATATCGCTTATCTCTAATATCGCAAAAATATTTGAAAAATTATTACACAAACGGTTGCTAAACTTTCTAGATAAAAACAAAATTATATCACAGAAACAATTCGGCTTCAGAAAAAATAAAAGTACCTAAGATGCACTAAATGCTCTAACAAGCTTAATATACAATCAAATAGATCAAAGTGAACCTATAGCAGCCACCTTTCTTGATCTTGCCAAGGCATTTGACACAGTGGATCATAAGATACTTCTCAATAAACTATACAACTATGGAATAAGAGGTAAAGTTTATAAACTACTAAAAAGCTACTTAGATAACAGAAAACAAAGAGTAAAAGTAAATAATTCAAATAGTACATTCGATACAATACAAATGGGAGTCCCTCAAGGAACAATATTAGGATCATTATTATTTATTATCTACATAAATGACATGTTTCAAACTATACCAGAACTTTCAATATTGGCTTTTGCTGATGACACTGCAATAATTGTAAAAGGAAAATCATGGCTAGAAATAGAAATAAAAATGAACCTATACCTCAATAAAGTATCTAACTGGTTGGCTCTAAACAAACTATCCTTAAACATTGATAAAACAGTCTACATGGAATTTGGAAGTACATGAAACAGCATTCCGGGAAATTTAAATATCTGTATACAAGGAAAACAAATAACAAGAGTTGACAGTACCAAATACGTAGGAATAACCATTGATAGTAACATGAGATGGGAAAATCACATCACAAATATTTACAATAAATCGAAATATTTAATCTTTATTTTTTATAAACTAACTAAAATACTATCGCAACAAAATCTAAGGATGCTTTATTACGCTCTTTTTCATAGTATCATGTCTTATGGCATAATTGCATGGGGAGGAGCATACATAAACATAACTAGAACACTTCAAACTCTACAGTACAGAATTCTCAAAATAATAAACAAAAATAACTTTATAAATGAAAAACGGCCACTAAATTTAGATCAACAATTCACTTACGAATCTCTATTATATCATTACGAAGATTTAAAAGAAAACTTTGTAAATTCAAATAGCATCACGAGAAAGAAATGCATCATAGTTCCAAAATAAAACAAAAGAATAAGTAACAAGATCAGTTATTTAAGGGCCATTACTTGTTATAACAGTCTGCCTAACAATCTCAAAACACTAATAAACAAAAACAACAGAAAAATTAAACTAAGAGAATGGATAAAAATAAACTAAGATCAACAAGTTATGAACACACAGCAATAGAAGAAATTAGAATAGACTGCAATAAAATCAGAGCAATCTTACATGAAGTAAAATACACTAGAAAGGGCTATGCCCTAATATTACAATATAAAGGAAGGAAAACAACCGTCAAGTATGACTGTCTAACATCGGAAGTCCATGTGGATAAGACTATGCTTGACGCATTATTATTAGATACTAGAACATACATCTGTTCGATAACCAAATGCATACGACACCAATTTCACTCACACCAACGAATGACAAATTATAACTTCACCAAATTAAAAAAATTCAATAATGATAGATATTTGCAAAATATAAACATAATCGCAGACCGCATAATCCAGTTATTTACTACAGAGACGGAAGAAAAAATTAAACAACCAAAAAAAGTATATTCTTTTATAAGGAAATTTAGTAAGTGGCCCAATTTGAACAGTAATTCGCAAACAATAATATATAATAAAAATTGTCCTTATTGCCATGATCCTAAAACATGTGGAATTAATCATACCCATTTCTTAAAAAGTACTGATACAACTGAAAATCAAGGAAAAAATAAAAAACCCACCAAAATTGAACATAATGGAATAGAAGAAATGTATGATATGATTGACAATATCGCCAATGAAAATAGCATTAAATTACTACAAAAATCAGTAACAACAGAACCAGGAAACAAAACAACTACAAACAACATCCGTATGACATATGGTGATATTAACTACCTAGGATCTAACAAAGCACTTTTTTATTTAGATAGAGGAATCAGAGGCAAGCAAACTTTTACTAATTCAATGTACCCACTAGATGCACAACCAAAACACAAGGATATAGTAGTAATAGATGAAATAGTTTTCACATCAAACTGTAAATGCGATTCGAGTAACCAACACAGGGACATGTTCCCTCATTATAGGGTCACTTGTGCAGTTGGGCTTACATGCCCAGCTCGACTTAACAAACATAAAAGGATAATCTATGCAAGAAACAAGAATGCAACAACAGAAACATCTACAACTGCGAGATCTATGCTAATAAGATATTGGTGAGGGTGCTAGTGACATAGTTTTATTTATAGTTAAAATTTGTTTTTCCCTGTAGCCAAGTTACAGGAGAATAAATAAATACGCTCTAAAAGAAATGTATTAGATTGTAAGTTTAGATTGTAAGTTTATTATATACCAGACCAGCATACAGGAAGTGACTTCCTCTACTGGACTACTTTTGTAATGTAATTTTGTATTACTCTGGTTAATAAATAAAAAAAAAACTGGAAAGAGAGCGATGAAGTATGAACAGAAGCTGTTACAGAGTGAGGGAGACTCTATACGGGAGGAATGCATGAGAATGATATAATAGGAGCCAACGCGAACAGGGAAATTGGAGAAAGAAGGAGAAAATTTTATGAGAACAAAGGATGGTCTGCGAAAGAAGTAAGTAGAAGACTTATAGAAGAAGAGACAGTATGGCCGGAGATGATTGAAAGAGGAAAGGATGTGGAAAGACAGAAAAGATTAGTAGAAATAAGAGAGTCGAGATTCGCAAGGGAGTTAAGCCAGATTATAAATCCACTAGAAACACCGATATACCTGAGTAACACGGGTAGGAAAAGGAAGAAAGAATTAGAAACACAAGTGAGATTCAGGTTAGGAAGTGAAAATAGAAGTGCAAGATATTGGTGCAGTGAAGACGAGAGAAAGTGCAGAATGTGTCAAAAAAGTGAAGAGACCCTTAGACACATATTCGAAGAATGAGAATTTACCAGAGTGCAAGGTACAAGTTGGAAAGAGATACTAAACGGAGAAAGAAAAAATCTGGCAAATCTAATGGAAACGCAGTGGAAAAGAAGAAGAATAGAAGTAGAAGGTAGAAGAGAACAAGGAGGAACAGTAGAAGGATCAGATACAGCAGTATACAATACAGAATGACCCTGAGCAAAAGTAGAAAATTGGAACAGTGTAGCGGTGGAATTAGCCTAAGGAACGCGAGCATCTTGGAGGGAAAGACCAACACATGGTTACTCAATATAAGAAAGAGTAAAGTAAGGTTAAGAGAGACAGCAAGAAAAACTAAGAGAAAAGAAGCAAGAAAAAGCAAGGAAAATGGAGAAAATGACGAATGAATTACAAATGCTCCAGAAAAGAATCGAAGAGTTGGAACTTAGAGTTCAAGGAGATCTGGAGAGAAAATTATCATGGGAGGAAAAGATGAAAAAAGAAAGTACAGAACTTCAAATAAAAAACGAAAAGGTGATTAAAGAACTGAAGGTAAGACTGGAGATTGCAGAAAGAAAAATAGAAATGAAGGAGAAAAAGTTCCTGAAGATAGAAGATGTAGACAAAGAAAAGACTCCATAATTAAGAGAAGTTGGAAGTGGAACGGAGAAAAGGTGAGAGAATGGCTCGATACGCAGATTGGGAAAGAAGAATGGGAGACTAAACCCATGGAGAATGGTATTGGTATGATGTAGCTCATTTTCAAGGATGCATTCGTACAGAAATACTTATGGAGTAAGTCAGACAGAGCGGCAAAAGAGGGTATATTTACTCTGGATGAGGTGCTGAGCGGCACAGAGGAAGGAGAGATGGAACAAAGCAGTAATGCACAACAAACCAATGGAAACAGAAAGAAAAGAAAAAGATCTTAAAGAAAGATGTGATAAAGAAAAGGAGTAAAAGAGAAGAAAAAAAAGAAGCAGAAAGAAAGAGAAGAAGAAAAGAAAAGAGAAAAAGAAGTAAGAAGCGGAGAACAACGATGAGGCATAGAAGCCGAAGAACACACACACAAACAAATATGTCACACATAAACACACACAAACACATATTATATATCTGATTTGAGAAGAAAAAAATTTTTGTTTTTTGTTTCAACACCGTACCAACACGGACAGTTACACAGACACAAACACAAATATTTACGGAGGAAGCCAAAGATAAGAAATGGCATATATATATATATATATATATATATATATATATATATATATATATATATATATATATATATATATGTATATATGTATATATATATCGACGGCTCCTATGTGGAGATTTAGACCCCACGTCTCTACTCGTTCCAGGAAGGAAGGGGAGAGGAGAGAGAAATAATGAGTCAGAAGTCAACAGGTAACAAGGAGGTTTATTAATATGGTGAGGAGGATACAGCGGACACACGTCCGCACGCTCGTGGACTCGAGCAACGACTGCGGCGCGCAGGCCGCTTCTCGCCGACCGCAACATGGCCGCTCCCCCCACTCTCTCCGTTAGAGAGAGAGAGAGAGAGAGAGAGAGAGAGAGAGAGAATGAATGAATGAATGAATGGTCTTTATTGACATCATGGGGTAAGACCCCGTCTGATGCTTAACGAAAAAATACAATAGTTTAACAATATAAACGAAAAATACAACAGTTTTAACAATTATGAAGTAAAAGGTAAACTAAGATACAAAGAATAAAAGAAAAATATATAAACGCAGAGATTGAACAAAGAAAAAGCAATATACACAAGAGAAAATTATGAATGGCGCAGTAATAAGGTGAAAGTAGAGAATCGACAATAGAAAAATAGAAAATAGCGGCGCGGAGCATAGCTGTAGTATAAAAATAAGATAAAAATAAGAAAATATACAAATACAAATACACGCATGCAACCTCTATAGGCGAGGGCACGGAACGGTTGTGGGTGGTGGTACATTGTAGAGCAGACAGGACGGCAAGCCTTCATTTCGGACACGCGCATTCCAGTCTAAGACGTCCCGGCGGAAGAGGGCGTCTCGCAGGGTTCGCTTAAAGAGCGGGAGGTTGGCGGGTGCGAAATCTATAAAGTACATGGAATTGAGAAGGTCGATTGCTTCAAGTGCGAAGGAGTGCTTGTAGGCCTCGGTTCGCCACGGGGGCGGCTCAAACGGCTGCGGCGGGCGACGATCGGATCGGCGCAGATCATGGTCGATATTCAGCCTGCAATTAAAACGCTCAGTGAGGTACGAGGGATGGGCGTTGGCCACAACCTTGAAAGCCTGAAGGCCGACGAAATAAAGCCGCCTTCGCTGCGCAGATAGCCAGCCAAGAGCAAGCCTATAAGGCGTGATATGGTCGCGGCGGGGTATTCTGCCAACCACGAGCCGTACGCAAGCTTTGAGCGCTTTTTCGAGCTTGTTCACTCTGTCTTTATCGAGGTGGTTGTAGACGGGGGCAGCATAGTCGAACAGCGGGAAGACGAGCGTCTCGGCGAGGTGCTTTCGGATGTCTCGACTTAGCGCGTGGCGGAAAAAACGCAGAGTGTAGAGCGAGCCGAAGACTTTGCGGGTTACGTGCTTGGCGTGAACTTGCCAATCGAGGGTGTTGGTGAGTATAACTCCAAGGCTATGCGCTTGAGTGACGTAAGGAAGGCTGGTGCCGTCGATGATAACACGTGGCAGTGTTTCGAGGTCTAACGCACGAGTGTAAGCATCGCTACCAAGGATCATGACCTTTGTTTTGTCGGAGTTGAGGGTGAGCCCATTATTCCGGGCCCAGTCTGCAACGGTTTGGGCATCACGAGTGACGCAATCGAGAGCATGATGAAAGTTTGTCAGGTAGAAGTGATAATAGAGTTGCGTGTCGTCGGCAAAGATCATGACCCTTGAGAAGCGGATTACTGCCGGGAGATCATTAATGAAAATGGCGAAAAGTAACGGGCCGAGAACGCTCCCTTGCGGGACTCCAGACTCTGCTCGAAGCCAGTCAGAGATTTTGCCGCCCGAGTCAATAACCGCTTGCAGCCTGTCAACGAGATAGGAGAAGAACCATCGCAGGGCGTGGGTGGAAAAATTTAGAGATTTCAGTTTGGCAAGTAGAATGGCATGAGGGATAGAGTCGAAGGCTTTAGAAAAGTCAAAGAGAATTAGTAAAGAGAATTTGCGGACGTCGATGGCATGGCGGATGTCGTCGAACACCCCTAAAAGGGCTGTCTGGGTGCTGTGCCCGGGGCGGAAGCCGGCTTGGCGAGGATGGAGTAGCCGGTTGGTTTCGACATAGCGAGCGAGAGAGAGAGAGAGAGAGAGAGAGAGAGAGAGAGAGAGAGAGAGAGAGAGAGAGAGAGAGAGAGAGAGAGAGAGAGAGAGAGAGAGAGAGAGAGAGAGAGAGAGAGAGAGAGAGGAGATCGCAGTCTCTACACACTCCCCCCGAGTGACAACGCAATACATAAAAATAAATAAATGTAAATTATTATACTGTGCTCGATAGCACTTACAACTAGGTAATCACAGTTACATTACGGTTTAATCGCAGGAGTAAAGGATACTTTCTTCCTAGCGTAGGTCTTTAATACTGGTTGATCTACGGTGATAGGCTGATTGCCTTTTAAATCACCACCGGAAGGCACATCGGGAAGACTATCAGAGATCATATACGCGGGTTTAAGAAGTTCAACGGATACACTGCGTGACGCGCCGTTGACTTCCACATCAAAAACGCGATCGGAGGGACGCTTTAATACTTTATATGGGCCCGTATAAGGCCTTTCTAGCGACTTTTTAGCCATGTTACGCATAAATACATGTGTGCAACTATACAAATCTTCGAAACAAAACGCACGTTCTTTATAATTATGTGCAACAGGGACTGGACGGATTTGACGCATATATTCGCAGAATTCTTCTATAAAAAAATTCGGATCAGGCGTAAAGTCTTCAGGGAGGAAAAACTCACCTGGAAGACGCAGAGTAGTGCCGAATAAAAGTTCCGCCGGAGACGCATTCGTGTCCTGACGGAGGTGACAACGTAACCCTAATAATATCGTGCTCAGCGTACGAGTCCAGTCCTTGTCCACGTGACACATGATCGCCGCTTTAAATGTTTGGTGCCAACGTTCAATCAGGCCATTCGCCGCAGTGTGATACGCCGTAGTGCGTATGCGTTCGCAACCTATAAGTGACAAAAGAGCCCCTTAGAGTCCCTGAGGAGGAGCCGGAGCAGGCTCGAAACGTCGGACAATGTGGTGGTGGTGGGCAGTCAGATCGTCCTTTGCTAACAAAGTTTTTTCCAGGTTTTAATTAAGTTTTTATTTCAGATTCTGCGGGGGTGATTATAAACAAGGGCAATCTGACTGCCATAAATATTAATTATTTTAATATTATTTTAATTTAATTTGTAAGACTGTAAGACCGATGGAAAAATTCTTATTAGTTGACAAAAGAGCCGTAAATAAGCGCGATTCGAATTGTGAGCCCTGATCAGAAGTGATGACCTTGGGTGCTCCATAGCGGGAAACCCAAGTGTCGTAGAACGCTCTAGCAACCGTTTGTGCTGAAGTCTCACGTAGGGGAGTTGCCTCAACCCAACGCGAGAAACGATCGATCATGGTAAGTATGTATTCAAAGCCATTACGACTAGGTTGGGGATCGACTAGATCAATGTGCACATGGTCGAAACGACCATCAGGTGCAACGAATTTGTCAGGTACGAGTTTGACATGGCGAGAGATTTTAGACTGTTGACAGTCTAAGCAATTTTTACACATTCGCGGAATATCACAGTGCATATTGGGCCATACGTAGCTTTGCCGTATGAGTCGGTCGGTGACCTTAGGACCTGGATGAGCGAGCTTGTGAAAAAGATCAAACACCAACTCACGGAGCGACTCAGGGATGTAAGGACGAATAGCTTCCCCAGTGATTTCGCAGTATATAGTAGTATGTCCAGGACTCCATTGGATACGTTTCAATGATAACGGATAATCCGGAGACTCGCGAATAGCCTTCAGCTGTTCGTCAGCTTCTTGCTTCGCGGCTAAATCATTGAGTTCAATTTCTACAGGCAGTCTGATGGACTCGACGCGAGAAAGAGAGTCTGCTACCGTGTTATCTGCGCCGTTGATGTATTCGATCTGTTTAGTATATTGAGCGATAAGGGACAACTGACGCATTTATCACGGTGAGGCCTTATCAGATTTCTGCATGAAAGCATAAATGAGGGGTTTATGATCAGTTAGGATCTTGAAGTCCCTGCCTTCAACGAGAAATGAAAAGTATTTTACAGCTTCATATATGGCCGTGAGCTCGCGGTCATAAGCGCTGTATTTTTGTTGGACAGGAGAAAACTTCTTTAAGAAGAACGCAAGGGGTTCCCAAATTCCAGTGAGGGAAAGCTGTTCAAGGGCAGCACCAGAATCGGAAGCATCGAAGATGATGGGTATTTTCGCGCCAACGCGGGGGTGTACGAGCAGAACCGCTGCAGCTAATTCCTCTTTCATACGAGTGAAGGCTGCCTCTGCCTCTGGCGTCCAAGGGACTGGACGATTGTTGTTTTTACGCGAATCAGTGAAGAGAGCGTTGAGAGGAGCCTGAGTGATTGCAGCGCGAGGCATATTACGGCGGTAAAAGTTTACGGTGCCGATAAACCTGCGAAGCTCTGCTATCGTCTGAGGTTTTGGGAAATTCAAAATGGCCTCAACTCTGCTTGGAATGGGGCGAATGCCTTCACCATTCACAAGGTAGCCTAAGAATTCCAACTCCTCAGCAGCAAAGGTACATTTGTCAACGTTTAGGCGAAAATGAAACTTCTTAAGCCTTTCAAAGACTATTCGAAGATGAGCATGGTGCTGTTCTAATGAGGATGAGGCGACCAAGATATCGTCTATGTACAGGTACACAAAATCGAGATCACCTAACGCGCTGTTTATATAACGTTGAAAGGTCTGACTCGCATTGCGAAGACCAAATATCATGAACATAAATTCAAAAAGGCCAAATGGCGTAATTATTGCCGTTTTGGGGATGTCTTCAGGAGCAACTGGGATCTGGTTGAACGCCTTATGAAGATCCAGTGCTGAGAAGACTTTTTTACCGTGAAGATTGTTCGTGCAGTCATGAATTTAAGCAGTCGGGTATTTATCCGGGACTGTCGCAGCATTTAAATGCCTATAATCACCACACGGTCTCCAGGAATTATCTTTTTTTAACTCCATATGGAGTGGGCTCGCCGACGGACTGCTGGAGGGGCGACATATGCCCGCCTCCATCCAAGCGTTAAATTCAGCTTTTGCTGCTTTAAGCTTATCAGGAGCGAGTCTGCGAGGACGTTCAGAAACAGGAGGGCCTGAAGTCACAATATGGTGGAACACGCTATTGTTATCAGCAACAGTGGGTTTCGAAACACCCGTGATCTCAGGAAATTCCGCAAGCAGTTCTGCACATTTGGAGCCAGGACTTACTGTGAAAACAGAGTCAACTGAAACTTCTTTTGTGATGGCAAGAGAGTAAATAGATGTAAGCGGGTCAACGAGGCGACTTCTTTTGAGATCTACTAAAAGACCATAATGCGATAAGAGATCAGCACCTATGATCGGATGAGATACGTCTGCTATGTAGAAATTCCAACGAATGGGACGCTTAAGACCTAAATTGAGAATAAGCAAGGGTTCGCCATACGTGTTAATGACAGAATTATTCGCGGCAAACAGTTTATACGTACTAGATTTGCCGTGAACTTTTGGATTGGACGGGATGAGAGAAATATCCGCGCCAGTGTCAATCAAAAACATTCTACCAGATATGCGATCGCGAACATGGAGACGTTTAGACATTAGATTACCCTCTGCAGCCGTCTCAGAAACAGAAGGCGAAGCTAGTTTTTTTGAGGGTTTTGTTTAAGCCATTTGCTATATTTAGAGCACCACTCTGCAAGAGAGAGGATTGTCCGCATATTTGCGGTGGGCTAGACATAGGCCCGAAGAATCGCGACTAGAAGAGCGACTGTGTCGAGATTTTCCTTTTGACTGGGGCGCCGATGAGTTACCTGATGAGCCCTCAAGCGCCTTTAATCTCTTATCAAAGGAATCGAATTTACGCTCGAGGCGCTTAAAGGCAGCCTCAAGATTGAAGGAGTTGGATTGGTTTGCGGAAACTACGTGAGCTTGCGGACCGAAAGCACTACCGATCTGTATTTGACTCGAATCAATAGCTTCTACGATTTTATCGGCCATCTGGGCAAGTTTATGAAGATCCGTTACCTCCGAAATCGCGAGGGTGGCTTTGCAATGCGATGGTAACTGATCTAAGAAGACAGAGCGTATAATATCATCACCCGCGCCTGTATTGAGGCCTCGCAGCCGGTTCAGAATGTGCGACGGCTTACCGATTGTCGAGACCTGGCCTTGATGAGCTGACGCAGGCGCGTCTCAGCAGAGGCACCGCACGTATCGATCAGGCGGTTTTTGACTTGTTCAAAAACGTCCGCGGGACGAGGGTCAGCGGTAACAATGTCTTTGATAGCTTCGAAGGCTTCCATATCTAGCTTTTCGGAAATGAAATCCGCTTTGGTCGCGCCCGACGTAATGCCTGCATTCCTGAGGGTGATCTCTGCTTGCGCGAACCATACCGACGGATTATCGCGAGAAAAGGAGGTAATTTTCGGTTGCCGGTAGATCGCATTTACCGCTCGCGGAGCATGGTTGGCTCCTGGAGCGTCAGGACGCTCCAGGAGCTGTTGCACCTGTTGCTGCATAGCTTCGAACGCTGCCTCGTCTACAGGCATTTTAGCGAAAAAGAATATGCGCGAGCCTAGAAACTAATGCGTACATAGTTACTCCAACGCTCCCCGAAGGTTGCGTAGGAAGTAAGAGAAGAGATCCGACCCCTCCGGTGAGGTGAGATAACGCATCTAAATTGCCTTACGCCGCTGCGTATCACAAGCTACCTAGTTAGTACTCACAGGTACAAACAATAATTTTAAAGCTAAGCCTATGCTAACACTTAAAACTATAAACCGCGTGCAACGCAGCGAGAGACCACTTTCCCGGTTACAAAAAGGAATTTTAGTTTATTAGATGCTGGAACTTGAAATAATCCTCAAGTTCTAACAACGCGTAAGCAGTATGCGGGAACTTGAAGAATAGTCAAGTTCTAAAAACGTATACGCGGAATGCGAGAACTTGAAAAATACTCGTCAGGTTCTAACAACGCGTGAGCAGTATGCGAGAACTCGAAAAATACCACGTAGGCGAGTAAACACGCGACGAAGGACGGCACTTCTGGGAGAGAACGGGCGCAGCAGTATTCGCTGTGGCTGTTTATGTTTATCGTGGCACTCGCGATTCTAAGAATACAGTCGCGCAGAAGAAAAACACTTCGCGGTATATGCCCGCCGGGCGAAAACAATTCCCGGAACTCGACAGATAATTAGAACGCAATACTTATGTTGTGTTACAAAATGCGCAGATTTGCCACCTAGACGTTAACTTTTTCGCACGCATACATCGACGCAATGAAGTGTTCTCGAAGACGACGTTGGAGATGACTGCTGGTGCGGCCTCGGAGAAAACTCGATGAGGTGCAGCAAAACAGCAATTAATCCCTCACACGTTGCTCGACGGGTGCGGTAAAAAGGCGCCGGTGACGGTGGCTTTACGCAAGGCCGCACCCGGAGATCAGCTTCGAAGCGTGTTGAGTGCAGGGGACGTCCTCACGTTGCTCGACAGGTGCGTTTGAAGGCGCCGGTGACGGTAGGTCAAAAAAATAAAATCACAACCACTAAAAAAGGGAATATTTTTACTATAACAAAACTGTATTTTTATTTGAGAAATTATACAATATTTAAAGTTTTTTTTCAATTAAATTAAATGTAATGTTGCTGCAATTTTTTAATTGTATTGTAAATTTTTTATCTAGATTAAGCAAATTTGCAAGTTGTTGTGAATTGTTAAAATCTTTATTAATTGTTACATTGGTACATTGTGGAGTACCTTTTTCGGCGATTTCCGATGAAAATTCTTCTGCAAACTCCTGCATTTCATCGTCAATCTCACTGCTGTGATAAACAATCGACTGCGTTAACTGCGTTCCAACAGTTGCCCACTGAGAAGAAAGATCGGATGTCTCAGATGTTTGAGTTTCAGGAATAATTACACGATGATTAGGGTGTAATTTTCCTGTTGAAGTTGATGGCTTTGCATGAGAAAATTCCATGCGCGGAAGTTTTTTTGAGGTTGATGGCAATGATTCAATATTTTCAAATGGTCTTCTTTTGTATTACCAGTATTTATTTTATATAACCTATTTTATATAAGTATATAACCTTCTGCAACCGTAGTGTATTTGTGACCAGTGTAGCGTTTCAAGGTCGTAATATCAGCCCCACCATCAACTAACAAGGTTGCCGAAGTTCTACGGAAACAATGTCCCGTATAAAGCTGTGGATCTGGCAATTTTAAAAATTCGGCAATGCGTTTCGGTAATTCACCAATTTTATTAATGCCTATTGGTCTGTTTTCACATTTTCCATCCGCCATACGCAAAAACAATCTATTGCTGCAGTTTTTCACTTTCATTTCCACGTTTGATCGTATTTTAAGGTATTGTTAGCACAGTTTATAAAAATCTCCAGTCACAGTAAATGCACGCTCGACACCTGGTATTTTAGTTTTTGGAATTTTAATCAAAAGCATCGTTTTATGATCTTCAACGTCTTTCATTGTGATATTCGTGAGTTCTTCTCTTCTGCATGCACCCGTTATTCCAACAATACAAATAATCTATTAACGTACAAAATTTTTTTACATTAATTATATAGATTAATTAAGCATATAAAAATATGATTTTTGCTTTATAATTTAGTAATTACCAGTATATTGTAAATACATAGTCTAATAGTATTATATATATGCATGCATAAATAGTAGGTATTACATTTACCTTGACAACAAGCCAATCAGGATCCATAGTTTCATTACACAGTCTCGAAATATCATTAACAGTTAATACTTTGGATTTTTTAGGCTTATAGCCGACATTTCTTTTTTTAATATAAGCAATCATCTTATTATAATTACTGATGTCAATATTATCGAACGTTTGAATACAGGCTTTAAGCATTGAAAATATTGACCAAAGAGTATTGGGTGCACACTTTAATTCACTAAAATAAACTCTGAGTACTTCCTCTGCGAATGAAGAAGTATTTTTAGTTTTACGCCACTGTTTGAATTTATTATAAGTAGCTATGTAACGTAATTTTGAAGTTACAGACAATAAATCTAATTGCACTTTTTTTGCTGCATCGAGAATATCCGCCGGTATTTCGATTTCACCCTCCGAATCACTCATTTTTGACTTGAGAAGAATTATAGTATTAATGTTTACTCGACCGCAACCAAGGAAAGACTGAGATGGAATTGGTATATCTATAGCTAGTATCGCTATTGGTAAACAAATAGCTGGGCGAGTTCTTACTTCTCTCCTTGCCTTGCTTTATTGATGTATTGTAGACAGAAAACTACTACGCTTGAAGTGTAATGTATGGATAATTATAATGTACAGTCAGTAGCTTGCTAACAGAAACTCTGACTCATACATAGACTTACTTTCCGCACGGAGCTAAGCCTCCGAAAGTTGAACTTTCCTCACGGAGCTAAGCCTCCGAAAGTTGAACTTTCCGCACGGAACTAAGCCTCCGAAAGTCGAACTTTCCGCACGGAGTGATGAAAAAAATTTATTTACATTAGTGAGAGGCGAGGGGAATCACTATTATCAAGCAGCCCGAACAGTGAGAGGCAAGGGGACTCACTATAATCAAGCACCCCGAACAGTGAGAGGCAAGGGGACTCACTTTAATTAAGCACCCCAAAGGAAACAATCCTTACTGCTTCCACGTCGTTGTTTCTGGGTAGCGCAACAAGTAAGGTTAATACATTTATAACAGAAGCTTCAACGATCTTAAAGTTTCCGTTAAAAAATCATTTTGCCCTTGAGAAAAATTTTTCAGGGTTCAGGATGTGTGGGTTTGGGAAAGTGGGGTGTATGGGATTAGCATGCGTGGGGTAGGGATGTGTGGGACTGGAGGGTGTCGGGTATGGTTGTCGGACCGGGGTGTAACAGTTCCGCATGTGAGGGCATGAAGTGTATGGAGTTAGGATGTGCGAGTTTGAGTTTTGTTTACTAGGATGTGTAAGTTTTGGGTGTGTGAGTTTGGGTTTCTCTATTAAGCCTACGATCAATTTGAACCAGCTTAGCCTGTAGTTCATGGAAAAAAACGATTTTAAACGGACTTTTCTGAGTTTGACCTAGATTTGACCTTGAAATGACCTTGGAAAATAATTCTCAATATGATTTTGAACTTAAAATTTCCCGCTCTTTCCGAATCCGGGGTCAAAACTAGGTGTTTCCATATGAAAAAACCACTTTGACCTTGAAATAACCTCAAAGGTCAAGTTCAAGGTCAAAGACGTTAGCGCCATTATGTGGCCCCTTTGTCCCCTATAACTTTTGTCTGAACCATTTTTCTCTATCTGGCTTAGGTTCCGAGAAATCCGGGTGCGGCGATTAAAATGGGTCACCGTGTATTTCCGTTTCGTCAGTACTTCGTTAAAAAAAATTTTTGAGTCAATAATAGAAGGGACATCATTCTGATCAAGGAGAGATAGATCCAGCTCACGTGTATGCAACAGATTAAATTTATGTTTAGCATTGATTATGTCATTCACAGTAGTGTTAGTGCGCAAGCATACAATGAAAGGTGCAGGGCGAGTTTTACTCGTCATGGCAGAGCTGCCCTGCTCTTTCATTATGACGGGTTGACATGAGACAATGTCGGCGAGTGAGAAGGATCTTAAGACTGCATGAATGGCAGAAAAAGCAGCTAATTTTAAATTACATGTGTTATTATTAATAAAACCAGAAATCATTATCTCCTTGGCCTCTCTCGGTTTCGTTATCGTACTACTAGTCTTACAAGCCGGAGTGGGTATGATGTATGTGCTAGACTCAGTATTCATTTCTGCATTTATTGCTAGTACTGTTTCCGTGTGAGATGCCGTGCCACAACGAGCGCTAGTATGAGTATATATATTATTATCATTATTATTATTTACATTTACAGTGACAGAGGAAATAGGCTTCTCTAGCACAGGAGTCTTTGAATTAACGACGTGATTTTGCTTGTCATGCTGCTCACGCAGCATCTCACACTGCTTTAAAGATGAGCGTAGGGAATTTACACTTTCGGTTAAAAGGTCGGTGCACTTGTTTATTTGCTCGCGAAGCGATTCACATTCTTTCGTTGTCGTATTTAATTGATTAGTTCGCTCGGCCAACAGAGCTTCTAGAGAGTCCACCTGGGATACGAGAGTGTCGATTTTCTGAGTAAGATTAGGTAAGATACTCAGAGAAACGGCAATCTTTTTCAGTTTGGACTCAATAGAATTCTGTTGGGAATTGATGGCTTCTTGGACTGTATAATGGATAGAATTGGCGTATGTTATCATATCGGAAATGACACTGCCATTCTTGACTAATGAGGAGTCGAGTCGATTGGTTCTCTCTCTCGATGCAGCGGCGGGGATCGATGTTGAAGATGACGCGTTGCTCAATTCACTACTCAGCTCGTTAGTCAGGCTTGCATCCCGTGGCACAGGTGTGTTGGTGAAAATGCTCAGTCTCGAGCGTGGTAGAAGTGACGGCATTTTCAGCTTGCCATTTTGAGACGAATTGTCCTGACACGAATTGTTGTTTTTGTTGTGGTTGTCGCTGTTGTTGTTGCTGTTCTTATTATTTATGCTGATGTTGCTACTGCCCCCTCCAACATTGCTTAACATGAACGTGTTAAGCCTCTTCTTATGCACCGAATTCTTATCATCTGCAACTCTCTTAGCAGTGATCAGCGCCTTTGCGACGGCAACCGGGTGAGCAGGTGTCGAGGCTTGGAGAGAGATGTTTGATATCCGCTCCTGTGAGTTATCTACCATCTTATTTGTTACTGAAAGCTTCAGTTTGGCAGAACGATCTAAACTTTTGCAAATCTTTCATATTTGTAAGGTGATGGGGCCGTTACTTGTGGATTTTTTATCTAAACTCATAGGTCGACATACGTCATGAAATGATTTGGTACATTTGTGACAATTAATAACAGTGGCATCTTTCCTTTGTATTTTTTGCAGACATAGCATGATTTTGGTACCTTGAGTACTTTAGGTGCCATTCCGCAAGGGAACTTCTTAAGTTAAATTCACAATTAACTTGAAACGAATAACATTCGAAAAATTTATGTAGGAAGTCGAATGTAACGTAGCCTACTCCATTTGTTTTGATTTCGGAGTAGTACGCACGCTATAGATATAGCTGACTTACGTGATAGGTAGCGCGATTGTGTAAAGTGCGGGCATTGACCCCTATTGCAGCCGTTGGAAAAAGTGATCTTGGTGTTCTGCCGACGACGAAATATAAATAAAAGAGAGAAAAAAAATACAAGATAATTTTCGCTCCTATCCAAGTATACTCCGGTTGAGCGCGCGTGTGTGTATTTCGGTTCGACTCTCAGTTGTGGCTCACAATCTCTCCACCACCGCTGAGAGACGATGAACCGCTCCCTTTTGTCGCTTTTCCCCTCTGCGGCAAAGGTTGCCGAACAGTTATTTGTAAATTTTTACTTGATTTTTTTTGTTAATTGGTGCCTTATTTTGTTAATTAATCCATTCATTAGTTAACCAATCAATTAACTAACGCGACAAAAGGAAGGAAAAATGAACATTAACCACGCATCGTACAGTTAGTATTTACTTTGCTGTTAGCTCTCGTATGCTGACTTTTCCCAGAAAAAGGAAATACTATTATTGGAGCACACACACGCTTACACACGCAGTTTATCGCGCGCTCGCGAAAATTCGCACGCGGCGTGTCGTGGTTATATGCACCACCCGATTCTACACTCTGTAGAAAAACAAATTTGATCCACTCAAATTTCGACTTTCAAAAAACAAGAAAAAAAACAAAAATTTTCCCAATCTATTTTCCCGCACGATCGTCGGTGGCAGGTATTCGTGTTTCCACACGTTAAGGGCGCCAGTTGCGAGAGAGACGCAGCGGCACACGGCAACTGCCACCGCTGGGCGCATTCAATCGCGCTTTCGAGCTGCTACCGAGGTAAGTCCTGGCCAGGCGAACGCGCGCTCTCCCCGCGGACGACGTACGTCGGGAGAGTGGAGCGCAGACGAACAAGCGAGACCGCCGACGCGCGCGCGAGCTCCGATCGTGCACAGTGATCGGGCAACGTCGGCACGAGCCGCTTTTGCGCTTACGTGTGTGCGTCCGAGCACACACGTACTTCGCGTGCGTGGGCGCACCCTAACCGGCGCGTACTGATAAGCACTCACTGCGCGTGTATATTAACTCACGAGCCCGAGGGGCAATAAAGTTAAGTGTTTCTTTTACACTTGCACGCGTATTATTCCGCACGCCCTATCCCATACCATTTCCTGATTCAATGGCGCGGTGAAACGAACACCACCGGCCTCCGCGGGCGCGAGTGCACGATACTTGCTCAGAGAGAAAGCGCGACGACAAAGTCGCGCGTTGCAACGCCGATAAGCGGGGCTGCCGGCGAAGGCAGCCAACGGCGAGCGACGGTGCGCAGCAGTGCGAGTGAGGAGACATCGCCGAGGGTTGGCACGAGCAAGTGCTCGCGCCTTTTCTATTTGCTGCGCCGTTCATCGGCGATTCCACCTCGAGCAAGCGGGACACGCAGAGAAACCTTGCCCCGTTACAAAGCCATGTAACGGGGTGGATTCGGGGAAAATACGAAAAAAATACGCGCTGACATCAGGGCTTGAACCCGAGCCGTTTGGACGATAGTCGAGTGTCTCTACCGCGAGACTACCAACGCCCTGTCAACCTGCGTGCTTCTATCCATCATAACTCGCGATGTCGGTAATACAGGAACCTTCCATGCGCCCTTTATATCTCCCACCCAGATTTCGCGTACTCTGGACGCGACATCTGTGAAGACAAAGGGCGCTTAAATCGTGCTGCCGACTAGCATCCGAATCTCTTCCCATTTACACCTCCCCACCCGAACACGAACTATCAGTCTCCTAATTTTCTACAGGAGGCGTGATACATCTCCATGCTCAACCGCCATTCAGGAGTAATCTCAACTGAATGCTTGTGCGGGAGTCTCGTAGACTCTGTTTTACGTGGAGAGCGGATCAGTACAAGAAAAATTCTCTATTTCCCTGACTGAAAACGTGCGTGCATACATACAGTCGCGCGATCTCACTTGAGTGAGAAACCCCGCTCGGTTCTTGCCACTCAAGTCCCCTTCACACGACGCTGGGCACGTATGCACACTACAGGATAGTGCTTTCCTATGGCCGTATACCACACAGACTTACACGCAGGGAATCCCTTAGGATCGTGATCCGCGTATCCGTGGGTGGGAGGAAGAATTTCGATCGGACTTCTTTCCGATCGTGAAGTTTTTAAAGGAAACGTGGATTATTTCGTTGGGCATACACACACACATACACACACACACATATATATATTTATATATATATATATATATATGGGATATTTCAGGTGAAGTCAGCAGCTCAAAATTTTAAAATCGCTCAAAACTCGTTTTTTTTTAGTTTTTTATAAAAAAAAAATGTTCCTCAAATTTTAGGTCGATATTTGCAAAAATAAAAAAGCTATGCAAGATTTAAAATTCAATTTTTTTTGCAATTTTTTGTTAAAATCCAAGATTATTCATTTTTTAATTCAAAATCTTGAAACTTTTTGTATAGAACATTGATTGGCAAAAACTTTGCATTTTTTCTGTAGAATGTGCCAGTATTTATTTTATGACCCTTTTTGAAAGTCTCTGATTGACTGCTTCTTACAAGGATGGTACCCCAAGTGTAAGTCGCCCATTTGAACGATATTACAATATGTTGTAGTACATTAAAAAATAAGAGACACGTATTTTTTTTACGTGCTGATAGGCACTTTAAGGGGGTGAAATCTACCCCTAGAGTTCACCCTCAAAAACAGTTTTTTTCAAATATTTCCAAAACGAATAAAGCCAGTTTAATGAAACCGACGCCAAAAGTTGTAGAATAAAAAAGCCTTCAAAACAGCATTACTTTCAATTTTAAGGGTAGCAACCCCTATTTCTTTTTCAAGAAAACTAAGCTTTTCTCATCAATTTTCAGCTATAAAAATTACAATAAATTATATATCGCCTCAAAACAGATTTCATTTAAAAGAAAATTAAAAAATAAAGTTGACCTGTCTCGTGGTTTTGGCCAAAATTATTTTTTAGGGGGCAACTACCCCTTATTTATATTTTGTTCATTATTTCAGAAATAAATAAACACATCTTAATAAAACCAACGCTAAAAATTTTAAAATAAGAAAGGCTTCAAAACAGCATTATTTTCAATTTTAAAGGTAGCAACCCCTATTTTTTTTTAAATACAACTAAGCTTTTTTCATCATTTTTCAGCTATAAAAATTATAATAAATTATATATCGCCTTAAAACTGATTCCATTTAAAAGAAAATTAAAAAATAAAGTTCACCTGTCCCGTGGTTTTAACCAAAATTATTTTTTAGGGGTAACTACCCCTTATTTTTATTTTGTTCATTATTTCAGAAATAAATAAAGATACCTTAATAAAACTAACGCTAAAAATCTTAAAATTAAAAAGGCCATAAATCTGCATAACTTTCAATTTTAAGGGTAGCAACCCCTATTTTTTTAAAGGAAATTAAGTTTTTTATCAATTTTCAGCTATAAAAATTACAATAAATATATCTTTTTAAAAACCATTCCATTGAAAAGATTGACCATAAAATTTTGACCAATAACACAGACAAATGCTATGTAATTTTAGCGCTTTCGGGCAATACGAAATACTAATTTATCATTAATTTTGCAAAATTAGTTTGGTTAAACTACTTGTTTAAACGGATTATTGTAAAGCTTTTTCGAAAAACTAATTTTGACTTGAATTCCACAAGAAAAGTAACATGTTTATTTAAACTTTTATATGTTGTAGTGAACCAAAAAACGAAAAATATTTATATTTTTTATCTGTGAATAATACATTTTAAAGGGGTGCAAATCATCCCCGGAAGTTGATTATGTTCTTACTTCCCTTTATTATATTTTATGTATTATTATAAATACTTCGTCAAAGGCAATCGTACCGTTTTGATACGTGATAAAGCATTAAAAAAAAATTAATGTGTGTGTGCGTGTGTATACGTGGATGTAAGTGATTTTTATGCAGTAAATAAGAGTAATCGCTGATTGTGAATGAGAAAATAATATGTTATTTTTATGTTATTATGAGGCGGATATTTATAGATTGGTGATTTAACTCGTAGTTTCATATATTGCTGGCAAACATTGTATTTATAAATCGGTAGAGTTCCAGTCGTGCAGTGTTGTTTTGTGAAAGTGGTTATTTCTACAATATTGTGGCTCTAATATTGCATCAATTCATTTTTTTTAATGTCAGCAGCACTACAAAACTACAGGTAAATGTCTATTTATATATCAGATCTAATGCATTAATTGTAAGAATTTCGTATCTGTCTATAGGCTTTAATAAAATTATAACAGCTTTTCAAAATTATATTTTGCGTTATTTTTAATGAACATATTAGAAAGTATGCAATTTCGTACATTGTTACATTTTTTGGAGATACATTTGACGTTATAGAGCACAAATAGTTTAAATTGATTTTTCTTTAATTTTAAAGATTTAAAAAATCCTGATTTATAAGTGCATATAGTATTTTTAATATTTTTACGAAAATTAAAAAATGTATCAAAATATACTTTATTGTGTATACTGTATTGTTTACTTTCTGTTATTAACAAAATTATAGACTCCTGATTCAATTTTTAGCCAAAATTGTATACGGTTCCTTTATTATTAGATGTTTTACAAATAATAAATTTTACATACAAATAATAATTTTAAATAACTAAATCTTAATTTTAATAAATCTAAATTAACAGGCATTGTGCAATACATCTTATCGATTACTGTTTACAAATTTAAAAAAAAACTCGAGATTATCTTCTTTTCATTTTAATCAAGCGCTTTAGTAAAGAAATATACAGATACGATATTCTTAATAGATTCTCAACAGGATGGCCCAAAGTATAAATATTTGTTTTATTTGTATGTGTCGCCTTTTTAAATGCAACATTATTATCTTGTGAAAATATGGTATTTTTTTAATATTTAAACAAATATTTCCCGGTAAAAAGACATTGGTCGCATGATGGCGTACATCAGTAAAAGCGTACAACGTACAACGTACAAAGCTTCCTCATTGAGAAATAGCTATGTTCTCGCAACATAGTAATGTAACGTTTAGAGGGGTGACGCATACAAATTAAAAAAATGTTTTTATTTTCAGCATTCTATATATGTGTGTTGTAAAGATACTATTTCTGTATGCAATTATTCTTATAAATGTTTGATTATTTTAGCACTCAAAATGAAAATTATTTCCAAACACTTGATATTGAAGATAGCCCTTATAATATTAAAGAAATAGAAATAAAAGACCATTTCCAAATGATACTGTTAGATTTAATGGACTCGTCTAATAGCATAGATGTTATAATGGAAAAATCGTTGGATTTTCAAGAAGAGTATAAAGAAACAGATGCACATATTGTGGAAGATGTTGATTTACATACACTTCCTTACTATCCTGAATTACCTACGGATCAATGTACGGGACATGAAGAACCATTGAGTTTTGAATACAAAAAAAGGGCTGTAGAATATTGGAGAAGTAGAAAAACAAAAAAGAATTTATCGCTTAAAACAGTTCAAAATAGATTCAGGAAAGTCAGTTCTGAAACACAGTTATATCGCTGGGCTCACCAAATCAATCAAGGTGGAACTTACCGAGAAAAAATTGCAAGAATTTGCGATTTCACACTAGAAAATTTTAAAGCTGCTACTGAAGCTGGATTAATAATTCATGACAACGATTTAAGAAGATGGGCTTTACAAGCACGAAAATTAATCGGAAATGAGGACGTAAGATTTACAGCTTCAAAACATTGGCTTTCAAAATTTAAAAACACCCATAGAATTGTTTCTCGAAAAATTAATAAATTTATCACAAAAAAAAGTATAGAAAATAGAAATGATTTGCAAAAAAGAAGTAGAATTCGTAACAGAAGTCAAACAATTGATTAATCAAATAGGCGCTGACAATACATATAATTCAGACCAGTCTGGTTTTCAGTTGGAAATGCATTCTGGTCGATCTCTTGCTTTTGAAGGAGAAAAGAAATTACAGTGCCTTGTACAGTCGGTCACATCAACAACTCATAGCTATACTGTACAGCCGACAATTTCAGCCACAGGAAAGTTACTATCACCATTATTTTTAGTATTAAAGGAACGAAGCAGAGAATTTGGACCAATTGTCTCACAAAATTTGTTTGTGCCTACAAACGAATATGTTACATCCTCGACATCTGGAAAACTTAATTCAGGTAAAATCACGTTCTATTAATTTCTAAAAATAAAACGTTAATTATTTCGGAAGACACATTTAAATAAAATCAAAATTTGTAGAACTCTTTAAGGCGTGGTTAAAAGAGGTATATTTTCCTCAAGTTGGACCTAGAAGCATGCTGCTAATTGATTCGTGGAGTGGTCATTGTCCAACGATTGTACAGGAAGTTACGCCACACGATAAAACACTATATCTCAAAATGATACCTACAGGAACGACTGGAAACATACAGCCGTTAGATGTATATGGATTCTGCACATGGAAGAACTACGTTAAACATTTTTCAGACCATGTTTTGCTCATAGACGAAGACTTAAATTTACATTTGAGAAATAATATAATTAAATTACAGTCTTTGGTTCATAACCAATTTTCATCTCCACGATATGAAAATCTATTTAAATATTCGTGGTATAAAAGTGGGTATCTTGTGAATCGACCAGGAGATTTCGATGACCCCGTAAGTTTCAGTTTCGGAGATTCCTGTGCAACGCATTGTGAGATCAATGGTTGTAATAATGTTGCAATTGTTAGATGTTCGTGGTGTAAAAAATCTTTATGCTTAAAACACTTTTTTGAGGAATATCATTATTGTACAAATTACAATCCATAATGCCTCGAGCTATTCGACAAACAATTAATTTTTTTAAGAATACTTTAAATTTTTTGTAGTAATAGTAATAATAAAACTTGTGTTGTTAAAACAAAAACCATATTTACATTAGTTATCATTTCATTTTGTATTTTTCTGCAACACGTAACTTTAATTTTTATTATTTTTTTGAAAAAAAATTAATCTCACTAAATTTTGATTATTTACGCAATTTTTTCAGAAAAAAATAATAAACACATTTACCCTTCCTGCTAGAAAAAGTTAGTAAAAGTCGATAAAAATCGATAAGTTTCACCATTGAAGTCAATAAAGTCTCTTAATTTCCTTAAAAAGAGAAAAATAGGGGTTCCTACCCTTAAAATTGAAAGTGATACAGATTTGTGGCCTTTTTAATTTTAAGATTTTTAGCGTTAGTTTTATTAAGGTAGTTACCCCCTAAAAAATAATTTTGGTTAAAACCACGGGACAGGTCAACTTTATTTTTTTAATTTTCTTTTAAATGGAATCAGTTTTAAGGCGATATATAATTTATTATAATTTTTATAGCTGAAAATTGATGAAAAAAGCTTAGTTTTCTTGAAAAAAAAATAGGCGTTGCTACCCTTAAAATTGAAAATAATACTGTTTTGAAGCCTTTCTTATTTAAAATTTTTAGCGTTGGTTTTATTAAGGTATCTTTATTTATTTCTGAAATAATGAACAAAAAATAAATAAGGGGTAGTTGCCCCTAAAAAATAATTTTGGCCAAAACCACGAGACAGGTCAACTTTATTTTTTAATTTTCTTTTAAATGGAATCAGTTTTGAGTCGATATATAATTTATTGTAATTTTTATAGCTGAAAATTGATGAAAAAAGTTTAGTTTCCTTGAAAAAAAATAATAGGGGTTGCTACCCTTAAAATTGAAAGTAATGCTATTTTGAAGGCTTTTTTATTCTACAACTTTTGGCGTCGGTTTCATTAAGCTAGCTTTATTCGTTTTTGAAATATTTGAAAAAAACTGTTTTTGAGGGTGAACTTTAGGGGTAGATTTCACCCCCTTAAAGTGTCTATCAACACGTAAAAGAAAAACGTGTCTCTTATTTTTTAATGTACTACAACATATTGCAATATCGGCCAAATCGGCGACTTACACTTGGGGTACCTTCCTTGTTAGTATACCTTCATCGAAGGATATTGAGGCTGCGGCCAAATATTTTTTATTCGACAAATTTTTTTTTGTATTCTTCTTCGAAAACCCTTCAAAATGCTTTTTTGATCAATACTGGCCGAGCAAAGCGAAAGAAGTTACAATTTTTTGAAATATCAGGCAAAATCCATAATTTCAATTTTTGATAACATGATTAATGAAACTGAATATTATTCAACATCTTATGGCATGGACCGTACCACTGAATTTTGTTAGAGCATCAAATAGAACATTATATATATATATATCTATTTTCAATAATATTAGGCTTACACAATAAGCGATACCTAATTATGAATTAATAATAAATTAAGCTATAGAGGTTAATTACTATAAAGCTGTCAAAATGAAATCAGGCTACAGACTCATAATTTCATTCATAATTAGGTATCGCTTATTGTGTAAACCTAATATTATTGAAAATAGATAGACAGGTAGGACAAAATAGACAGGTGATTTCTCAGGTGAGATCTTATGCAGAATCTCACGCCAAAATCTCACCTGAGATTCTGCTCCAGATACTGCAGAAAACTTACGTTAATTAAAAATCAACTTCTTCAGTATTGGGAATTGCCTTTTAGGTTGTTTTACCCCCCAGATGAGCTCAAAAATACATGTTTAAAAGCATTTTACACAATTTTTCAATTTTTCTAAATTGATACATGATATCTCACCTGAGATCTCACATGATATATCACCTGAGAAATCACCTGAGATCTCATGTATCAAATTTTAAAAATTGAAAAATTGTGTAAAATGTTTTTAAACATGTATTTTTGAGCTCATCTGGGCGGTAAAACATCCTAAAAGGCGATTCCCAATACTGAAGAAGCTGATTTTCAATTAACGTAAGTTTTCTGCAGCATCTGGAGCAGAATCTCAGGTGAGATTTTGGCGTGAGATTTTACATGAGATCTCACCTGAGAAATCACCTGAGATCTCACCTGAGATTTTTCAATAGGGTAATGTTCTATTTGATGCTCTAACAAAATTCAGTGGTACGATCCATGCCATAAGATGTAGGAATAATATTCAGTTTCATTAATCATGTTATCAAAAATTGAAATTACGAATTTTACTTGATATTTACAAATTAAAAATATTACTTATGTCGACTGCAATTTAATATCAACTGATAAGAATTTTTCCATCGGTCTTACAGTCTTACAAATTAAATTAAAATAATTAATATTTATGGCAGTCAGATTGCCCTTGTTTATAATCACCCCCGCAGAATCTGAAATAAAAACTTAATTAAAATCTGGAAAAAACTTTGTTAGCAAAGGACGATCTGACTGCCCACCACCACCACATTGTCCGACGTTTCGAGCCTGCTCCGGCTCCTCCTCAGGGACTGAAATAAAACCCGCGATACACCTCCTTATATACCATGCACCCATACCCCCTTCTTTTCTCTTACCCCACCACCCTCCATATTCCCCTCTCCAACTTGCCATTCTCACTTAAATTAATAAAGAATGATAAATGTTATCTAATTTACTTGACTCTATCATTAAATTTACATTATTCCGATTTCTTAGAATGTGAATACTTTCAAGGCTTTCCCTCTTATATTTATTCTTAATCCCCTGTTCCAAAATATCCACACTCCCAAAATCGAAAGAATGCAAACTATTTAAACAATGTTCTTTCAAACCCGATGTACAACTTGAGCTGCGTAAACTATATTGATGTTCATATATTCTCTTTTTCAAATATCTACCCGTTTGACAAATATAACAACCATTACAATCCCTACAATTAATTTTATAAACAACTCCCGATTTCAAACATTTATCATCCTTGTCTTTACAATTACTAAATAACCTTTCTAAATTATTATCATTTCTAAAGAAAACTTGAATATTATGTTTACTAAAAACCCTTCTAATCCTTTCCGACAAACCTCTAACATATGGTAAACTAAAATATGCATTCTTTCCATTTCTATTCCTTGTTTGATTATCTACCCGCTGCTTCAATCCACCATTATAAATTTCCCACACTCTCTCATCAATCATTTTATCAATAAATTTTACGGGATAACTATTTTTAATAAATGTTTCTCTAACTAAATTTAAATTCTTTTTCCTAAAATCTTTATGTGACAATTTAATCTCTCTGTCAATGACACCTTTGATCGCACCTGTCTTGTTTCCGAATTGGTGGTGAGAATCAAAATTTAAAAATCTACCTGACCATGTAGGTTTTCTATACCAATCTAATTTCACTGAGAGTCATTAGAGGTAATAATAATAGAGTGAAATTAGATTGGTATAGAAAACCTACATGGTCAGGTAGATTTTTAAATTTTGATTCTCACCACCAATTCGGAAACAAGACAGGTGCGATCAAAGGTGTCATTGACAGAGCGATTAAATTGTCACATAAAGATTTTAGGAAAAAGAATTTAAATTTAGTTAGAGAAACATTTATTAAAAATAGTTATCCCGTAAAATTTATTGATAAAATGATTGATGAGAGAGTGTGGGAAATTTATAATGGTGGATTGAAGCAGCGGGTAGATAATCAAACAAGGAATAGAAATGGAAAGAATGCATATTTTAGTTTACCATATGTTAGAGGTTTGTCGGAAAGGATTAGAAGGGTTTTTAGTAAACATAATATTCAAGTTTTCTTTAGAAATGATAATAATTTAGAAAGGTTATTTAGTAATTGTAAAGACAAGGATGATAAATGTTTGAAATCGGGAGTTGTTTATAAAATTAATTGTAGGGATTGTAATGGTTGTTATATTGGTCAAACGGGTAGATATTTGAAAAAGAGAATATATGAACATCAATATAGTTTACGCAGCTCAAGTTGTACATCGGGTTTGAAAGAACATTGTTTAAATAGTTTGCATTCTTTCGATTTTGGGAGTGTGGATATTTTGGAACAGGGATTAAGAATAAATATAAGAGGGAAAAAGCCTAAAGTATTCACATTCTAAGAAATCGGAATAATGTAAATTTAATGATAGAGTCAAGTAAATTAGATAACATTTATCATTCTTTATTAATTTAAGTGAGAATGGCAAGTTGGAGAGGGGAATATGGAGGGTGGTGGGGTAAGAGAAAAGAAGGGGGTATGGGTGCATGGTATATAAGGAGGTGTATCGCGGGTTTTATTTCAGTCCCTGAGGAGGAGCCGGAGCAGGCTCGAAACGTCGGACAATGTGGTGGTGGTGGGCAGTCAGATCGTCCTTTGCTAACAAAGTTTTTTCCAGATTTTAATTAAGTTTTTATTTCAGATTCTGCGGGGGTGATTATAAACAAGGGCAATCTGACTGCCATAAATATTAATTATTTTAATTTAATTTGTAAGACTGTAAGACCGATGGAAAAATTCTTATCAGTTGATATTTACAAAAATTGTAAATTTAAAAAAAATAAAATTATAAATAAAATTATAAATAAAATTTATAATATAGAAGTATTTCTGTCTTGCCCTAGTGGAAATCATTTTTGTGAATAACTGAAAATAACTGTAAATAACTGTAAATAACTGAAAATAATTGAAAATAACTGTAAATAACTGAAAATAATTGTTTGGTTTGAGACGTAACTAACGGTTATTTTCAGTTATTTTCAATTATTTACAGTTATTTTCAATTATTTTCCGTTATTTTCAGTTATTTTCAGTTATTTTCAGTTATTAGAAGTTATTAGAAGTTATTTTCAGTTTTTTACAGTTATTTACAGAAATTTACAATTTCTTACAGTTATTTACAGTTATTTACAATTTTGTTGATGGAAAATAAAATTTTCATTATAGCGAAAAAAATTAAATGTGTATATCAGCAAATATCTGTTAATAACTGTAAATAACTGAAAATAACTGAAAATAACTGAAAATAACTGAAAATAACTGAAAATAAATGTAAATAACAAAAAATAACTGTTAATAGCAGTTGTCAGTACTTCTATTTCTACAGTTATTATTTTATAAAATTGTAAATAACGGAAAATATCTGTAAATAACTGAAAATAACTGAAAATAACTGAAAATAAGTGAAAATAACTGAAAATAACTGAAAATAACTGAAAATAATTGTTATTTACGTCTCAAACCAAACAATTATTTTCAGTTATTTTCAGTTATTTTCAGTTATTATCAGATATTCACAAAAATGATTTCCACTAGGGTGTTATTGGAATATACACTGCATAACTGTCTGTTGCCTGATTTTATTTTGACAGCTTTATAGTAATTAACCTCTATAGCTTAATTTATTATTAATTCATAATTAGGTATCGCTTATTGTGTAAGCCTAATATTATTGAAAATAGATATATATAATGTTCTATTTGATGCTCTAACAAAATTCAGTGGTACGGTCCATGCCATAAGATGTTGAATAATATTCAGTTTCATTAATCATGTTATCAAAAATTGAAATTATGGATTTTTCTTGATATTTCAAAAAATTGTAACTTGTTTCCCTTTACTCGACCAGTATTGATCAAAAAAGCATTTTGAAGGGTTTTCGAAGAAGAATATAAAAAAATTTTGTCGAATAAAAAATATTTGGCCGCAACCTCAATATCCTTCAATGAAGGTATATTAAGAAGCAGCCAATCAGAGACTTTCAAAAAGGGTCATAAAATAAATACTGGCATATTCTACAGAAAAAATGAAAACTTTTTGCCAATCAATGTTCTATACAAAAAGTTTCAAGATTTTGAGTTAAAAAATGAATAAACTTGGATTTTAACCAAAAATTGCAAAAAAATTGAATTTTCAATCTTGCATAGCTTTTTTATTTTTGCAAATGTCGACCTAAAATTTGAGAAACATTTTTTTTTCATAAAAAACTAAAAGAAAACGAGTTTTGAACGATTTTATAATTTTGAGCTGCTGATTTCACCTGAAATATCCCATATATATATATATATATATATATATATATATATATATATATATATATATATATATATATATATATATATATATATATATATATATATATATATATATATATATATATATAATTATTATTTTCTCTTAAAAAGATATGAAATCAATCTAAAAAACATTTTACATAAATTTAAACTAAGGCAAGCTTCTCCCACCCGCCCACCTTTCTCTCTCACTCCCTCTATACCTTCTCATACTCTCTCCCTCTCTCTCAACATCCGTCAAACTGAGTACTAAAAACTTTAATGAGAGCTTAAATATTTTTTTAAAACAATCAACACGTTTTTTAAAAGATAATTTAAGTACGTTCTAACAACCCCAATTTGTCTAGTCCTTTTATTTCTTCTAGTCTCATCTATTCAATAAGCACTCTCTTATACAAATGGTAATAATTTTTTTTATGACTTTATAAATAACTCATCTATTCAGCACTATCTATAAATGGTGATAATTTTTTTATGACTACAAATAATAATATTGTTAATATAAAACTTTCTACGAAAGTATAAAATAAGGCAAGTATAGACATTTTTTCTGTATAATCTATGAAATAATAATATTTATGACTTTTTATAAGAAATCAAATAATACCTGTGAAAAAGTCTTTTACTTCTTTGAGTCATTGTATGCTCAACAAATTATACGTAAGTACATTAGAATTACTCACTGCAAATCAAACAAACGAGAGTTGTGAAATCAATTATCGATAGTCAAGTAATTATTTGCACACCACTCGGAAAAAACTGTACTTATTACTGTTCTCAGAAATTTATTCAAATTTGATCATCCTTCTATACAAATTAAACACAAGAAAGTACTGAAATCAATTTATTTTAGTCAAGTACCCATAAGTTAACTTGACTGAATAATACAACTTTTCGTACCTTGCGTGTAAAATTACATTTTACGGCCGTGTTGTAATGCAAAAATATTTAGCCAGCGGGCATAAAGTAACGCGTAACAGGCGCAATAGCTCACATATTCCTGCAGAGGGTCAAGGGAGAGTGTGGCAAACTATTAATTCTTACCTTGGCATTATCTTATTTTTCAGGCTAATCAATAGAAAATATTACCAATCAGCAAAGAATGAGCACATCTGCCACACTGCCCCTTGACTCTCTAGATACTCTTACAAAACTTTATAGAACCTACGCACTTTACACCCGTGTGGGTGAAAATTATTTTAATTATGTAACTATTATATATGCCTTCTTTCTATTTCTAAAATTCATAAGAATTTTTTCAGATATTCACGAAAAGTCAAAGTCTATATAAAAAAAATTACGTAATTACCAACACATCCCTATTTTTCATTATTCTTTCTCAATTTTGTACTTTCTATAATATAACGCATCTTGGGAGGACAAGAGAAGTCTAGAGCTGCTTTAGCAGGGGTGGTCCTCCAATCTCCCATACATACTTGGCGGGCCCGATGTTTTGCAGTTTACCGGTGGGCTTTGTAAATCTTCGCGTGAGAGGAAGAACCTTCCAACTCAGCTCGGCGCGTAAGAACGTGCCAACTCGGCTCGGCGCGTAAGAACGTGCCAACTCGGCTCGGCGCGTAAGAACGTGCCAACTCGGCTCGGCGCGTAAGAAAATGCCAACTCGGCCGAGAACGTAAGAACATGCCAACTCGCCGCACGCCGTTTAAAAATTTTGGAGTTGACTGTACTAAACTACTAATATATGTATTTAGTAGACGAGTTTTGATTAGCTAAACTCGATTTTGAGATCTATTTTATTGTATGACTGTCACAATTAGTATGGAATAATGTTTATTTTAGATTCAATAGGATCTACACACGGTGAACAAATTTTATATAGACATGCATATATTTTCATAGAAAATTACCTTAACTGTTGTTCAATCGAGAGAAAAACTTCTACTTTATTTTAGTATAACTTCACAAGTTTTTACTTTACTGAATAGTAAGAGAAATTCACGATGAATAATATTTTTGTCACACCTACATTACCGACACATAGTTCCATTATGAAACTGCATTAGGAATAATTTTTTATATGAATATGAAAAACGCCGAGACCTGGAATCGAACCCGGGCCCACTAATTCATGAACCGCAGTCTTATACAACACCACGCCACGCTTTATATTGAGAGATACTTTGTCTCGTCTACATATGCTGCATCTTGATCAGTTGGTGATCACGTGATTTTTTATACTATCAAAAATTGTTATACTTTTATCTACTTTTGATATAATTATACCAATATAATTGATGAAAATATACTAAACAATCTCTATAATACGAGTTTGTATCCGAATACTAATGATGAACATTATAATAATTTTCAAACAAACATTTTTATAATGTACATAAATAAATATAAATAATAATAAATAAACCTTTTTTTACAGCTAGTTTCAAATTCTATTATAATTTACTAGATTAACATTTACATAAAATTAATTAAATGTAACGATTTATGTACATATTGTACATAAGTAGAAATTTTTGGAAAAAATTGTTTTTATAATTTAATTATAATAACGGTAGCAAAAATATAATTGTGAAATATGTAGATGAAACACTTGTGAAGCTATACTAAAATGAAGTAGAAGTTTTTCTCTCGATTGAACAACAGTTAAGGTAATTTTCTATGAAAATATATGCATGTCTATATAAAATTTTTTCACCGTGTGTAGATCCTATTGAATCTAAAATAAACATTATTCCATACTAATTGTGACACGTAAATACAACACGTACAGTCATACAATAATATAGATCTCAGAATCGAGTTTAGCTAATTAAAACTCGTCTACTAAATACATATATTAGTAGTTTAGTACAGTCAACTCCAAAATTTTTAAACGGCGTGCGGCGAGTTGCCATGTTCTTACGTTCTCGGCCGAGTTGGCACGTTCTTACGCGCCGAGCTGAGTTGGAAGGTTCTTCCTCTCAGACGACGAAATGTAGAATACTAGATTTTTACATACATTCATTAACATTGCTTATACCTATAAGTCCACTATAAATAATTACATTGGTTCAAATTTTTAAATGATATCGTTTAAACGTAATATCCCTACATGTGCAGAATCTCATGATTTATTTTCAGTACCCAAAATATTTAGATTTTACTAACCATTTTATAAGCCACCTACTTTTTTATCCTTTTCCCGCGTGTAAATATACAAGATCTCCCCTAGCGGAAATATTTTTGTTCAAAAATGTTAATAACTGTTAGGAAGAGGTATAAACTGTTTAAAAATGTTACAAAATGTAGGATTTTGGACTTTATTAATTGTTTGTAATAGTCTTGGCGCAGCCCACAAGTGGCCGTGGGCCATTGATGTCCAAGGTTCCACCAGGGTTTTTCTTATGTATTTTGACCCCCTGAATCCGAATCCGCAAGGTGTTTTACGATAAAGCGGGACATTAATTAGTTATAAACAATTTTATCAATAATTACGCGAATTTCACATTTTCACATGAAGGTAAGTGTCATTGTAATTTTTTTGTAGTATTTTGAAGCATAATGTATCACAAAATATATACGTAGTCTAAAATTAACAATAATAATAAATATAAAATACATAAACAATTGAGATATCATAAACAAGACAACTCTTATAATGATATGGGAATGTAAGCCGTAGCTTTAAAATATTAACTTTAAACAATGTTATGACGTTTTTAAAATAATTTTAATAACAACAAATAAACACCTGATTTTCTTCATGTGTCGAATTGAGCCAAAAGACACCTGAAAAACTCGGGTGTTTTTTTTAGATGAAAATATCACATGTTTTTTTTCAATAGGGCTTGAATATAGAAAAGAGCGAACACATACACGAATCAATAAAAAATCATCAAGCTTTTAAACAATTATATACGATATACGCTATTAAAAGAGACTATACAAAAATTAAGAGATCGAAGGGCAGATCAATTAACGTCAAATTCAAAAGTTAAACACGTGAAGTTAATGCGCAACGAATACAAATTAAAACGTCTTTGCGATTATCGTCTAAATATTCTGATTTTTCAAGATAAAGAAAGGGCTTATCTATTAAAAAAGTCTCGATATGACAAAAAAGATTGTAAATATATGCATATGGTAAAATTGAAAAAAAAATCAAATGGCTATCTAATGTTCTTAATAAATTGAAAGGAAGTATGTTTAAGAAATTTTTGCGGCCCCTCAGACGCCGCACGAGTACAGGTTAATTTTTTTTCTCTTACGGCCCCTCAGACGCCATGCCAAGTAACATTGAAGTTTTTCTGCTAGACTATTAAGGACGTTCTCCGGGTCGAAACAGCAATTTTAGTTTTTATATTTTTATATGTTTTATTAATTTGATAATCTAAGAGTAAGTACATGTAACAAATATATACTTGAAAGAACATAAGACAATTTTTTTTAGACAAATTCAGGCAATAGTCACTATGGTATTGTTACAATTAAAGACAAAAACTTCAATAAGTTCTTTAAATTTTTTTATTTTTTATCCGATCTTAACGAAATAGAGCTTATTTTGTTCGTTAAGAAATTTCAGGGAGAGTATCGATGGGAAAATTTATGATACGAATTACCAGTAAGGTGCAATATCAATTTATTTAAGAAAAGCAAGTCAAGTTTTCATCAAAACTTTCTTAAACAAATTGATATTGCGCCGTACTGGTAACTCGTATCATAAATTTTCCCATCGATACTCCCACTGTAATTTCTTAACGAACAAAATAAGCTTTATTTCGTTCGGATAAAAAATAAAAAAATTTAAAGAACTTATTGAAGTTTCTGTCTTTAATTGTAACAATAGCATAGTGACTATTGCCTGAATTTGTCTGAAAAAAATTGTCTTATGTTCTTTCAAATATATATTTGTTACATGTACTTACTCTTGGATTATCAAATTAATAAAACATTATTTAAAAATATAAAAACTAAGATTGCTGTTTCGACTCGGAGAACGTCCTTAATGAGTACACCGAGTAGTATACCCAAGTTCTTTTGAAAAAAAAAAATATATATATATTGATACGGGAATGAATTAAGTAGAATATGTAAACCCAAAGTCAAGATAATTGTACAAATAAATAAAAATTAGTATTATGAATCAGAAATTGTCGAACCAAACATTACTGTTCTTAATATTTCAACGCGAAAATATAATTTCCATATTCATGAATTTACAAAAGAAAGCGTAGGAAAAAATACTTTTATTACTTAATGATGAATAGCAATTTTCAAAAGAAGACGAGTAAACTAATGATCATCACAGCTTATCATGTTTGTAAAGTAAAGCTTATTGTGCCAGAACAGCTATGTCGAAGCACAGTTTACAGGATCCGGCCTCTGTCCAGTTACTGCTGCCAAATGTACATCTGACCATCGGTTCCCGTGCGCGCAATCTCCCTGACCTTTTAAAGGTCAGCTCTGACGGATCGATTGTTATAATCCAGTATTAGAGTATAGCTAACTACTGCGAATAATTGGACTTGGAGGAAACAAAATGTTGACGGAGTGGAGCCGCGGGGCCGGCCCGGTGAAAGGTCCGGCCAGTCTAACACCGAATTTATTTTATTCGAGTGGAAAATCATGATTACAAAAAAAAACCTATAATCTCGATACTAATTATGGAGAAAGACCTGGACTATACAACAGGCACTAGTGTAAATCGACATAGCAATTATGAGAGTGTGGCGCTTACGCGCATGCTCCGTCCACCAAGCACAATTCACAATACACGATACACTCACAAGGAAAGGATACTTGGTGTCCGCCTCCGATTTTCATGAAACTTCGCATATGAGTAGTGTCAAAAAATATTCGACACGTATTTTTTTTTATCTGCGGAAAAACATATCTAAGGGGTGAAAACCGCTCTTAAAGTTCACCCCCAAAAACCGTTTTTTTTTTAATATCTCAAGATGGAATCGGAATTTTTTAATGAAACCAACACCTATTTGTTTCTTATGAAAAGTCGAGTATTTGGACACAGTTTTAATGATAAGGGGTTGCACCCCCTATTTTTATGGGGGTAAATATAATTTTTTTCACACTGTTTTTGAAATAACAAAGTTTTGACTAGCCATATTTGGTAAAAAAATGCCATGTTATAAAGAAAATTAGAAATTATAGTTGACTTGTTTCGAGGTTTAAAAAAACACATAGAAGGGGTGATCTACCCCTATTTAGTTACTTATCTTTTAGTGATTAAAAAAAATTAATCACAACATTCCTTTGGATTTTTAATTTTGTAATGCTTATATTGACTCATATTTACTATTAAAAGTAAAAAAAATAAAAAATATTTTAATTTTAGTGGGGGTGGCTACCCCTATTAACATTATTATTACTAGATTATGAGCGAAAACTTTTTTCATTTTCATTAATTTGTACAATGTGATGATTTGTCAATGTAACATATATAAATATTACAGAAATTGGTGAATTTGCAAATTTTATTCAATATACGTTTGACAATAATGATAATCTGTGAAAAAATGTTTAAAACATAATAGCTTATTATGCACATCGTATGATTGCAATTCCTCCACATATGTCGCAAATTGGTTCCTCTTGAGTATGGAAACAGAAATCTACTGGATTTTGATGTCTTGGAGGTTTTTTCGTTACCCTAGCGGAAATATTTTTGTTCAAAAATGTTAAAAACTGTTAGAAAGAGTTACAAACTGTTTAAAAATGTTACAAAATGCAGGATTTTGGACGTTATTAATCGTTTGTAACTGTTTGTAATATTTTTAAAGAGTTTTTAATAGTTTGTAAGAGTTATTAAATTATTTAATAACTTTTAAATATTTATTAATTATTATTATTGACATAGTAATAATTAATTATTAGTATAATTAAACACTCCTTAGGCTTCTTCTGCATTGTTTGACTGTTACTTGCCTTATGAGTGCTCCCGCGCCCTTGATTCTCATGATTATGAGGTTATTAAATAATTATTAATTATTAATAATAATAATAATAATAATAATTTATTAGTTATTAATATTTCCTGAAATATATCAAATTTAAAATTATTTGAAACTGTTTGAAAGTGTTTAAAACTATTAAAAACTGTTTGAAACTGTTACAAAGTATTATAATTAGAAAAAATGTGTCCAAAATCATACCTTTTGTAACACTTATAAACAGTTTTAAACAGTTCTAAATAATTTTTAACAGTTATTAACTGTTATTAACATTTAAAATTTACGACAAGGTAGGTATCCACTTTTATACCAGGTATATTTAAAAACATTTTGAAATCTTGGTGAAGAAAATTGATTATGGGTTAGAGATTGTAGATTGATTATATTATTTCTCTCGTGTAATTTAGCATCATAATTCATAAGAAGTATTATGTCTGATAATTTTCTTATAAAGTTTTTCCATAGACGGAAACCATATACATCAAGAGGCTGTATCTGATCAGTTGTGCCTTTTGGTATTGTTTTCAATATAATATTTGACTCTTTCGGTAAAGCTTCTTTTACAGCTCTTTCACATTGTCCACTCCATGAATCTAATAGCAGTATAGGTGAATCCCCACTGTGAATCAAAAATACATTTTGAATCCAAATTTGAAATAGTTCCTTGGATAATTTACCTGATGCTGATGCTTCTACGTATATATTTTCTGGTTTGAATAAAGTTTTCATTACTTTACATTGACATAAGCTGTTCCTCTGCTGATATTGTTGGTTGAATAGTGTAACTATGTGTTGTAGAAGATACCGACTGAACGATATTTTCTACATTTTTAATCCCCTCATAACAAAGAGTGCAACCACTATGTATCTCTAAATTGAACCCACTTTGATCAGAATTGTAAACGTTTTGAGCACCACGTACTTTAATGAGATTTTTGACATCGTTAACAAAATTTTCTTTGTGTTGTTCTACTTCTATTGCCTTCTGTGTAGATGACATAGTAATAAATTTTGTTATTTTACGTAAAACAATGTGATGTTTTTTTTTAATAATTGTATCCATCTATGTGAAGCTTTAAACCACGGAATATTTAGTTCTACTTTCTTGACGAGAGCTCATCTTTTTATATCAATATCATGCAGAGTCATTTTTGATTCTATCGCTTCTTTAACTTTTTGAAGTACATAAGTTGTTATTCCATCTAGAATAGTTTTTCTGGTACCCCCTGCTTCAGTTTGTAATTTCCACCGACGCAATTGACGATCGGAAGTAACTTTTCTATACTTCGATTGTACACTTGTCAAGGATAATGTCTTTCTTTTTCCACTTTGCCAATACTGCACTGCCTGTTTCTTATATTCAAAGTCTACATCTTCTTCATTTGGTAAACAAGCAGGAACCTTTGCATAATCCTTATTTAATTTATCCTTTTCTTCAATATCTTGTGGAAGTATGTCACTGTAGTCATCTTCAAAAAGTAAAGTATGTTCTTCTTCTGTATGTAAATTGTAATTTACACTCTCCTTTATTATATTTTCTATTACATGATATAAAGTTATCTCTTGTTCGTTAGCTTATGGTTCTTCAATTTTAACATTGTTAGGATTAAAGATTATAGATAATAAAGATATTATAACCAGTGAATTAATAGCCATTTTTTAATTTTATTTGAGGCAATGACGTTCAAGCAACAGTCGTAGATTATTTATTCTATAATTATTATTTTATACTTAAAATAACTTTATTTTATTTTCATAAACGTCAATTGGACTTATTTTTATTTCAGATATTTCATAATTTTATCCCCTTTATTAAAATTGATGGCTATGTTATTTCACGTTTTATTCGTAATCTGATTGGTCGGAAGCGTTGCCATGCTGTAGCTATTTACATGGCAACGTAATGTTGTTTGTTTATATTTTTCTTATAAGGTTATGTTCCCATTTTTTAATATTGTATTCAAAGCATAGTTCATCTCCGCGCGCGCAGCGCGCCTTTGATCTAGTCTTCTTTTTAAAATAAAGTTATGTTTCACTGAAATAAAAATATTATAATTACTACAATATTATGTGACACACACAAATAATTTAATTTATTTTATTTGTTTATTATATGGTAGAGAGAATCGTGCCAGTTTAATATAATAAATACATAAAATAATGAAATTGAATATATGTATTTACACTCAAGCGCGCGTCCGCACTCACACGCTTACACACCCACGCTCATACGATTTCATGAATTTTATTTATTAATTGTATTAAATGGGCTAGATACTCATTACAATAAAATATTATACTAGTTTTATTTAAAACAGTTATTGAGGGCATATCGAGTAAGAATAAGAAACTTTACCTGCCACGACGTGTTTTAATTAAAAAATTAATGTATAAACATTTATTTGATATAATCTCAACTTCAGGCCTTCGATTTGTGCGGAGATAATTTTCAGAAATTTTGTGGATCATTTTTGTTATAGTATCTGTGAGACATTTGGGTTGAAAAATCTGACGATTTTTTTAGATAATTGTAATTATTTAACATACACTCAATAAAAGACAAACGAAAAATGTATTAATATACCATGGTATGATATTTATGTATATAATAAATATTATAAATTCTATTAACTCCAGAAAAAAAAATGAAAACAAGTCGATGTTTTTTTACAAATATTCTTCTTATCATGGTTATATTAATAAATTGAACATTATTAGTATCATTATTTTATTTTACGTTTTTATAATAATCCTATTTACATTATATCACTTCTTTTAATCAAACTTACTATTTGACTTTAGATATCATTTTAATATTTAAACTATTTTATTTTTTTCAAGAAAGTTATTATTTGTTTAAACGTTTCGCCCATATGACTAAAAATAAAATAGCAATACTTACAAGCCCTTTTTAATAATATATTTTCTGTATCCTCAATGCGTAATTTAAAATTTTTTTTTGAAGCGTTGTTTGAGAATGCCATAATTTATATGAGTTACTTGCTGTGGGTGTTTTAAATAAATTTGGCACAAACATTTGAGTAAATTTAACTATAATATATTGTATAAAATTCGATGATTAAAATAACTATTACATATTTACAGTAGTTATATAAGTATCATAAAATTGGTGTTATAAAGTCGTGTAATGAAGTTTGTGTGTAATATAAATCCCGTTGAGTTTACTGCTAGCATAAATACACACAATGAATGTTATTGATTTCATGTGGTTGAGACTTGCCAAGAATTATATGTGCAGAGTACTTCATATTAGATTACTGCCCCAGGGGAAATTATAAAATGTATCAAAATGTACCGAAATGTATCAAAATTTATTAAAAGGTATCAAAAGATATCAAAAGATATCAAAAGGTAGAAAGATTGAAGTATATCAAATTGTATGTAGAGGTTGCATTTCGTAACTTTTGTAGAACACTTTGATATCTTTTGATACCTTTTAATACATTTCGATACATTTATATACAAAATCATTTTTTGATAAACGAAAAAATTTATTGATGAAAGAAACATTTAGACACGCTCTGGTATACTTATATACATTTTGATATATTTTCATACCTTTTGATACCTTTTGATACCTTTTAATACATTTTAATACATTTTGATACCTTTTGATACCTTTTGATATTTTTGATACCTTTTCATACATTTATGAAAAAAATATTTTTTAAAATTATTTTTACATTTTCATCCATTTTTGTACATTTATAAACACTTTAACATATTTATGTACATTATGATACGTTTTAAATATATAGAAAATAATAGAAATAATATTTTAAATATATAGGAAATATATAGAAAGGTATCAAAATGTATCAAAATGTATAAAAAGGTTTTAAGATATTTTTAGAATATTTGTTTGTATAAATGTATGGAAATGTATCAAAATGTAGCAAAATGTACCAAAATGTACACAAATATATCAAAAGGTATCAAAATGTATGAAAAGGTTTTAAGATGTACCAAAAGGTGTTAATGTGTTTAATATAATTATAAATAAATTAATATTACATTTTTTAATTTTTTTTGAAAAGGTATCAAAATGTATCAAAAGGTATCAATAGGTATCAAAAGTTATTAAAGTGTGCTACAAAAATTACGAAATGCAACTTCTATATACACTTAGGTACACTCTGATACCTTTTGATACATTTTGATACCTTTTTATACATTTAAAATTTCCACTGGAGTGCTTGCGTGAGTCATCAAAATGGCTGTGTGTGTGTGTGTGTGTGTGTGTGTGTGTTTGTGTGTGTGTGTGAGAGTTTACCTTAGCTTCATAGCAATTATATTAATTTGGAGAATAATGAGGAAGCCGGTTGACTCACACAGTCTATGGAGATAAAGCAGATTGAGTTCCCACACAGCATGAAAGAAAACTGAAATAATTACATGAAATAATTCATGAATTAATACATTGAAATGATTTAGAAAGGATTTTAAAAGGAAAAAAATTTAATTTTAAATTAATTTTTAAAATAATATATGAAATCCTTACAAAATACTTTCAAAAATCTTCCAAAAAAGAAAAAAAATTTACAAAAAAATAATTACACTAATTAATTCTGAAAGGACTTTGAAAAGATTTTTTGAAAGAAAACATAAAATAGTTCAGAAATTATTGCAAGCATTCTTTCATGAAATAATTCAGAAATAATTTCAAAAAGATACAAATTATTATTTTACAAAAATAATTCAATATCTATTTAAAAACATTTCATGAATTATTTTATGAAATCTTCCGCGAAACTCGTGTGAATTAATACAAGAAATAATTTATAATTCTTTTGAAAAAGATTTTTAGAATAAAATTTTTTAAAACAAAATAGTGAAAAACATAATTACACGAATTCTTTCTGAAAGAACCTTGAACAGATTTTTTGAACGAAAACACAAAAAAATTCCGAAATCATTTCAAGAATTATATCATTAAATAATTCAGAAATAATTTCAGAAAGATACACATTAATTATTCACAAAAATAATTCAATATCTATTCAAAAACGTTTCATGAATTATTTCATGAAATCTTCCGGGAAACTCATGTGAATTAATACAAGAAATAATTTAGAATTCTTTTGAAAAAGATTTTTGGAATAAATTTTTTTAATAAAATAGCGAAAAAAATATCTACACGAATTCTTTCTGAAAGAACCTTGAACAGATTTTTTGAAAGAAAACATAAAGCAATTCAGAAATCATTTCAAGAATTATATCATTAAATAATTGAGAAATAATTTCAGAAAGATACAAATTAATCATTCACAAAAATAATTCAATATCTATTCAAAATCGTTTCATGAATTATTTCATGAAATCTTCCGGGAAATTTATGTGAATTAATACAAGAAATAATTTAGAATTCGTTTGAAAAAGATTTTTAGAATAAAATTTTTTAAAACAAAATAGCGAAAAAAATAATTACACGAATTCGTCCTGAAAGAACCTTGAAAAGATTTTTTGAAAGAAAACATAAAATAGTTCAGAAATTATTGCAAGTATTTAACACGAAAAGGGCAGCGTCCGCATATAAGAGGCATCGTATAATGTATTTATTTTGTTTTTAATTCAAATTTCTTTTAATCAAATAAGTCCTAATTAATACAATATTTAATAAACAAAACTTATTAAATAAGTATATATACTAATTAAACAAAGTTAATATTAAAAAATAAAGAAATATTAGAAATAAATATTCTAATTTATTTTGTTAGTCATTTTGCACTATATAATGAAAAAAATGAAGTGATTGGATAGTGATCGGATTTAGTCGTCCATTGTTTTCTACATTCGTATAATCGTACTAAAAAACGTATTAAATTTTGTGCGGGGTATATAATTTTACGTTTTTATGAACTAAGATAGATTGAAACATTTACTAATTGCGAAAAATATTAATTTGAAAAGTTAATGTAATAATATAAAAACTTAAAATAAAAGGAAAAAAACATTTAAAGATAAATAATATAGGTACTAAAAATAAGCAATATTTTTTATTATTTTTCATAATAGTATTCTTTCAGTTTCACAAAGTTTAGAAGTCCCCTGAAAATCGACAGGAATATTATTTATACGCCTGCCAAGAGTAAAGAGCCTTTGACTCTAAAAGTTGATTCTAAATTGAAAACACTGCAAATAATAATAACGTCGGTAAGATAGAGCTCATCCTATTCATCTCTGCATTATACGCAATTATCATTTTTTTATTTTTATCGAATTTCGGGAAAAGGGCTCTTTATTGCCCTTCGTAATGACAAAAATACACAATGTGTAAATTTTCAAGTTATTGCTCGTTATAGATTTTACAGGAAACGGGTTGAAAAATTTTCTATCAGTTTTTTATAAAAAATAATGAACAGAATTTCTCAAAAATTCATAGGTGTATTATTTATGCAATTACGGAGGGCAATGAAGAGCTTCATTCATCAAAAGTTGAATGTAAGATCAAAAAAATGCAAAAACTCATAACGTCGGTAAGGAAGAGCTCTCTTTATACATATTTCACATCCACTTAATACAATATTTAATAAACTAAAAGTATTAAATAACTATGAATTAATTGATCAAAGTTAATATTAAAAAATAAAGTAATATTAAGAATAAATGTTCTAATTTATCGTGTCACTCATGTTGCACTATATAATGAAGAAAATGAAATGGTCTAACAAGCGAGCGATAGCGTAATGGATAGCGTATTTGCGTAGTACCCGAGCGACCCGGGTTTGAATCTCCATCATGTAAAAAATTTTTCTGCGTTTTTTCTGCGATAAAATAGTGTAAGATTATTAACAATGTGAATGTATGTAAAAATAGTTAGAATATTATTTAAATAACATTCTAAAATATAAAAATGTACCTTCAAATACGGGATATACCCTTCGAAATTTATTGTTAGTAATATTTACTAAATATTTTCTAATTAATTCACAATATCAATTCCTGAATCCTTCCAAAAATCTTTCATCGAAAGGATTCTGCAATAATGGAGGATTTATAACCTCCGAAAGTTTTTGTTAGTAATATTTACAAAATATTTTCTAATTAATTCACAATATTACTGTATCCTTTGTAACGGGATGGCTTCTGGGGTAAGATCCCAAAAAGCTACAGGCCAGCGATGCCTTAGAACACGGTGCCGCGGGTGTCAGACTAAAATGACTTGCCCGGGGATCTGCTCCTGGAATCCCGAAAACAACGCGAAGATCGCACGCGAACTTCGCTTTCCAACTAATTGGATCGCTGAGTTAAAAGCGCGCGCTCAAAGAGTAAAGCGCGCGGCCGCTATGCTCAGATATGAAAACGACCGGCGGAGTCGTTTTCCCGCGGAGGCGGCGGTATCCGGGATAAGGACAGGTTATAATGAACAACGCGACGAGTAACTAGATATCACAGTATATTCCAATCACTAATAAGTACAAGCACGACGCACGTGCTGATTAAAACAGTAAGTTAGTTCGCGCGCGGCAGTTAAGATTCAAACGCGCGAACGATACGGCGCGCGGCGAGGCTGCTAATCTCGCGCGCAGTGTTAAAGTACGGCGGGCTGACACACACCCGCACGTACACGGCACAGAAAGCTTGCACGGGGCGATTTCCGTGCGAGCCTTTACAATAAACCCGCGAGAGGAGAGTAGAAAACTTACGTTAGGAAGGAGCAGCCGGTGCACTCGGCTCTCTCTCGCTCTCTTTCGCTCGCACAGCAGTTGCGCTCTCTTTCTTTCTCTCTCTTACTCGCTGTATTGGGTCGGCAGGCGGGCTAGCTGCCGGCTCCTCGCTCGCTGTCTCGTGTGGCTCACGCGGCTCGGGATCGCTCTCTCTCTGTCTTTCTTTCACACGCATACGCTCTACTCGGCGCCTCCACTACACTCGCGGTAACTATAAAAAGCTAGGACGGCGCGGACTAGGTAACTTTTGAGAGACACGCTGGAGAGAAGTTCTCGGTAGGATGGCAGACACGAAGATGGCTGCCGTGACTAGCATAAAGCCGTAGCAGCTTCGCGGGTACGCGACGGGCATATTACGCGTCGCGGGACCGTTCTAATCGGGTCAGGATGCTCGCGCCCCCGGTGAGCATGCCTGCTCGGCGCGGGTAATTCGAATCTCGAATTACCTAACTCGCGCACGCGTTACACCTTCCAAAAAATCTTTCATTGAAAAGATTCTGCAATAATACGAAATTTATACCCTTCGAAATTTATTTTTAGTAGTAATATTTACAAAATATTTTCTAATTAATTCACAATATTAATTCCTGAATCCTTCCAAAAATCTTTCATTGAAAGGATTCTGTAATAATACAGGATTGATACCCTTAGAAATTTATTGTTGGTAATATTTACAAACTATTTTTGAATTAATTCACAATATTAAATCCTGAATCCTTTCAAAAATCTTTCATTGAAAGGATTCTGTAATAATACGGAATTTATACACTTAGAAATTTATTGTTGTTAATATTTACAAAATATTTTCTAATTAATTCACAATATTAATTCCTGAATCATTCCAAAAATCTTTCATTGAAAGTATCGTGTAATAATATAACATAACCAATGAAATATTTATAGAATATTTATACAAAATGCTTGCATTGAAAAGATTCTGTAATAATGCTATGTCCGGGGTATTTTCCTTTCAGAAATAATTTCAGAAATAATTTTGAAATATCTTTTAGTAATCTTTTGGTAATAATCCATGAATCCTTTCAGAAATCCTCCATTAAACAAATTTTGCAATGATAATATAAATTTTTTTTTAATTATTTCATTGAATTAATTCTGAAAGAAAAATACCCCGGACATAGCATTATTACAGAATCTTTTCACGGAATCGTTTCTGAAAGAATAAAATTATTTCATGTATTCTTTCAGAATCGTTTCAGAATTAATACATGCTGTGTGAGTTGTAACCAGATGAGCTGCAACAAGATGAGCTGCAGCCAGTGAGAAGAGCCAATGAGCATGTGTGAGTGAAGCGGGTTCGCAGACGCCATATTAGAGATGCCGTCTGAGAAGCACTGCCGTGCGAATGGACGCCATGTGACTCCGCCGTCGTATCAAATGTCCTTGTAAAGAGAGTTAATACTGCACTTGAGCTTATCCCACGTGATAACTGCCGCAGGTGTACATGAGTTTTTCCACGTGGCAGACCGTTCCGTAAAGAGAATTAGAGTGCGTGACAGGAGCCGTATAAGTTGGCCATGCGGCCTCGTGGCGAGCACACCGGATGTACGTTGAATGAGAGAGAGAGGAGAGAGAGAGCTCGCGAACACATCTTTCTTCTTCGTCTTGTCCCTTTCACTGGGGCGAGAGTCAAATCACTGTCTCTCTCATTAGCATGTGGAAGAGCGAGAGAGATAGCATGAGTTTAGCTATACTCGGCCCATAAGCATAGTGCTGGCGCGCCGCGGCAGAGTGAGTACAGCAAGCGTTGCGGCGGCGCAGTGAGTATAGCCAATTCGCACGCGACCGATGGAAGCTTGGCTATTACATAATTCCCAAACAAGCGTATATAATAAAATGTATAATTATATCAATTTAAACAATTGTATAAACACTAACAATATGTAATCAGTTTAGTAACTAGCGTGTAGTCAATATAAAGAAACACTACAAAGTGACCACCGTCGAATAAAAATATCTCTTGTTTACTCGAGAATTATCTCGTATTCAAAGTTTATTTTTAACTTATGTAACGGGGTAGGTTTTCCCCTCAGTGCCGCAAATCCCCGAAGCGGAATTGCAGATGAACAGCGCAGCAATTGACAAGCGCGAGCACTGGCTCGTGCCAACCCTCGGCGAAATCTCCTAACTCTCGCCTGCGCGCCGTTGCTCGCCGTCGGCTGCCTCGTCGGCAGCCGTACCTACCGGCGTTACAACGCGCGACTTCGCTGTCGCGCTGTCTCTCTCATGCGTGCTTCCTCGGCTGCTCAGATCTGCGCGAGTTCCGCGTACTCGCGCCCGCGGAGGCCGGTGGTAGTCTATACCGCCGCATCACCGACGTGGAAAAGGGAAAGGAATGCGCGCCAAAAAATAGGCGAACTCGAAGATAAAAAGAAGACTTTAACTTTATTGCCCCGCGGGCGTAATAAATTTAATACACGCGGCGCGTATCCTGTATACGCGCCGATACGGGTGGTGCGCCCGCGCTATATGTACGTGTGCGTGCGGTCACGCGCACGCACTTGCAAAAGCGGCTCGCACCGACGTTGGTCGATCGCCGCGCGCAACCGATACACACGCGCGCGTCGGTGAGCCTCGCTCGCTCGCCCGAGTCTCGCTCTCCGGACGCTCGTCATTCGCGGGGAAGCGCGCGCGCGTCCCTGGGCAGGACCTACCTTGCGTTACGCGCGTTGCTGTTGCCGTCGGCGTCTCTCTCTCTCTCTCTCTCTCTCTCTCTCTTGCCGCTGGCTTGGCTGCCTGAGGGTCCTCTGCCGCTGCGCAGGCTCGAAACAGCGTCTCTCTCTCTCTCTCTCTCTCTCGGCAGGCTATTGCTCGCGGCAATGGCCGAAACGATACTGCTCACCTGCTGCTTCGTTGGCACGCACAAGCATCTCTCGGCCTTGTCCTTCGCGCAAGGTTGAGAGGTGTTTACTTTTCGGGTATTAGTGCGTGCCGACGCGGTGTGCCGAGACTCGCCTCATGTCTCGTTCGCGCACACCGATACACGCATACCCGCGCACGTACACGCGCAGGCCGTTACACTTACTAATATTTTTATAAATGTCGTCGCGAAAAAAATATTCGTAGAACCGTGATGACATTGAATATTGTAATGTAAATTTAATATAATTATAATTATATTGACTATTTCGGTAAGAATGAAACTTTCGTTGATAAAAAAAAATTAAATTTTTATGACATCAACAATACAAGTATCAATACGGGAAATGAAATATTATCCTAATATAATGTAAAAAAGATGTATTTTTAATAGAATTTTACCCAGAATAATTCTTTGTTTATAAATAATTTCATCATTAATTTCATAAACAAAAAAAAATCGCTGCCAATTCATTGGCCCGTAGCTTCCTCAACCGTAATTTGTTGATTCCTTTAATTAATATTTAATAACAAAATTTATAATTTTTAAAAAAATTTATTGCATAATTATAATTAAATTCATTTATGAATATTAAAAATTGTTAATTTTTTAATTTATTTATTTATTTATTTATTATTTATTTATATCAAATTTATATAAATTTTGAGCTGATAAATAAAGTTATCATTTGAAATAGAAGTAAAATATCTATATTTTATAATAAAACAAATAGCTATCACGATTGTTTTGTTATTAACAAAAACGTGTTTTTTTAAAAAGTTCATAACTCACAAATAAATTATAATAATGCAGAATATAATGCAGTGATAATGCATAATTCATAATTATAATAGATTATAATAGATATAATTTTTAAACATTTCCCAATATGGGGACAAACTAATCCATAATTTCCTATCACTTCCAATATGGCGACAAATTATCAAAGCACTAGAAAATCCCTTATATGTATGCACAACGCACGACGCACCGCACCGTATAGGCGTGTATGCAGTACTGCGGGATTCGTGACTAACCCACAGCTTGTTAGACTCGGCCGGAATAGATACTGCACTACACGCTACCCCGATCGGAGCGCCACCTACTCTTATACTATTTTAATTATTCATCAGTTTTGAATACTTAAACTCAAGAATTCAATCTTGAAAATTCAAACATATTACATTTTGACGCCAATACTATATACTTTTCTAATATACTGATGCTAACATCATTGGAGTTATGAGTTTTAAAAAAAAAACACGTTTTGGTTTTTGATGATAACTAAAGAACCGTGATAGATAGAAAATTAATTTCTTTTAGAAAATATAGGTATTTTAATTCTTTTTCGAATGCCACCCACCCCATTCAGATACATAGAACGGCTCTCGAGAAATTGCGATTTTAAAAAAATGTCAAAAAATTTTTAACCTCAAAATCTCTGAAATTTATGGACCAATCATTTTGCCCAAAGAACTCGATCGAGAACTATAAAAAATCTACCTCTAAAAGGAATTTTGAAGCCATTAAGTCAATTTTACTCTTGTAATCGTTAGACATATAAAACTGATTTTTTGCATTTTTCAATTTTTTACTCAAAATCTAGCCTACAGAATGTATTCAAATTTTAACAGATTATAGCTATTTATATTCTGTATTATCATGATTTTTCTCAAAAAAATTGACCGTTAAGTCTAGGAGTTATAAGCTTCTAAAAAAAACACGTTTTTGTTAATAACAAAAGAACCGTGATAGCTAGAAACTTTTTTTTTTAGAAAATATAAGTATTTTAATTCTCTTTCGAACGCTACCCATCAGATTCGAATAACTCGATCCTATCATTAAAAAAAATCAAAAAACAATTTTGAGAAAACCGAAAATTTGAAAAAAAACAAAAACGCATCACCCCAATCAAAAAATCGATTTTTGACCCGCCATGACGCAAAAAAAACAAAAAAATGAGACCTGTCCGGTTAAAATCGACCGAGTAGAAGCTGAGATCAAGGCACACACACACACACACACACACACACACACACACACACACACACACCCGTGTCGAGTTGCTAGTCTCGCATCAGGCGCCTCCCCAGGTGGCGGATAGGGGAAAGCTCGTCAGATATGAAGGGCACCGGGGAAATAAAATACCCGGGGTGGACCAAAACTGGCTAGGGGAAGGCACCCCAAATAACAAACCAACCATGGACGTAGTGAATGAGAGATACGCATTACCCCAAGTGGGTGCCCTCAATGGAGGGGTTAATCCCACCACCGATTCCGATCGGGTGAAAGCCCCGGTGGGCGGTGCAGGCTCCACGGATTTTGGGGGAGCCACATACACTATACCAGGAATAAGATGGAAGAAGAAGACGAAGTAAGCCAGGATAGCGCAGATGCAGCTGCCTTCCGAACCCTACAAACAAAGGTAGAGGCTCTGGTGGACTTTATTCTAGATAAAAAGAACATTCACAATGAGCTCAAGTCAATGGCGAAGACTACCCAAAGAGCCTTAAAAGAATTCGTCAAAAGTCGAAAAAGCCATGAGTCTGGACAAGCTACCAGACCTACCAAGGACGGAACAAGCCAAACATCACCGCTCTTTCGGAAAGGGAAGGCGTCGGTAGTACACACCGAACGTAACCGCCCCTCACCGCCACCAGAGCCAAACGAAAAGAAGGCGAAGATACGTGCTTCCTCACAGATACCTGCAAAAAAACCGGAAGCTCAGATAGGACAGACCGACTGGGCAACCGTCATAAGTAAAGGAACACGCAGAAGATATGAGAGACTCAAGACTGACGGCAAGGAGAAAGTAGTGCCGGCACATACCACGGTTAGGCGGAGGCCAGCTCGATCTGATGCCTTCAAAATAAGAAGGTGCGGTGAGACCACCTACGCCGACATCCTAGGAACTCTCAAAGGGGCACCTGAGTTGAAGGCACTGCAAGAAAGGGTCACGCGCATCAGGCGCACCAAGGCAGGAGAGTTGCTTTTGGAGGTAGACAAACCAAACATCGTGTCGCATGAACTGCAGACATTGGTCTCGTCTACCCATGCAGGGTCAGCGATAGTACAAACGTTGTCCCATAAGGAAACAATCGAAATCAAAGATTTGGACGAGACAACAACAGCAGAAGAGGTAACACAGGCGATCACTTCAATTATCGGCCCCGAAATGATGATCGCTGGGGATGTTAGACTCCGGGCGTCTTACAGTGGCACTCAAGCAGCCAGCATTATGCTACCTGTAGCAATGACAGAAAAGCTGCTGGAAACTAGAAAACTCAGAATAGGATGGGTCAATTGCCGAGTCCGGTTACGTGAAACAGTGACGCGTTGCTTCAAGTGCCATGAAATTGGACACCTGGCATGGAATTGTAAGAGTGTAATTGACCGGTCGTCCCTGTGCTTCAAGTGTAAAACCGAGGGTCACAAGGCAGTGAACTGCCCGAGCAACAACGAGCAGGTAACGATGGAGGTCGTAACAACAAACAACGATGGCTAAAGTGCTTCAAATCAACATGAACCACTGTGCAGTAGCCCATGACTTGCTGCCCCAATTGATCCGAGAGGAGAAGGCGGACATAGTAATCATCAGTGAGCAGTACAGGGACAAAAATGAACCAAACTGGGTAAGGGATCGTGCCAGCACGGCGGCCATCTGGGTATGCGGAGAACTCCACATATCCAAAAAAATAGACGTCCTTCAGCCCAAATTCACCTGGGTTGAAGTATCCGGTATAAGATTATACAGCTGCTACCTACCACCCAGCGACTCAATAGAAGAGTTCGAAAGATCGCTAGATGCTATCGTCACTAGCGTTAGAACCTCCACGCTGCCAGTCGTAATCGGGGGGGACTTTAACGCTTGGGCAATTGAGTGGGGAAGCAAGAAAACGAACAACCGCGGCCACGCACTGCTTGAGACCTTCGCGATACTAGAGCTAGAGATTGCTAACATAGGGACAAAGCCGACCTACACTAAAGGACGAAAGTCTTCCATAGTAGATCTGACCTTTGTCGACCCCAGATTAAGTCGGGAAGGCTCATACTGGCAAGTCAGTGATCGGTACACTGGCAGCGATCACCGAACTCTCACATACCAGCTCCACCCGACAGGCAAAAGAGCGAATATGACCCGGATGCCGAAGAGAGAGAAATGGGCACCAGCTACTTTCGACAGAGAAGCTTTTCTCTGCTTTTTGGAAGGAGCATCTGTCGAAGGAACAGCTGAGGTTAGGGCTCAAAGCCTCTCGGAGACCATCACAGCGGCATGCGATGCCTCGATGTCCACAAGGACGAACCACCGGGGACGCTTACCAGTCTACTGGTGGAACAAGGAGATTGCGGTAATACGTAAAGAGTGTCTTCGTGCTAGGAGGCTGCACCAAAGAGCAGTCCGTGGACCGCTGTATGATTAATTAACAACTAGATATGAGCAAAAGAGGAAAGAGCTGAAAATTGCCATCAAGACAGCCAAAAGAAAGTGTTTGCAGGACTTCTGCGAGGAAGTGGACAGTGACCCGTGGGGACGGCCGTACAAAACGGTCATAAATAAAATCAATCCCAGAGGCACCAATGCTCCCTCCTGTCCAACCTTTCTTGATAGAGTAGTCCAAAATTTATTCCCACAACACCAGGAACGGCAACATGGTACTGGTCTAACGGAAAGAATCGGTACAGCCGAGCCAACAGCAGTCACCGAATCAGAAGTGAAGATAGCGGCCAAAAAGATTGCCATAAGAAAGGCCCCAGGACTGGACGGCGTTCCTGGTTTAGCTATAAAGACTGCAGCTCTAGAAGTTCCTTGCATATTCAAGGACACTTTCAATGCATGCCTAAGTGAAGGAATATTCCCGACACAGTGGAAGATACAGAGATTGGTACTCCTTCCTAAGGGAAATAAACCCCCGGATGAACCATCCGCGTATCGACCACTCTGCATGTTGGATATAGTCGGAAAATTGTTTGAACGTATCATATCCGTCAGACTGGAGGCAGCTATACAAAAGATCGGCGGCTTGTCTGATAACCAATTCGGCTTTAGAAAGGGTTGATCAACGATCGATGCTATCGATAGGGTGGTGTCAGTAGCTGAGAACGCCGTTAGTGGTAGCCGGTGCACAAAACGCATGTGTGCTATAATTGGTTTAGATGTACGGAACGCGTTTAACACGGCCAGGTGGGATAAAATCATGCTCGCATTGGAAAACCTAAGCGTGCCACTTTACCTTCGAAGAGTAATCTCGAGTTACCTAACTGACCGCACGCTTCTCTATGATACCGACGACGGTATGCATTCTTATAAGATCACAGGAGGCGTACCATAGGGCTCTGTACTAGGATCCCCAATCTGGAACATCATGTACGACGGATTGCTTAGGCAACTGCTCCCATATGGGGTGTCGATAGTAGCTTACGCAGATGATATTGCTCTCATTATCGTTGGGAAAACCATTAAAGATGTGCAATACCTCGGAGATACGGCAATCGAGGTAGTAGAAGATTGGCTGAGCGACCATGGACTCAGTCTTGCTGCCGAAAAGACCGAGGCAGTGCTCATTGCCAGAACAAAAAAGAGAGTCTACGCCACTTTCACGGTCAACGACGAGAAGATCAAGACAGGGGACACCATGAAGTACCTAGGAGTTACAATAGATGCGCGGATGTCGTTTAAAAACCACCTTAGGAACGCAGGATTAAAGGCATCAAAAGTGGCTCGAGCACTCGCAAGCATCATGCCAAACATAGGAGGGCCGAAGCAGCCACGACGGTTGCTTCTTTCATCGGTGGTTTATTCCGTGATTCTATACGGAGCCCCCATCTGGGCTAATGCTATACGTAGTAACCCAAGCTATGGTGCAGCTTGCCGAAGGGCCTGCAGGACAATCGTGCTGAGAGTGGCCTGCGCCTACCGTACCGTGTCAGACATCGCTCTCTCGGTAGTCACCGGACTGCCACCCTTGGACCTAATGGCATGCGTGAGAGCTGAGGTGTATCGTGGAGGAGTGATAAGAGAGGAGGGCGAACTTGATCAGGGACCACGTCAAAACTGATGGTCCAGGAAGACTGTGGAAGAGTGGCAGCGCCGATGGGATATAGCAGATAAAGGTCGGTGGACCCATCGCATTATTCCATGTGTCGTGGAGTGGACGGAGAGGACACACGGACTCGTGACCTTTCATCTCACCCAGATACTAACTGGGCATGGCTGCTTTCGCAGCTACCTGAAGAGAATTGGAGTGTACGAAAGCGCGGAGTGCCCAACATGTCCTGAAAGTGATGAGGACGTTGGACACGCTTTGTTCGTATGCCCCAGGTTTCGGGAAGAGAGAGAAAGGTTTCAGGCCTTATGGGAAGGCCCCCTAACTCCCGAGGGCATCGGGAGATGCTTACTCTCTTCACAGCGAGGATGGGATGCTGTGATTGGTCTCGTCACCGAGGTGGTGGACAGATTGAACTCCATAAGGCGAGAAGAAGAAAGAAGAGAAAACCGTCTCACAGAGGACCAGGCGGGGTAGAGGGCCGTAGAGGCTGCGACTGCCCTCCGCGAAGTAATGCCTAACGGCGGTTTCCGCGGTGGGAATTACAGTCGGGGGGAGGCCCTGCTAGAGAACAACAGCAGGGGATTTTAGTAGGTATTGCCAGAAATGGTCGAATCCTACATAACATCTCGTATGCGTTAATGCATTTTTCCTAACCTCCTCCTAAAAAAAAAAAAAAAAAAAAAAAAAAAAAAACACACACACGCGCACACACACGCACACACACACACACACACACACACACACACACACACACACACACATATATGTCCATACAGACATTTTTCAAAAACCATGTATTTTGATTCCTAACACCTCGGAACACAATTATAACATGTTTTTACAACAACTCAAAAATTTACTATCACAAAGCTTCCTCTAGGAGGAAACAAAAAAAATAATCGATACAAATTTTCTTGCAAATTTTCATTAAATGTATTAAATTTTAGTAGACAATTTTAGTATTTCACGTAAAATATGATTTGAAATAAGCATCTCAAAATTAAAAATGAAAAAGCATGTTGTGATCAATTTTTTTAATCACTAAAAGATAAATAACTAAAGTAGGGGTAGCTCACCCCTTCTATGTGTTCTTTTTAAACTTCGAAACAGGTCAACCATAGTTTTTAATTTTCTTAACAACATGGCATTTTTTAATCAAATATGGCTCGTCAAAACTTTGTTATTTTAAAAACAGGGTGAAAAAAATTATATTTACCCCCATAAAAATAGGCGGTGCAACCCCTTATCATTAAAACTATGTCCAAATACTCGTCTTTTTATAAGAAACAAATAGGTGTTGGTTTCATTAAAAAATTCCGATTCCATCTCGAGATATTAAAAAAATCTGTTTTTGGGGGTGAACTTTAAGGGTGATTTTCACCCCCAGATGTCTGTCTCCACAGATAAAAAAAAATACGTGTCAAATATTTTTCGATACTCTAACCAGTTGCAAAGGTTTGATGAAAATCGGAGGCAGACACTAACAAAAAGGTGATTAATTAAATTTGGGGTAATTCACCCCATCAACGTGTTTTTATTTTTAAATCTCGAAACAGGTCAAATATAATTTTTAATTTTCTTTATAGCATGTCAATTTTCAATCAAATTTAGCTCATTAAAACATTTTTATATCAAAAACACAAGGGAAAATATCTTATTTACCCTTATAAAAACCGCTGCCAATTCATTGGCACGTAGCTTCCTCAAACTTAATTTACTGATTCCTTTAATTAATTTTTAATTCCAATATTTAAAGTTTAATACTTCAGAAAGACAGAAATAACAAAACTCCAACATAATTTATTCAAATTTTTATAGATTATACATTTCCACAAAATTTCACATACATAAAATATATATCACAATTGCCTATAAATTTGCAACTAATATTTAGAGCTCTATGTATTTGAATGTAATTTATAGCATTCGAAACATAATTAAATTACCTATATTTTCTAAATAAAATTAATTTTCTAACTATCACGGTTCTTTTGTTATAAACAGAAATGTAAAAATTTAAAAATTAAAAAAAAATCCTCAAGAAATAGATTTTAAAAATGTCTAGAAAAATTTTAACCTCAAATATCTCTGAAATTTATGAACCAATCACTTTGCCAAAAGAACTCATCCGAGAACTATCAATAATATACCTCTACAATGAAATTTGAAGCGAATAAGACAATTTTACTCTTGTAATAGTTGAACATATAAAACTCATTTTTTTTCATTTTTCAATTTTTACGTTTTTGTTAATAACAAAAGAACCGTGATAGCTAGAGAATTAATTTTTTTTTTGTAAATATAGGTAATTTAATTCTCTTTCGAATTCCACCCACCCAATTTAGATACATAGAGCCGTTCTTGAGAAATTACGATTTAAAAAAAAATTGAAAAAAATTTTAACCTCAAATATCTTCGAAATTTATGGATCAATACTTTTGCCCAAAGAACTCACTCGATTGGTATACAAAATCTACCCCTACAAAGAATTTCAAAGTGATTAAGCCAATTTTACTATAGTTATTGAACGACAAAAAAAAATCACTTTTTTTTATAAATTTTTTTTTTTTCTCAAAAAATAATGAATAAAAAAACCTAAAAATTTAGTAAGTTATGGTACTTAATATCCTTTATAACCAAAAAATATTCATGTTAATATCTTTTTTAATTTCGAAATATAACCTATTTACAAAAAATAACATAGAAATGTTATTTAGCAAATTTGCAATCGAAATACACTATTTTTAGAAAATGTCCGTATGGATGTGTGTGTGTGTGTGTGTGTGTGTGTGTGTGTGTGTGTGTGTGTGTGTGTGTGTGTCCGTATACGCTGATATCTCATGTTAGAAAACACATTATCTCATAAACTTTTTTTTTTACTATCAGAAAGCTTCCTCTATGAGGAAGCAATAGGGGATGCAACCCCAGCATTAAAACTATGCCGAAAAACTCGAATTTTCATGAGAAACAAATAGGTGTTGGTTTCATTAAAAATTTTCGATTCCATCTTGAGATATTAAAAAAAAACTGTTTTTGGGGGTGAACTTTAAGGGCGGTTTCCACCCCTTAGATATGTTTTTCCGCAGATAAAAAAAATACGTGTTGAATATTTTTTGACACTCTACTCATATGCGAAGTTTCATGAAAACCGGAGACGGACACCAAGTATCCTTTCCTTGTCAGCGACTTATTTTACGTGTCATAAGAATGTTTTTGACATACCTTACTTAGCAGTAGTCTGTTAAAAGAAAAAAAAACAAATTGAATTAAATTATTTGGAAATTGCAATTCACATTGAGTAGATATAGTCCTAGTTAAGCAGTTATTGTTTATTAAAAATAACTGCAAGTTATAAAAAAAATGAGAAATAAGTTACTCAACATAGATACCAATTAATGGAATAATGTTCGGAAATTATAATTTTTATACGCATTGAGTATTAATTATTTATAACATTTTCAAATCATATATTATCATTAAAAATATTACTTATGTCGACTGCAATTTAATATCAACTGATAAGAATTTTTCCATCGGTCTTACAGTCTTACAAATTAAATTAAAATAATTAATATTTATGGCAGTCAGATTGCCCTTGTTTATAATCACCCCCGCAGAATCTGAAATAAAAACTTAATTAAAATCTGGAAAAAACTTTGTTAGCAAAGGACGATCTGACTGTCCACCACCACCACATTGTCCGACGTTTCGAGCCTGCTCCGGCTCCTCCTCAGGGACTGTCGAAATAAAATAAATAAAAGAAAAGTATATAAATACTTATATAAAAATAAAGGAAATTCAATTAAGAACATTTCATAAAAAAAAAAAAACAAAATTATGCTAGACCTATAAGATTATTTAAATAATAATATTAATTAATAATATTAAATACAGGATATAATACAACTATTGGGAATTATCATTGAAAAATCGAAATACTCAGATAATAACTATAAGGTATAGTAAACCATATATTAATTAAAAGAAATAGTACCAGGGAATAGAACAATATTAATTAATCTTGCATTTTAAAAAAATAATATAACCAATAAAATGTAAAACAAAGTAATGCCATAAGCCATAAGCGTGGATCAGGTAGCTTGCACAAACACGCGCGCATAGCGCTCACACCGATTTTGCTTATTGGAGTACTCTCACACATGCGCACGCCATGCTCTAGCATTGGCACGGACGCATACACGCGCGCAGCGCTCACACCGATTTTGCCTATCGGGGTACACCCATACATACGCACACCGTGCTCAAGCATTGGAGTATATGCACACATGCGCTCAGTGCTCACACCGATTTTGTCATTGCATGGAATGCACGCACACGCCTGCACAACTTCAAAATCGGCCACATCACCTGAAGACAGGGACACTACCGATCTTCAGAAGAGATAGCAGCATCCCAGGTTCAACCAGTGCTACTAGGCACACCGGGTATGAGAAAGGTCGATTCAACCTTGATAAGGGATTTCTTATAGAAAGGGACAATTTTAGCCCTACCAAGAAAATTTGGTAGTAAGTTTCGGGGAACGTCCTAAGCACAGCTAGCCACACAAAGCGATCTAAAGGGTATGTAAAGGGACAATTTCAGCCCTTATCGAGAAAATTTAGTATAAAATGCAGAGAAAAGCAACCTAAGCGTAGCCGAATGTAAGGACACATGAGAGGATTATTCTAACCATTATAAAAACAATATAATTAATGCTAACCTTATAACCCTTAAACATCTTACTATTTTAACTTGTCTCTAGATAATCTCGATTATTGACGCGATAATTAGGAAACTATGGCCAAAAGGGGGTGCCCACTACTAATCAGAGAAAGAATGTTTTCAGCAAACCAAAGGTCAACTTCAAGTTGAGCAGCCGAGGCGTCGTACCACTACGGCGTAGCAGAAGGGCGCGTTTTCAGCGTACCGTAGCTAGATACACTAGCCATCAAAGACTGCCCGCGCTCCCTGCGGAAACAACAGGGATTCAACAGCACGCAGTCCATTTCATAGATAACGCCGTATCAACCAGCATCGCCAGAGCGTCATAAGCTCAATAAAATGATGAAATATGAATTATAATTTATATCTTTTGTAATAAGGAGAGAGAGAGAGATTGCTAATAGGTAAAAATGTAAAATGAGGCACATCCACACAAACATGTCACAACATATCACAAACTATTGTAACAAAAAAACTTATACACTAGTCAGAAAATTTTTTTAAATACGCTCCCAACCACTCTAGGTCAACCTCAGCAAAAATACCAATCTAGCATCGGAACACCAACTTAGCACATCGTCAACCTAGCATAATACACGGAGATTAACGGTTTTTTTCTGCCACGAGGCGTACTTTTGCATCATCCAGGGGGATGATGTCACGGCCCTCAGACGTGTTACGGGTGGTAGCTTCGCGTACATAGTTCAAGCACAAGAACGGAGCGGTGATAGCCGCGACTCAGCAACATGGGCGAGGCGTGAAATAGTCGCGGCGACTCGCCTGAACACGAAAACGCTGACATAGGGACTTGGTCGCTAAGCCGGAATTCGGAGACTTATCGACAATAGCCCCACTTATAGGTGATTGAGGAAAGAGGGGGCTACACCAATTTTGACTATAAAAGCAGTAGCACACCACGTGGTGATGAGCTAAAGAGAGAGACCGAGGCTAGGACGCCACCGAGAGAGAGCTAGCTAAAGAGAGAGACCGAGGCTACGACCAACGCTGCACGAGAGGAAGTCACGACGATCATCAACCCAACCGATACGACGGACAACCAAGTTCACCGAGCCACCAAGTCCTTTCCTGCTGCAAAGAAACTACCGCGTCGCGCAATTGATTTAGGAGCGGCTCTCTCTCTCTTCTCTCTCTCTCTCTCTCTCTCTCTCTTTCTCTCTGATGCAGATACATATACTATTAGGAACTTGACCAAAGAGTTGTCTCTTCAAATTGTGCAGCATGGCCCGACTCACCATAAAACTTAAACAACTCATACGTGGATTGACTTGATCCTTGTAGATGACAATGACGAACTGCTAGGGCATGAGAATGAGTGCTTACCCAGTTTCGGCAAACATGTCATCATCGATGCTACCATCGCACGCTATGTGCCTGCTCCTGTAAAAGAGTCATTCTCTTACAGAGATTATAAAAATATATGTCCTGTCACACTAAATGAACTGCTCGCACGCTGTGACTGGGTAAGCACAAATTCTATCGAATCCGATCTGGAGGGAGCGTTAGATAATTTAACTTCGAATTTGAACCTAGCTGTTGATCACTTAGCACCTTTAAAAACTGTAAAGCCCAGTAAAAAATATGCTCCTTGGCTTGATCCCGAGCTGAGGCAGCTCATTGACAAACGCAATGCAACGCACAGACGCTACAAGCGTACTGGGCGGGCGGTGCTGTTCGATGAGTTTCTTCGGCTCAGCAACGAGGTCGACTCGCGCATCGCTCAAGAGCGTAACTCCTTCCTTCACAAACATCTCTCAGACGCTCTTGATGCTAACAAGGATGTTTGGAAGGAAATGCGCAACCTCGTCCTCCTACCACGGCGAAAAGAGGAAGATCTTCACGGGCTTACACCGGGGGAGTTGAACGCTCACTTTGCCGGGATATCCGTGTCCCCCCTTGAAAACATCGAAGTTGCAATGGACACTATACTATCTGCGAGTGAGGAAGGTTTTTCTTTTAAACCTGTTGATCTGAATGACGTAGTGATTGCAATATCTCACTTCTCCTCGCAGGCAAAGGGGGCAGACGGGGTTCCCCAAAAAGTCATCGTGAAGGCTCTTCCGGTTATAGGCGAGTACTTGGTTGAAATATTTAACACCACTTTTGCACAGGGAGTCTTTTCGGGCTCTTGGAAGCGGGCGCAGATAATTGCGCTGAAGAAAAATGCAACCTCGTCTACATCATCGGACTTCCGTCCAATTGTGCTACTCTGCTTCCTTTCCAAGGTGCTTGAAAAGATTGCCTATGACCAAATCACGGAGTATCACAAAGACAATAGTATACTTGATCCTCTCCAGACCGGATTCCGTAAGCACCATAGCACTCAGACAGCACTTCTCAAGCTGACCGATGACATTCGTATGGGCATTGATAACAGGAAACTGACGCTACTGCTACTGTTTGACTTCAGTAAAGCCTTTGACACGCTTTCACCGACAAAACTCCTGCGCAAACTCCAACAGCTCGGATTCTCCAGGTCGGCTCTCCTGTGGACTAAATCATACTTACAAGGTCGCACCCAGATGGTAATTTCCAACAAAAGTGGAAATTCTGATTGGCAAGAAACTAATCTGGGAGTTCCACAGGGTTCCGTCCTGAGTCCTCGGCTGTTTTGTCTATACGTAAACGACCTACATGACATACTTGACGGACGGACGATAAAACACATATTCTATGCAGACGATCTCCAAATTTACCTGCATATCACTAAGGATGAAAGTTTGGAGGGCACGGCTCGGCTATCTGATGCGGCACGAATGGTGGCTGAATGGGCTGAGAGCTCTGGATTGCATCTCAATCCTAGCAAAACCAAAGCAATTCTATTTGGATCTAGAACCGGTGTGAACACAGTAAATTCACAGGGATTGCAGGGTATTGGCTTGTGCTCTGGAGAGCTTGTCCCATTCAGTAGCGAGGTCGTGAGTCTCGGTGTTACCCTTGACAGCAAACTAACATGGAAACCGCATATTGAAAACCTTGCAAAAAAAGTCAATAAAGCCCTATATAGCTTGCGGTTTATTAGGGCATGTACCACCGAGACCCTTCGCAGGAGACTAGTTGAGTCATTAGTGCAACCGCATTTGGACTACTGTACGGTGGTCTATATGGATGCAACCAAAGAACAGCGCGAGAAAGTGCAACGATTAAGCAATGCAAGTGTGAGATATATAACTGGGGCTAGGAAGGATGAGCACATAACACCCGCCAGGAGATGTAATGCCTGGGTTGGCTCCGAACGGACTCACGCAGATATTATTTCGCAGCAGTATTAATGTACAAAATTCTACGGCTGCGTGAGCCTAGTTATTTGGCTGCTTTCTTTACGGAGCACAAGCCCAGGCCCACCAGTCAGGGTGTGCAGCCAGAGCTCAGAACCCCCGCCTTGAACTATAAAACGAGCGACAGGGCGTTTCAGGCGCAGGGTGTCAAACTCTGGAACTCTCTCCCTCCCTCTACGCTACCTACCATCGTTATTGTCATTCAAGAGGGCGGTGCGCCACCACCTATTTGATCTTGACGCCTAGCCTTTCCAGGAAGGCTGGAAGCTGCCACCACGGGGATCTACATATAGATTAATATTTTAACTTTGCGAACTAAGTTCGATCTGCGTTATTTGACTAAACAGCTGTGATTTTTACACTAAGTATTACTGTGATATTACTATAATAGGTATTTCAAATGTGATATCTTATAAAATGTTTCTTAAACTGTGATTCTTTTATAAATTGTATTTTTAACTGTGACATCCATTCTAGAGTGTAGTATAACCAGCTGTGATATTTACATGTTTTTACTCGTTTTTCTAAAATTAAGGTCTGTGCGTAAATAGGTATTTAATATTGTATTCTGATTTTATCTTTTTTGTTATATTCCATTTTATTTTCTTGTAAATTTAGACGCATTCTTTTATTGTATTTTTTATTTTCTTTTTATTTTTATGTTTAAATTGTATTTTTATTTTAGCTTAGGCATTGCATAAATTTTTGCATTAATTGTTTTGTCGCGAAGGCAAATAATAAAATCTCTCTCTCTCTCTCTCTCTCTCTCTCTCTCTCTCTCTCTCTCTCTCTCTCTCTCTCTCTCTCTCTCTCTCTCTCTCTCTCTCTCTCTCTCTCTCTCTCTCTCTCTCTCTCTCTCTCTCTCTCTCTCTCTCTCTCTCGCTCTCTCTCTCGATAACAGTTTAACCACAATAAGTAATTATTCTATACATATATAATATCGTGTACTTCATTGTGCACCTTTCTGGGCTTATCACCCGGACTGGCCACCAGAAATAGAACCATCTCACACGTAACAGCACGCATGCTATCTGTTACGCTATCGCTCGCTTGAAGGAGTTGGAACATTTTCATCTAAATAAGGTGCACTTTCTACGATTATTCAATTGTTATTAAATAATATCATACATACATACATAACATACATGCTATTATTTTGATTATTCATCTAAAATATTAATGGCTTTAAAATGGCCATGTAAAATACGGAAACGATACCTACCTTACCGGCCCCTAAGTTTTATTTTTTGATCGTATTTAAACAAAAATTTTAGAGAAAAGCGCTCTTTCACAGTGAACAATTAACTTACCAATATATTGAACTCAAGGCGAGTTCATACAAAAGAAAAGACGAGGATAAGTGAGTGAAGGGTTCATAGACAATAAAAAACACAATTTTCGCGGAAAACAAAAAGGCACATGCCTCGGCATACAAACCTTCAAGGAACAGAGGGAAAAGCCGGAACAAGCGCTAGCTTTATTGATTTGAATATAAATGAAATATAAATAAAATGATATAAATAAATTAGAAAATACAAAGCAATTAACGCGACGCAGATACAAAAATCGCAAACGCCGTATAATATAACTAAAACCCTAACCTCGCGAGAGAGCTCTCTTACCTTTGGCCTCGTGGCCCACACAATTTCGCCGCATAAGCCGCAACGTCGTACCGCAAGGGGTACGCTGAGCCGTAAACGGGGAGCGCAGAAATTGGTCCTCGACCTCCACAAAGCGCGCCCCAACGTCTCGGAGGAACCGACGCTTTGGTGCCGGGCAACAAGGAGCATTGCCGCGTGCTGCGCTCGCCCTGGAACAGGCCGTGTCGACCGTGCGCACGTAGACACTGTTCCCGTGAACTTATATCTAATTTTGCTTCGAGGCTCACACCACATACACATACTCATACCACCCGACGCACGCGATCACGGTTTCACGACGAGGGCACGTTGATGCTCTTACGCGAACACGACGACACGAGAAAACCAGCAGAGTCGTTCTGAAAAGAACGAAAAACTGCCAGCCGGGCACGCGTACAGAAATATCAAGCCAACGGACAAAGAAAACTGAAAATCTCAACAGAAGCTGCTGCGCGACTAATCAGCTCGGCGGTCCTGTCAAGAGTAAACGTGAGCGAGCGCGCGCATGCGGGCCCGCTGCATGCGGGAGTCTGAATTTGAATTCGGGATTTTACTTAAACTAATTAACCGTGGTAGAAATGACGCAAACATCCCGCCCGCCTTCGTCAAACGGACGAACTAACCACCTGAAATACTAGACTAAACCTTATTGCCTTCCTCGATGTGCAATGGACAAAGACGAGAGATATGCCGACGGAGAGATGTGGTAGCAGTCTTTACTGTCGCAACTCGCTCGAAACCATCTGGACCTGGGTGTACCTCGACGATTCGCCTTAGTGGCCACTTCGACGGAAGATAGCGATCGTCCCTGATCGGAACAAGCCTACCCACGCAGAAGTTTTCCGTTGTATCTCTTCATTTCTCCCGCTGCCCTAAATAAAGGAGATACCCAGTTGACCATCGCTTCCAAAACTGGTTTCGGATTCGCTGCAGCAGCTGAAAACGCTCCAAGCGATTCTCCGGTACGTCAGGCAAATCAGCATCTGGAAGCAGGGCGGATGCACTACCAACCAAAAAATGGAACGAAGTCAGCGCATTGAGGTCGTCGACGTCTGAACTTAGTGCAACGAGTGGACGTGAGTTGAGACAAGCTTCGATTTCGACGGGGACTGTTGACAACTCTTCGAAGGTTAGAGTGTGCTCACCGACTACCATTTTCAAGTGGTGTTTCACGGACTTAACTCCCGCTTCCCATAAACCCCCGTAATGTGGAGCGCTCGGAGGAATAAACACCCAATCGGTTCCATCATTCGCAAGAACCGAAGCGACCCCTCGATAAAAATCCGACGCTCGCTGGAATATCGCCTGCAACTCGTTATCGGCTCCGTGAAAATTCGTAGCGTTGTCGCTGTAGAGCTTTCGACAGATGCCTCGCCTACCAACGAAACGACGATACGCACTAATAAATGACGATGTGGTTAGATCACTGAGTAGCTCTAGGTAAATCGCCCTTGTGGAGAAACAGACAAACACAACGATGTACCCCTTATATGAACGATGTCCACGGCCTTTGGTCGTACGAACCTGGAAAGGACCCGCATAATCTAACCCCGATACAGCAAGTGGCCTGCTCGCACTCACACGATCAGCTGGAAGATCGACCATCAACTGCTGTGCTGATTGAGGTTTGACTCGCTGACAGGTTACGCATTTGTAGACGGTCGATTTCACCAAATTCTTTCTTCCTAAAATCCAAACCTGCCTCATCAAAACACTTGACGTCAAAGTAGGACCACCATGTAGACAGAGAGAGTGTGCTGAACGTACGAACAAGGTACTAAGAGTCGAATGCTGTACTAAAATCGGAGGATGTTTTTGATCGAAGGAGAGATTTGAATGCGTCAGTCGACCTCCAACACGTAGAATCTCATTATTGCATAAAAACGGATTTAATTTACTGAGCCGACTGCGCTTCGGCAATCTCCTTCCTGCCTTTAGCGTTTCAATTTCCTCTAAAAAGCTGCTCGCCTGCGATAAACGAATAACTATGAATCGTGCATCGGCTAACTCCGTCGAAGTGAGAAACAAAGGAAGTAACTACTCCCCTTTCCTACGTCTACGCAGATCGAGAAACGGACGCCGACAAAAAGCAACAACGCGGATTAAACGAGACAAGGAAGAGAAACGAGTGAGCAGCTCTGATTCTGAAGGTAACTTGCGTGTATGGAGAGTTTGCTGCGGTTCTCTGGATTTCGGCCACTGCTCCGAAAATTGAGAAAGCCAAGGAGGCCCGTGCCACCAAAGATCGCTCTGTGACAGCTCCACTGCCTCGGAGCCTCGAGTCGCCAAGTCCGCTGGATTCTCCTTGGTGGGTACGTGCGCCCAGGTAGCTGATGGCAATTCCATTTGAATATATGATACCCTATTCGCAACGAACGTCTTCCAATTACACGGATGTTTACGCAGTCAGTTAAGGGGGCTAGACACCTTTTTTCTCTGAAATAAGAAGTCACATTTTAATACATAAATGTAAACTAATTATTTCATACTTTTTATATATAAATTAAAAATATTACTTATGTCGACTGCAATTTAATATCAACTGATAAGAATTTTTCCATCGGTCTTACAGTCTTACAAATTAAATTAAAATAATTAATATTTATGGCAGTCAGATTGCCCTTGTTTATAATCACCCCCGCAGAATCTGAAATAAAAACTTAATTAAAATCTGGAAAAAACTTTGTTAGCAAAGGACGATCTGACTGCCCACCACCACCACATTGTCCGACGTTTCGAGCCTGCTCCGGCTCCTCCTCAGGGACTGAAATAAAACCCGCGATACACCTCCTTATATACCATGCACCCATACCCCCTTCTTTTCTCTTACCCTCCACCCTCCACATTCCCCTCTCCAACTTGCCATTCTCACTTAAATTAATAAAGAATGATAAATGTTATCTAATTTACTTGACTCTATCATTAAATTTACATTATTCCGATTTCTTAGAATGTGAATACTTTCAAGGCTTTCCCTCTTATATTTATTCTTAATCCCCTGTTCCAAAATATCCACACTCCCAAAATCGAAAGAATGCAAACTATTTAAACAATGTTCTTTCAAACCCGATGTACAACTTGAGCTGCGTAAACTATATTGATGTTCATATATTCTCTTTTTCAAATATCTACCCGTTTGACCAATATAACAACCATTACAATCCCTACAATTAATTTTATAAACAACTCCCGATTTCAAACATTTATCATCCTTGTCTTTACAATTACTAAATAACCTTTCTAAATTATTATCATTTCTAAAGAAAACTTGAATATTATGTTTACTAAAAACCCTTCTAATCCTTTCCGACAAACCTCTAACATATGGTAAACTAAAATATGCATTCTTTCCATTTCTATTCCTTGTTTGATTATCTACCCGCTGCTTCAATCCACCATTATAAATTTCACACACATACTCATCAATCATTTTATCAATAAATTTTACGGGATAACTATTTTTAATAAATGTTTCTCTAACTAAATTTAAATTCTTTTTCCTAAAATCTTTATGTGACAATTTAATCGCTCTGTCAATGACACCTTTGATCGCACCTGTCTTGTTTCCTAATTGTTGGTGAGAATCAAAATTTAAAAATCTACCTGACCATGTAGGTTTTCTATACCAATCTAATTTCACTCTATTATTATTACCTCTAATGACTCTAATATCTAAAAACTCAATTGATAATCTTTCTCAACTTCTTTTGTGAATTTAATTCTATCATGGATAGAATTAAACACATCCACCATTTCATCCACAAAACATTCTGGTACAACTGCAAAAATGTCATCAACATATCTTTTAAAAATAATTGGCTGAAAAACCAACTTAGACAAAGCAATACTTTCCAATTTTTCCATTACTAAATTGGCTATAACAGGTGACAAAGGTGATCCCATTGGACAACCATATCTTTGTTCATATAGACTATTATCCAAAGAAAAAATTGTGTTTTTAAAAACCAAATTAAGTGCCTTTATAAATTCATCTTTTGTTAAACTAGTATGTACTTTAATTTCAGACCATTTATCTTGTATAATATCATTCAACAACTCTAAAGGTATATTTGTAAACAAAGATACTACATCCAATGAAACCATCCTATGATCATTCGGAATAATAATATCTTTCATTATACCATAAAAACTCCAACTATCTTTAATATATGAATTTGTTTTACCCACTATCTTGAACAATATATTAGACAAAAATCTAGCAAGTCTATACGTCGGAAAATTTATCGATGATATTATTATTCTATATGTCAACTGTTCTTTGTGAATCTTAGGAAGCCCATAACATTTAGCTACAGTGCCATTTTCACATTTTAAATATTTAAACATACTATCTTTAATATAAGCTTTTGTTTTCCAATGCATCAATTATTAATTTAAGTGAGAATGGCAAGTTGGAGAGGGGAATGTGGAGGGTGGTGGGGTAAGAGAAAAGAAGGGGGTATGGGTGCATGGTATATAAGGAGGTGTATCGCGGGTTTTATTTCAGTCCCTGAGGAGGAGCCGGAGCAGGCTCGAAACGTCGGACAATGTGGTGGTGGTGGGTAGTCAGATCGTCCTTTGCTAACAAAGTTTTTTCCAGATTTTAATTAAGTTTTTATTTCAGATTCTGCGGGGGTGATTATAAACAAGGGCAATCTGACTGCCATAAATATTAATTATTTTAATTTAATTTGTAAGACTGTAAGACCGATGGAAAAATTCTTATCAGTTTTATATATAAAAGTGGGTATATTTACCTTACCTTAAAACTTTCTCCGATGGGCCTTTTATATGGTCCAGAACCATAGTCATCGATGAAACAAGTTTTTTCACTATCCGTAAGCTTTGAAATTTTCCTGTGGATGGATTGACTTCAGATTTGAACTAAATTACTCCTGAATAGTATAATTCTCATGTCAAGCCAACGGACAAAGAAAACTGAAAATCTGAACAGAAGCTGCTGCGCGACTAATCAGCTCGGCGGTCCTGTCAAGAGTAAACGCGAGCGAGCGCGCGCGCGCGGGCCCGCTGCATGCGGGAGTCCCCGCAGCGGCGCGCGCGCTGGCGCGCGTATCGGCGCGGAATTTAAATTCGGGAATTTTACTTAAACTAATTAACCGTGGTAGAAATGACGCAAACACACAGAAATCCAACGCTTTTTCCTAAAGTTTGTGTTTAGATGTAAGAAAAAAAATAAAATTTTGGTGCCGATAAGCTAGGGATCTACGTTTGAGTTGAACATGGCTTCAAAGTTAAAACGGTATTATAAAATCAAGTTTCAATTGAAACATTATAAAATCAATTATAAATATATTAAAATATTATCAAATTTACTTTATTTATATTTGCTTATATTCTATATATGTTTAATATAAATCCCTAAAGAGATTTTTCAATTCATTACACGGAGAGAAATTTTAGAGTAAAAATGACCAAGGTGCCTTGGTAGCGCATGGATAGACTGTCAAATGCCGTGATATTCCCAAATTTCTAATACAATTTATAAGTTTCCCAGGAAAAACTACCATAACCACTTAAAAAAAATACCAAATTATCGGAATAAAAATGACCAGACACACTGGTAAAAATTGAGATCTAGTCATTTTTACAAGGTAACCTAAGAATTTTTACTAAGAAAACTGATAAATTTTACCAAATAACCTGGTATTTGTGTATTCGCGCATGCGCACTGCGCATTATTGTGTTTCAGAAGATTGATACTAGAGGCGTGCGCGACGTTAAAATGAAAACAATACACATATTTTCAGTAAGTAATAACGGCGATTCAAATGACTGTTGGTAACAGCTTCCGTGGCGCAGTCGGTAGAACGTCGGAGTCTCAACCCAAAGATCGTCGGATCGAATCCCGCTTCCGTAAAAATTTTTTTTCAGTTTAATGTTTTTTCATCCTTGTTTCTGTTTCTATTTCTATATTAAAATACTATATATCCATCAATATGGATAAAAAAAGTTAATTTTTTTAATTTAAATTAACTAAAAAAAATTTTACCAAGGCACTTTGGTAAAAAGTTTGAAATTGTCAGTCTGTCCATCCATTACCATAGAAACTGGTAATTTTGTCTCGAATATTTGTAATTTTCACTACAAAATTTCTCTCCGTGTAAAAAAGCATAATTTTGTTCTAAGTTGATGAAATCTTCAAGTCTATATTGTCAACTCAAAAATAACTTCAAAATAGTCTCAAAAGAGATGAAAAGAGAGGGGATTAAACATATTGCAAGAATATGTGTTTATATTATATGCATCATTAAGATGAAATGACGAAAAAGTTATTTACAATTCATATAACTATTATATTTTTCGATAAAGTTGTTACTTTTTCAAATCACATTTTTAAGACCAAAATAACTCGTGAGTAGTTTTAAAATACATAATTTAGAATTAAATTAACTGTACTTTAAGAATATCGGTCTCTATTTGAGATATAATGCCGAAAAAGTTTTTTTATAATTTATAAAATTAGTTAATTTCTCTAAAAAGTAGTTACCTTTCAAATCCGCATTTTTAAGTAAAAAAAAACTCGTGACTAGTTTTTAAATAATTCATTTAAAAGAAAATTGAATGTACTTTAAGAATATCGGTATCTATTTTCTATATCTTAAGAACCAATTAAAAAAAAAATGATTTCTGAAACAAAAAATTTTCGCAAAATTGTTATTTTATCAAAATAAGATCTTATAGTCATCCATTTGACTCCAAAATTTAATCAGTTCTAAGTTAAGGCATACATAAGATGCATGCAAAAGTTCAGCTCATTACGTCTATCCGTTCAAGAGCTATGCCGGGGACACAATTTGGTTTCATAAATTCATACATACATACATTTTTTAAAAACCTATTATTCTGACTCAAAAACCTCAAAAACATCGAAATTCATCAAAATCTCTGTTTTGAAAATTTTCACCGTTACAACGCTTTCTCTTTGAGAAAGCAATATAGTGTCAATAGGGAGAAATAAAATTCGTATACTGAATATATTTTAACACTCCGTGCGCAAAACTCGATTTCGCACACGCTCAAAAAAAAGCATGTGCTAAATCAAGCTTTGTACACGTCGTATAAAAAAATACGGTTCGATACGCGAGCGAGAAGGTGATTTTAACCTCGTGTGACCTTTTCACCCTCGCTTCGCTCAGGCGCAAACGTCCACACTCTAGAATCGAAATGTATCTGTATTATTTTTACACTCTGTGTGCAAAGCTCGATTTCGCGCACGCTTGAATGAAAAAGCATGCGCTAAATCAAGCTTTGTACACGTCGTGTCAAAAAATACTGTTCGATACACAAGCGAAAAGGTGCACGCCTTTTCAAAACAAAGAAACTATTAACTTTAATTATTACTTTTAGACATTCATTTGGAAAAACACGTCTCCCTTTTATGTAAATACAATACTCAGAATTCTTTTAGCGATTCTTCTGAGAGTACTATTATGAGAGATAATCGTTGAAAAATTAGATCAAAATTACAAAAATGCAGATTCCTACTTATCATCATTAAAATTATTTTTTAATTAAAAAGTTTCTAAACCGTTTTTTGGAAAACCACAATATTTACGCCCTCTTTATATTTAAATACTATACATAGAATTATTTTATAGCCATTCTATTATAATTTTGATAAAGTATACTCGTTGGAAAATGATGTCGGTATCCAACATCTCCTTGAAGCATTCATTTTTGGAATATTTTATTTAAGGTTCCCGAAACCTTTCTAAAGCTTTCATGAAATGTTGCTCAGTCGCATAGGTGGGATTTTTTTTTATTCCATTAAACTTACGGCAAGCTCTCGCGGAACCTTACCAGAAAATGTTCCGTTTCCAGTAATCTTTGACTTATTCTTACTGCAATCTTTTATGAAAGGTTCTATTTATGTTGAGTAGAATCTTCCCTGAGAGTATTCATAAATCTTTTTTAAAAGTTTTTCGGAAGATTTGCAACCAATGTTATAGTTCGATCTTTCACTGAGCTTACTGTAACCCTTCTGGTTATCTTTTATGATAGATTCCAGTATTTATAAATCTTTTCAAAAGTTTTTCGGAAGATTCACAATCAGTGTTCCAGTTCAATCTTTCAGTAAGCTTTCTGTAACTTTTCTAGTTATCTTTCATGAAAGATTTCAGTATCGATTATTAGAATGTTTCATGGAAGGTTCTGGAAACCTTTCAAAAGCATTCATGGAATGTTACTGAATCGCATAGTTGGAATGTTTTTGGTTGAGTTCGTGAATCTTTACGGAAAACTTACGAAAACCATTTCGGAAGTCCCTTTTTGATGAAATGTCTTTTTGATGAAATGTCTTTTCGATCAAATGTCTTTTCGATGAAATGTCTTTTCGATGTAATGTTCGTCGGTCAAATGTCTTTTCGATGAAATTATTTTTCGGTGAAATATTCGTTGGTGAAACGTCCGTCGGTGAAATGTCTTTTCGATGAAATGTCTTTCGGTGAAATGTCCGTCGGTGAAATGTCCGTCGGTGAAATAGCTTTAGGTGAAGTGTCATGTAACCAAGATTTCAGTATCGATCATTAGAATATTTCATTGAAGGTTCGGAAAACATTTCAAAAGCTTTTATGAAATATTACGGAATCGCATAGTTCGAATTTTTTAGTTGGTACCCAAAAACTTACGGGAAGCTTTCGTGGAACATTGCAAGGTAACACTACTGGAAAGTTTCACCGGAACCTTCAATTAAACTTATCGCATTATTTTTAGGAAATCTTTTATCCATGCTTACTGCAATCTTTCATGAAAGGTTACATTTATGTTTAGTGCAATCTTCCCTGGAAGTATTCATCAATCTTGCTCAAAATTTTTTTGGAAGATTTGCAATAAATGTTCCAGTTCAATCTTCTAGTCAGCTTACTGTAACATTTCTAGTTATCTTTCATGAAAGATTCCAGTATCGATCATTAGAATATTTCATGGAAGGTTTCGAAAACCTTTCAAAAGCTTTTATAGAATGTTACGGGATCGCATAGTTGGTATTTTGCTTCCTTCTAGAGGAAGCTTTGTGATAGTAATTTTTTGAGTTGTTGTAAAAACATGTTATAATTATTTTTCGAGGTGTTAGGAATCAAAATACATGGTTTTTGAAAAATGCCTGTATTGATGTATGTGTGAGTGTGTATGTGTGTGTGTCAGTGCGTGCATGCATGCGTGCGAACGTGCGTGTATGTGTGTGTGTGCGTGCGTGCGTGTGTGCGCGTGCGTGCGTGCGTGTGTGTGTGTGTGTGTGCGTGCGTGTGTGTGTATACGCCTGGATCTCAGTGTCTACTCGGTTGATTTTAACCGGACCGATCTCATTTTCTTCGTTTTTTTATGTGATTGCGGGTCAAAAATCCGTTTTTTGATTGGGCCGATCCGTTTTTGTTTTATTTCGAATTTTCGATTTTCTAAACATTTATTTTTGCTTTTTTTTAATGATAGGATCGAGTTATTTTAATCCGATAGGCAGCATTCGAAAGAGAATAAAAAAACCTATATTTTCAAAACAAAAATTATTTTTCTAGCTATCACGGTTCTTTTATTATTAACAAAAACGTGTTTTATTTTAAAAAGTTTATAACTCCCAAACTAAACGGTCAATTTTTTGGAAAAAAATCATGGTAATGCAGAATATAAATAGCTATAATCTGTAAAAATTTGAATTCATTCTGTTGGTTAGTTTTTGAGAAAAAATTGAAAAATGAAAAAAATGAGTTTTATATGTCAAACGATTACGAGAGTAAAATTGTCTTATTCGCTTCAAAATTCATTGTATCGGTAGATTCTTGATAGTTCTTAGCCGAGTTCTTTGGGCAAAATTATTGGTTAATAAATTTAAGAGATGTTTGAGGTTGAAATTTTTTCGTTTTTTTTTCAATCGTAATTTCTCGAGAACAGCTCTATGTATTCGAATGGGATGGGTAGCATTCGAAAGAGAATTAAAATATTTATATTTTCTAAATAGAAACAATTTTCTAGCTATCACGGTTATTTTGTTATTAACAAAAACCTAAAAATTGAAAAATGAAAAAAAATGAGTTATCAACAAAAACAAAAACGTGTTCTTTTTTAAAAAGCTTATAATCCCCTAATGATGTTACATTTATGTGTGTATATATATATATATATATATATATATATATATATATATATATATATATATATATATATATATATATATATATATATATATATATTATGTTCAATCTAGGGCATTCTTGCTCATTGATCTAAATAAATAAATAAATAAAGAAAAAAAATTTTAAAATTAATACTTTTTAAACTTCATAAATGAATTTAATTATAATTATGTCATAAATTGTTGCAAAAATTATAAATTTTGTTACTAAAAATTAATTCAAGAAACAGTAAATTCAGTTTGAGGAAACTACGGGCCAATGAATTGGCAGCGGTTTTTTTGGTTGGTTCCCCAAAACTTATGAGAAGCTTTCGTGGAACATTGCAAGGTAACACTACTGGAAAGTTTCGACGGTACCTTCCATTAAGCTTTTCGCATTATTTTTCGGTAATCTTTTATTCATGCTTACTGCAATGTTTCATGACAGATTTCACTTAGGTATAATGGAATCTTCCCTGAAAGTATTTATAAATCTTTTTCAAAAGGTTTTTGGAAGATTTGCAATCAATGCTCCAGTTCAATCTTTCAGAAAGCTTACTGTAACCTTTCTATTAAATAGTTGAGGACGATCTTTGGAGGCAAAATGAAATGATCTTATTTCTTTTTTGGCAACGTTACGTTGGCTTAGTACGCCAACCTCATCAGGCCGAAATTATAACCGTATACATCCTACGTCGATCAGATGTTATTCTCGACTGAAAAACATCTGATCGACGTAGGATATATACGGTTATAATTTCGGCCTGATAAGGTTGGCGTACTAAGCCAACGAAACGTTGCCAAAAAAGAAATAGGATCATTTCATTTTGCCTCCAAAGATCGTCCTCAACTATTTAATACAAAAATGGATGGCGTTATACCTTCAAGATACTAACCTTTCTAGTTATCTTTCATGAAAGATTCCAGTATTAATTATTAGAATGTTTCATGAAAGATTCTGGCAGCTTTTAAAAAGCTTTCGTGTAATGTTACTCTGGTGAATAGTTGGAATCTTTTTGGTTGTTTTTGCGAATCTTACGGGAAGCTTTCGTGGAACACTGCAAGGTAACGCTACTCGCAAGTTTTGCCGACACCTTCCATTAAGCTTTTCGCATTATTTTTCGGTAATCTCTAATGCATGCTTACTGCAATCTTTTACGAAAGGTTCCATTTATGTTTAGTGGAATCTTCCGTGAAAGTATTCATAAATCTTTGTCAAAAGGTTTTGGGAAAATTTGCAACTAATGTTCCAGTTTAATCTTTCAGTAAGCTTACTGTTACCTTTCTAGTTTTCTTTCATGAAAGATTCCAGTATCGATTCTGAGAATGTTTCATGTAAGGTTCCGGGAATCTCTCAAAAGCTTTCATGGAATGTTGCCGAGTCTTATAGTTCGAATCTTTTTTGTTGATTCCGTTAAACTTACGGGAAGCTTTCGTGAAACATTTCTAGGTATTGTTACTGAGAGGTTTCGCCGGAACCTTCCCTTGAGGTTTACGCATTATTTTTCAGTAATCTTTTGTTCATGCTTATTGTAATCTTTCATGAAAGGTTCTATTTAGCTTTAGTGGAATCTTTCCTGCAAGGATTTTGGAATCTGTTTTGCAATCTTACCGTAAAATTTCAACAAAGATAACAAGTAATCATCCCAAAAGCTTACTGTAATATTGTTGTTTTCTTTCGTGAAACATTCCTGTAATCTTTTGTTCATGCTTACTGTAATCTTTCATGAAAGGTTCTATTTATGTTTAGTGGAATCTTTCCTGCAAGGATTTTGGAATCTGTTTTGCAATCTTAGCGTAAGCTTTCAACAAAGATAACAATGTAATCTTCCCAAAAGCTTACTGTAATATTGTTGTTTCCTTTCGTGAAAGATTCCTGTATTGATTCATGGAATATTTCATGTAAGATTCCCGTAAGCTTTCCAGAAGCTTCCATGTAATATTCGTCGAATAGACATTTGCAATCTTGATTGGAATATTGCTTTAACCTTTCTGGAAGCTTACAAGAAAGCTTAAAATGGAATCTTTCTGAAAGTTTCAGTTACCTTTTTAAAAGATTAAGGAAAGCTTCCGCTGGAATATTTCTTGAATCTTTCTTTGGAAAGCTTTCATGCTATGTGGGCACTTACTTTGGATTTTCTGAATAGGTATTATAACTGATTGACATCAGAGTTACTGGTACCTGGATCAAGAATTCATTCTAAACTTGAATCACTACTTTCTTAATATTATATAAGTATTTCTATAATATGCTACAGTAATACTATATAAGTACTTTTTATAATGATTCAAATTATTTAATACAGAAAATCAGACATGTTGCGGATAAGCCTTTGCATAAATTCCATAAAAATAATTGTACTAAGATTATTGAAAAATAATTGTTAATTGCTGCCGGTCAAAATAATGTAACAAAACAGAACATTGAAAGCTTACATTAAAATAGCTGTGTAATTTATGTGATTGATATGAACTTTGGAAATTAAAAAAAAAAAATTGGACAAAAATACTTCATATATTTCATACAAAAGAACCATATGAAAAATTATTGATTTTGATATCTTATAACTGAATTAAATATCTGTACTATCGCATTCTAATCACCATTTTCACAATTCCAGTTCGAGTTAATTCATTAACAGTAAGATAGCAATTTTAAATTTTAAATTCATCTAAAGTAGTATAAAACATGATTTTTAGTGAATATTCGATAAAAATTAACTTACTATATGTTTTATCCGCAACATGTCTGACTTTCTGTATTAAATAATTTGAATCATTATAAAAAGTACTTATATAGTATTACTGTAGTATATTATGGAAATACTTATATAATATTAAGAAAGTAGTGATTCAAGTTTAGAATGGATTCTTGATCCAGGTACCGGTAACTCTGATGTCAATCAGTTATAATATTTATTCAGAAAATTCAAAGTAAGTGAGGTTTGAGCACATTGCTAAATATATTGTATGAAGTATTTGACAAATTAAATTAGTTTTTTAATGTACATTTACTGCTAGTACAAAATGTTGTACCAAGATAAGCGACATGAAGTCTTCAAATGATACTCAATCACAGAATGGCTTACGGTTGCATGATTTAACATTTTTATTGTTTTTATCAATTTTCAATGTACTGAAGAATTTTTTCTTTAGCTCCAGCCATAAACTTTTTTTTTTAAATTAAAGTATTTTGTCCAAAGAATTGAAAAAAACTTTGGTGGAGAAATTTGGTACTGGTGTAGCCCTTACTTTTGGTTAATGAAACCAACCAATTAGAGACTTTCAAAAAGGGTCATAAAAAAATACTGGTGTATTCTACAAATAAAATGCAAACTTTTTCCCAATCAATGTTCTATACAAAAAGTTTCAAGATTTTGAGTAAAAAAATGAATACTCTTGGATTTTAACCAAAAATTGCAAAAACTTTGAATTTTCAATGTTGTATAACTTTTTTATTTATGTAAATATCGACCTAAAATTTGAGAAACATGTTTTTTTCATAAAAAACTTAAAGTAAACGTGTTTTGAGCGATTTTAAATTTTGATATGCTCACTTCACCTGAAACATCCCATATATATATATATATATATATATATATATATATATATATATATATATATATATATATATATATATATATATATATATATATATATATATATATATATATATATATATATATATATATATATATATATATATATATATATATATATATATATATATATATATATATATATATATATATATATATATATATATATATATATATATATATATATATATATATATATATATATATATATATATATATATATATATATATATATATATATATATATATATATATATATATATATATATATATATATATATATATATATATATATATATATATATATATATATATATATATATATATACACACTTATCGGGGTTTATGTAGTCCAAGAGTGTATATTAGTACCTACAGCCCAGAGTTCCCTATGGCAAGTGACTAAAGAAATAATGGACCCTGGGGTTATAGACTCTAGGTCGGGCCGCATAAAACCCTACATTTAGACATATTATGAAGCCCGGGCTGCATAATCAAAATCGGGCTCGATAAACCCCTATATATAAAAAAACGGGCTTTATAAACCCCTTTCGAGAAATGTATAATATAAAAAAAATAATTTAAGTACGTTTTAACAACACAATGTTTGTCTAGACCTTTTATTTATTCGAATCTCATCTATTCAATAAGCACTCTGCAAATGGTAATAATTTTTTTCATGACTGTACCAATAACAATATTGTTAATATAAAACTTTCTACGAAAGTATAAAATAAGGCAAGTATAGACGTTTTTTCTGTATAATCTATAAAATAATAATATTTATGATATTTTAAAAGAAATCAAATAAATACCAGTGAAAAAGTCTTTTACTTCTTTGAGTCGTTGTATGCTGAACAAATTATATGTAAGTAAATACATTCCAATTGTTCATTGCAAATCAAACAAATGAAAGTTGTGAAATCAATTATTGATAGTCAAGTAATGCAAACAACTCTCGGAAACAACTGTATGACTATTCTTAGAAATGTATTAAAATTTGTTCATCCTTCTATACAAATTAAACACAAGAAAATACTGAAATCAATTTATTGTTTTCAAGTACCCATAAGTTAACTTGACTGAATAATACAACTTTTCGTAACTACTTAAAAATATTCAGTCAGCGGGCATAAAGTACTACTTAACGCCTAACAGGCGTAATAGCTCCCATACTCCTACCAAACTTTATAGAACCTACGCACTTTACGCCCGTGTGGGCGAAAATTATTTTAATTATACAACTATTATGCCTTCTTTTTATTTCTAAAATTCATAAGAATTTTATCAGATATTTACGAAAAGTCAAAGCCTATATAAAAAAATTACATACACTGTAAAAAATCCAAATGAAAATTACTGTTCTGAAAGTAGTGTAATAAAGTAACCTATTCTGAGAATCAAAAAAATACTAAAAATTGAATAATATTCTAATTGACAGTAAAATCACTAGCCAAAATCTGCATTTTTCCTGTGGGCATCAAGCGAGGTTAGATATTACTAACGGTTGGTAATACTGACAATTTATATGCAGTTTTACGTGAAGCTAGTAAATTTAAAAATTCTTTTTAGTGAAACTAACGGTTGGTAATTTTACAATTCAATAGTAATTTTAATGGCATTAAATGTATTTTCATGTGAAGATAGTAATTTTATAAATTTTTTAGTGAATCTTAAAAGGATATTGAAATTTAAATAATAAGGATGCTTTTACTGTTGAATAACGTATTCCAATTTTATTTCAACACATAACTTTGATTTAAACATAATACATTAAATAAAACGCATATTAATTTTACAGAGAACGTTTAAGTAGTTTTTTCCATGGAGTTTCATATAATAAGATAACAATAAATTATCGAAGTTGCACTTACAATTTTAGGCATAGATATGTTTTTTAGACAGCAACATTTTTAATTTAACAAATTGTCACTTAAAGAAATTATATGAAACTTTTTTTTTTTTATGCCCATTACGATACACACATTAGTAAAATCTTTATATCAATTCATTTTTACATCACAAATTAAATTCAATATTAATATTTTTCTTAATCCTATACGCTAAATTGAAACAATTTGTACTTTCAAGTATTTCATACTTAAGTATATTAGTAACTTAGCAGTGATAATTTAGTACATAAAAATAATTCTTTTAATGATCACATTATTGTTTCTCTTTTTGCACAACTTTGAGCTTAAATTCAAATCTAAAGTAATACATGTCATTTGTACTTTTATATCTTATACATAAATATGATGTTACAGGTACTATAATTCTTTTAATGCTCACATTTTCGATTTAAGAAATTGTCACTTAAAGCAATTATATGAAACTTGTTTTTATATGCCCATTACGATGGACACATAAGTAAAACCTTTATATTAATACATTTTTACGTCGCAAATTAAATTCAATATTAATATCTTTCTTAATCATATACGCTAAATTGAAGCAAGTAGTACTTTCAAGTATTTCATACTTAAGTATATTAGTAACTTAGCAGTGATAATTTAGTACATAATAATTCTTTTAATGATCACATTATTGTTTCTGTTTTTGCATAACTTTGAGCTTAAACTCAAATCTAAAGTAATACATATTATTTGTTTATATATCTTATACATAAATAAGATGTTATATATACTAATGGTCTTGTCAAGATTCAGTCTTCTTTGTATATAGTTATTTTTTATTAATGTTTCATCCTAAACATTTATATCCCCAGGATGAATTAATTCTTGAGGGTCAGTCTTACGAAGAAGGTTTATTAATGTATTCACTTTCTTCGTCATTTTTTGATCTTTGATTCTAGACGAACCATCTGATGCATAAATATTGAAAAATTGCATTTGTACAAATTCTAGGAAGCAACGATTCCATCTTGGATATGTCCTATTAAACACAAAATGTAATACTAATAGCATTAAAGTTGCTTCCATAATATTGTCTACTGTAAACAATGAAGTATAATCTGTAATTAGCATATACTGCTTTACTTCTGTATCTGTAAATTAAGTTAATTTATGAAATCAAACATAATTGTATATAAAACAAAATTGACATATTGTAAGAAACATTAAACAAAAAAAATGGACTCTTACCTAAAATTATAACGTAAGGATCAGCAGTTGGGATTATAACATTTTCCACAGTATTATCGGCTTATAACATAAAAGTAAAACATGAATATTAATGAGACTGTGCGAAATTAAAATGATTATTTTAGATTTAGTTTTAATACTCACCAAAACTTGGATAAAGGTTTCGCTCATATCCTCCTTAAAGTGTTGGAATAGTATTTCAACAGATTTTCTAATTCGATCTTCGACAACAATTGGAGCTTCATTAATGAGGCATTTTAGAATGCCCAATGTTAATATCTTATCAATGTCGTTTAGAAATTGTTTTTCAGCTTCTGAAGTAGATCGTTCTGTTAAAATATTAAAATGAGCCAATAAAAACTCTTCAAGTATAAGGCAAGGCCAGTTTTCTTTAATATCATTAACAGTAACATTTTTTGTTGCATCATTTAAAAATAACCTTTGCGAAGCATAAGTTTTTTGAAAAGCCAATTTAAATTCTTCTACATCTATATTGTAATTTTCTAAATCTAGAAGATATTGTCTTTTTTGTTCTTGTGTTTCGTGCGTTTCACCCTCCTGTAATTTTATTGGTTGCCAGTGTTTACAACCGCTTTTTTTAGACACAAGATCTTTTTGTTGTTTTAATGGAATTTTCAATTTTGTCGCTAGCGAATTTTTGGATTTCAATCGATTTAGATAATTATTATGGTTCTGTAGCTTTGCCATAAGTGTAGCTATTCCAGTACCTCGACGACTACCATCATCTCGCCTATCTTCAAACGTCTCCGGATACTTGTTCATCATTTCATTTGCAACTCTTTGATATACTGCTATAGGGATGTATGCTTGAATGAAGCGCATTTCATCAACCACAACTTGAACCGTATCTTTTATGACTTTGTCATTTTTTGTTTTATTTTCAAGAGCTTGGAGTGTTTCAGATTTAAGAAATAGCCACGGTATACTAAAATTATCTAAACTACAGGATTGCACTTTTTCTAAATGTTCAGAGACTGATTGACAAGGCATAGATGCCTCTTGTTGTTGAGAAATGGGTTTAGTGGAAGCCATTTGTGATGGTATATTATTAGCAGAGTTCTGATCATTTTCATTTATAATTGAGTCTTGTAAAATATCCGAATTATCTAATAAAGTGGCTAATCATCTTGAGTAATATCTTTTTCTATTTGCATTATTACATCATTATTTCCTTCTGGGGGCTGACTTTGTTGTGATTCGATAACATTTTTCTCAACGTAATTTTCGTTTTCGACGAATAAAATAAATACTTGATTAGGAACTTGATTATGAATAATTCTTAAGGCAGCGTCTTCGTCAATAAATGTTCCATTATCTTCCAAAAGTAATGTTTTTCCTAATATCTTCAATTTTTTACTAGCCTCGTTAATCACATCATGCAGCAAATCTGTAGAATCAGGTACAACAACCATTTTCTTTTTATATCGTAGAGCCGACCAGACTTTGTAAACAAACGTCATCTGAAAAAATTATTTTGATTAATATCACCAATAATTTTATTCGCCCACACTCTATGATAATAAAGAAAATGATTAGTAAATGAATTAATAACTGAAGAGCTGGAAACAAAGAGTTTAAAATAATAAAAAAGAGAACTTTTTATTTCCAAAACCACAATTGTATAAAACATTTTTATATTTGTAATAATAAATAAATAACAGAAAATGACAAAACTATGATGTTTATTACGGCGAGAATTTAAGAGACAGAACAACATGGGAATATCATCATTTTCATTAATATTCTCTAAGAGTATTCAAAACGAAAATTGTGTGAGCATTTCTTGTTTATATTTTAGTTATCCATCATTTTTTTAATGTGCTTATAATTAGGCATTCAAATTACACAGAAAATTAAGTACGAGCATTTTGAGATTATACTACTAGCGTTATTTCTATGAAATAAAGAGTATAACCGAAAAAATCGTTTCATAATAAGCAAAGAGTTAGCCATTTCTATCTATTTATTTTCTTAACTGTTTTGGTAAAGATTTCTACGATGGTAACAGATACTATTGAAAAATATCCGCCGCATGCGGGGTATGCACGTCAGCCTTGGTTTATAACATTCATTCAAAATTATATTCATTTGAAATTATATTAAAATCAAAATCAAAATCAAAAAATTTGCAATGCTCTTTATCACTAAGATTTTATACCTTAATTTTTATCATCGTATGTATCAAGATGTCTCTAGACTTTCTATATCTTTTTAATAAGAAATATATAGTTTGAGCAATGGAAATAGGGAAAAGTAAATGTTTTTTAAAGGTTGCGTGTATGAAACAATTGGTTCAGTAACGTATAAATAACCCTTTAACGCACAAATTATGGATTTTAATATAAATTTTTTTTTTTCACTATTATTGTATCTAATATATCGTAACTAAGAAAAAACAGCAACAAAAAGTGGTGTTCCCTAAGCAGAAATAGCGAAATTAATATAAACAACAGAATTCAATATAAATAAAATAATTAAATATAAACAACAGAAAATTCACAAAACAATTCTATATAAAATCTACTAGTTTTTTAGAGCTAAAATACATTTACTAAAATACAAAACATTTACTGAATTTTTATTTTTAAGCTTCTTTTTCAAACTTATAAGCTAAATAAATACTTAAAATTTTTAACAAAAAAAAAAAATTTGTGAATTTCGGTTTCTTTTTATTAAAACAAAATTACTGATCGATATTTAATAAATTTTTCTTGTAAATCCAAAAACTAGACACTATAATTTTTCAACTAAGATATTGTGAGTTAAAAAATTTTGATTGTAACATTTTTTACACATTTTTTAATATCATGCTACATGAGAGTAACACTGGGAGTCAAGGGGATAAAGCGATAAGATCAAGGAAATGTGCTAAATTGACTTATTTCGTTCCCGTAAGTAGAACAACTTTAATTATGAGATGTGCCTGTAATACAATTAAAATGAAAAATCCAGAAAGTTTCGTGACTTATTTTTCGAAACTAAACATTTTGAGACCCAAAACTACCCCAATTTGTTCCGTAAAATCGCAAAAAATTCTAATACAGCCGTTTTTGAGATCGCCATTTTATTGCCGGAATACAAATTTTAGCGTGAAGGCTAGCTACAAAAAATTGTCAACCTTGCATGTACCGCGGAACACCTCCAAACTGTCCCTTAGACCCGAAAAAATCTAAAAAAATTCTAATTTAGCCGTTTTTCAAATCGCAATGAATTTTATTGCCGGAGTATAAATTCTAGCATGCAGGCTACCTATAAAAATTGGCAATGATGCAAGTACCGCGGAGAACCACCAAACATCCTTTTTCGCCCCCGAAAATCGCGAAAAAAAAATATTAAATAAAATTAATATTATAAATATAATAAAATTATTGGTGATCACAAAATCGACGCAATTACATTCTTTGGCGGTTTCGATGGTGAAAGGGGGTAGTTTAACACTGTTTCGAGGTGTCAGGAGTATTGCCAATTTGTTTGTAAGTTTGTTGCCTGCATGCTAAAAATTGTATCCGAACAATATAATTATTGGCAATCTCAAGAACGGCGGAATTAGAATTTTTCTTTTTTTTTGCCACGACAAAATGGGGTGTTAAGGGGTGAGTTTTTGTTGTTTATTTCCTTCTACTTTTACTTGTTTACATCATTTTTATCGCTTTAGAATCGATTTCGAACGGAAATCATAATTTTTTGGGAGTTTGGATTTCCGTCGGAGTCCCAATGTTGCAAACTTCAAGCACATACATTAATTATTGCCCTCAACTTGTAATTTATCAACGCTGATTTGCTAAAAACTCAATCAAAGCATTTTTATTGGTCGATTCTTTATACTCGGGAATTAATTCATGTTTATCAGGTGTACGTAAAAAAAACATTCTTACCGTGCTTACCCTTTTTTCTGTCTTTTTTCATGTTACATCTCAGACATCGATATCGAAGGGCGAATATTTAAAAATATATACAGGAGTTGAGGTGATTTGTGATTCTATTATTGGATCAGGACATAATAAAGTAGAATATGGGAAAAATGATAATGTCTGCGGACAATTCCCTTTATCATTGTAGTTTGCTATTTCATAGACACCAATTTCAGAAACGTATATTATTTCATGAGTATGCCCCATGAAATAAATTTCAGTGTAATCATCCTCGATAAAAATAAATTCAATTTTGCAGATCACATAATATCCATAAGTAGTTTTGGCTATGCACACTGTCATATCTTCTTCAAATTTCACGTTTCGAAATAAAACTTTTTTGCATAAATACTTTATATTGATATTTTTTTTTTAACAAAAATTAGTGATTGCTAAACGTATATCTCCTTCAAATAATGATAAATCGTAGTTTATTGGATTTGATGGTATAGCTAATGAATCATAGCTTTCATTAGACGAGCATTGCATCAATTCATGTTTTTCTGCCAGAGTTTGCGAAATATTTTTATAATTTTGAGTGTGTCTTACAATATTTTTTAAGTATGAATGTTTACTTTCACCTCTTAATGTCCACAAATGTTTAACAGGTCCAAATTTTTCCATCAGTTCAAGATAATGTTGAATAAATTCGTGTTTAGGCCTTAATTTTACCGTTGGAAAACATTCCAGTCGTAGTCGTAAATAATCTTCGATTGTAGCGTTTAAAACAGCGATTTGTCCAAGTGATAAAGCGGGACTACAGATTATACTGCACATTTCTCTTAGAGTAAGAATCATTTGCCATACTTTATCTCTAAAATCTTTTATGCGATCAGCAACGGCCAATGGAAAAATCAGTAACAATTTACGGATTTGACTTGCGGTACCAACCAATTTCTTGAATTTTCGACTCTTTTTAATCTCTGGAATATATTGACTTTCTCCCAATAATTTAATGTCATTAATTCGATAATTTAATAAGCCAAATTTAAACCAGCGCTTCTTAATAAAATAATTTATAGATAAAAAGAGGTCGAAAGATACTATCCCTTCAAATAGATCATGTGCTAAGCAAGGAGGTAATCCTGGGTTGCATACGTGGTAGTGTTGCAGTTCATTTAAGGAAGAATCCATTTTTATACCCTTAACCATTTTACCGGTACTGGTAGTTTGGGTGACACATTCCTTATAATTATTAACAGTTCGAACAGTCGCTTTTTGAAAGACATCATTGTGAAACCCTTGAAACGTCTTTTCGCAATATCGATAAAAATGTTGAACAGGACTAAAATTTTCAGTAAAACCACCGATTTGGTGATTTTCCAAATTGTCTCCAAGAACGGCTATTACACTTCCTATAAACATTATTTGTTCGTTTTTCACAGAAATCTCAATTCCCGTTGATTCTAATAGTTTCAAATCCTCTATAAGATGCTTCAGTACTTGATGCCAGCCAAATTTTGTTATATATTTTTCCCGACAAAGTAAAACTAGTTTAATGCTATTCGTTTTAGATCGAAGGTATGGAGGTAAATTTGCCAGTATCATATAAACACCAGTCATTTTAAACCTCGTTTTTGAAGCTCCAAGTGGATTGCAAACCTCGAAGGCATCTTGATACAGCAGAAGACGGAGAGTATTTTTTCGTCCGGCAAAGAAAGGATTTTCCTTCATTACCGTGCCATCACAAATATCAAACAGGCCATCTTCATGCGAACAGCTATGAGAACTGTTACAATGATTTCTAATATTTTCATTAGATAACATTACTTTTAGTGTATCTAAGATTGGTACATAGCTGTAATGACAATCGGTATTGAGACCATTAGTAAAGTACAATGGTATTTCGATTGGAGAAATGTACTGAAGATTCGTACGATAATATTTATTACGAATATGCGTACTTCGTGAAATACCTACTTTACTATCATAGGTGTCAATAGCACTGTCGAATGAGCTTTTGAAATATTTCATAACTTCAGCTTTTACAGTACTATTCAAATTTGATTCATTTAAATAATTAGTAAACTTTGATTGACAGACATTTAAAACATGAGATACATTATTTACAACTGTATTCAAAAGAGGCTCAGTTCCATGATGTTTAGTTAGTAAATCTAAATGCATAGACGCACATTCTTTAATTTCAGATTCCTTTTGTTGGACTAATAATAATTCTTGATCAACACACTTATCATTGTCATTCAAAATATTATTATCTTCTTCACTATTTTCAATTAAACAGAAATCATTGGTTACTGTGGCAATTGTATTAACATTCGTGTTTTCAAGTATATTTCCATTATCTTCGAAACTTACAATATCTTCTATACTTTGTACATTAAATTGTAAAACGTTATTTATTTCACCTCCCAAATTTTGACTTTCTAACATATTATCAATGGAATTTTCATTTCCAATATTAGATAGTGACGATTCTCCAATGCTACATACACCATCTTCAAAAATATCTCTGTGACTTCTCGACACATGTACATTGTAAGAATTGATATTAAAAAACGTATGATCCTCAATGCAAAAAGGGCATATGATATGATTGCCATGCTTTTGAACATGTTGTCGATAATGCTTTCGTAGACATGTTATGTTTGCACACTCGTAGTGACAATTTTTGTATTTACAAGAGAATGTACCATCCTTATTGTGATATCGAAAAATATGTTGTTTGAAGCTGTTGTAGTTTTTATAATTACTTAAGCATTCTTGATATAAGCATGTAATTGTTGAGTTGTCAAGTCTATGAACGCGTTGATGTTTATTGTACTGATAAATGCTTTTAAATGAATTAGGACAATTTTTACATTGAAAGATTTTTTCAATTGATTTGTGTTGGAAAGATAAAAAAGGAGGAAAATGGGAATATTTATATTAAATATTTTAGCCCTTCAATTCCGTATTACAGCAGCTAAAAATAAAAAAAAAAGTAATTCAGAAATGATCATACTTTAGGAAAAATAGCTACAAAAATTATTTCTTTTTTGGAAGTATTAAGTTGGAATTTTGAAATATTAATCTTATTGACTAGCAGATGTATTCAAAAGCAAAATTAATGCACACGTAATAGAAATAAGCATAATCGTACGATATTTAAAACAATTCTTTAAAATATAAAATTCATTATTACATTACCGCATTGCTGTAGGGTAGTCGATATAATTACTGTGCCCCTATGAGTAACTGTGCCTTTAGTATATTTTCTTGAGCTTAATAATAAATTTATGTCTAACTTCTATAACCAATTTGAAGCACTGTGAAAGTTAATAAAAGAATTAAATAACGTATAATAATTTGTTTATTCTTCGTAAATTTTTTCTACAGTAATTGCATCACCTATTCCAGTATCATATTACCTATATGTATAAACTAATAACTGAATCATTGTCTTATTATATTTTCATGGAATATATCGGTGGTGGTAGGGGCGTTAGGGAGCGTTTCATTTTAAATAATTTGTAAACCCAAGTAGGCGGGGACGCGAGGTCTACGCATATAAGGGAATTACGTAGACCTGCAACAATAAGCAAGACAATTATTTAAACAATTTTTAAGAGCAATGAGGCGGGGGATATGAGGTCCATGCATGTTAGGGAATTACGTAGACGTGTAACAATAAGCAAGACAATTATTTAAACCATTTTTAAACCCAAGTGGGCGGGGGATATGAGCATATAAGGGAGTCATGTAGACATGAAAAAATAAGCAAAACGATTATTTAAATAATTTTTAAACCCAAGTATCCGGGGGACGCGAGGTCCAGGCATATACGACAGTCATGAAGACATGAAACAATAAGCAAGGCTATTATTTAAATAATTTTTAAACCCAAGTAGCCGGCGGACGCGAGGTCCAGGCATATAAGAGAGTCATGAAGACATGAAACAATAAGCAAGGCTATAATTTAAATAATTTTTAAACTCAAGTAGCTGGGGACGCGAGGTCTACGCATATAAGGGAATTACGTAGACGTGCAACAATAAGCAAGACAATTATTTAAACAATTTTGATACCCAAGTAGGCGGGGGATATGAGGTCTACGCATATAAGGGAATTACGTAGACGTGCAACAATAAGCAAGACAATTATTTAAACAATTTTGATACCCAAGTAGGCGGGGGATATGAGGTCCACGCATGTTGGGGAATAACGTAGACGTGCAACAATAAGCAAAACAATTATTTAAACAATTTTTAAACCCAAGTAGCTGGGGACGCGAGGTCTATGCATATAAGATAGTCATGTAGACATGAAAAAATAAGAAAAAAAAATTCTTAACCTTTAAAACTCCACACCCTTATATGCGTAGACCTCGCAGGTCCGGCTACATGGGTTTAAAAATTATTTTAATAAAGAGTCTTGCTTATAGTTGCATGTCCACGGGACTACCTTATATGCGTGGACCTCGCGTCCACCGGCTACTTGGGTTTAAAAATTGTTTAACTAATTGTCTTGGTTATTGTTGTACGTCTGCGTAATTTCCTCTTATGCGTGGACCTCGTGTTCCCCGGCTACTTGGGTTTAAAAATGATTTAAATAATCGTTTTCTTATTTTTTCATGTCTACAGGACTCTCTTATATGCGTGGACCTCATATCACCCGCCTACTTGGGTTTCAAAATTATTTAAATAATCGTCTTGCTTACACTGAAAAAAATATTTCTTGGACTCAACTAAATTTTCTTAAAATCTAATAAATTATTTATTAGAATACTACTATTTAAATATTTCTTTGAGATAATAAAATTTATTTACTTATGCTAAAGAAATATTTATCTATATTAAATAAATATTTATTAAATAGTGTCAATAGATTTAGTAAAAATGAATAATTATTTATTTAATTTAACAAGTCTTAATAATTGACTTAAGTAAAGATTTATTTGTACTAATTAAATATTTTATTAATTTAAATGTACGCACTCATTATAATAAATATTTATTTATTTATTAATATAAGGAAAATATTATTTTGATTTGAGTAATTATTTATTTAATTTAACAAGTTGTAATAATTAACTTAAGTAAAGATTTATTTGTACTAAATATTTTGTTAATTTAAATGTACGCACTCGTTATAATAAATATTTATTTATTAATATAAGGAAAATATTATTTTGATTTGAGAAATTATTTAATTAATTTAAAATTCTTCATTATTTCAACTAAGAAAATATTTACTTTTATGTATAATATATTTTGTGGCTTTTAATGTATGTAAGTATTAAATTAACTATCTATTTATTAGTATTCAACAAATATAACCTTAATTAAAAAAATTACTTATTTGTTTTACATCTCCAATTATTAGATTTAAGAAACTATTAATGAACTTACAATAAATATTTTCTTATTTTCATGAAAAACAACCAGCAAAATGAATTTTTATTTATTAGTATTGAAGAAATCTTATTTGAATTCAAGAAATGAATTATTAAAGTTTAATTCCCCATTAATTAACTTTAATAAATATTTATGAGTACTAACAAATACCTTATATGTTATAGGAAACCAATTTTTGTTAATAACTTAAACAAAGTTATCACAATCAATAAATATTTATTAAATTATGAATCTACTTATTAATTGCAAAATCGTGTTAATTAAAATTATTATATATTTATTCATTTATAATAGATGTGACGTTAAATCAACTAATTATTTAATTGCATGCAAAATTTATTTGATTAAATTTAAGAAATATGGAAGAGATAGAAATCTTTTTTTAAATATTAATAATCATACTTTATATTATACTATTCAAGAGTTTAAAACGAAACAAAGATTTATTTGTTCGAAATAAATATTTCTTAAAATTAATAAAATAATAAAAAAGTAAAATGTTAAAATTAAAAATATTTGCTGAATTCTATTTCACTTATTTAGTTGGTCTTCCCATGTCAATTACAGTATTTTAACTGATTATTTATTTGATATGAAACAGACATAATTTATTAAATACAAATATTTATTACTTATTTTTTCCAGTTTGAAATTTTCGCTACCTACCTTATCGACACAACACTAAAGTATTTTTCTTTTACAGAAGTGATGGAAACAAATAATTATTATATATATGTTGATTTTGTACAGTTTTCTCTAAAAAACGCATTAAGTATAGTACACATTATTTAACAATATTTGAAAAAAAACGCAGAGAAAAATCCAACGGGGATTCGAACCTGGGTCGCTCAGTACGCAGACACGCTAACCATTACGCTATCGCACGCTTGTAAAGACGCAGTCGATATTCGTATATAACGGGCATTCATTAATATGGGAATAATATTCTTTATTGGTTTTAGGAATAATTTAGAAGCAAAAGTATGATTGTTATTATTATTTAAACAATAGTTATTAAAATAAAAACGTAATCAATATTTATTGAATACAACTATTTTTAATACTTTATGGGAAATCGATTTCAGATCTTTACAAAAACAAGGGTCAGAAATTTGTTTGTATAGTACTTTTGTTATTATTATAATTTATAGATGTCAAAGATGTTTTTTTTTTCTATAAATTGAATGATTTTTCAATACGTAAGCCTAATAAAAACCCGAGTAATGAAGTAAAAAACGTAATGCTGATAAGGTAGAAATCTATTTTTTTAATAAATATTTCATATATTTGACTGAAATTTATGAAAATTAAACACAGTATTTATTCAAGTATTATAATTTAAATATTTATTGAAATTAACAAAATCTATGTTGTCAGTAATTACATATTACTCTGTATTAAATAAATATTTGTTCCATACATAAAATTGATTATGTAAAAATGAAGAATTATTTAATTATCTAAATTTTAATTACTTGACTTGAGTATATATTAATTTACATTTATAAAATATTGTATTAGTTTCATGGATTTTCAGAAAAGAATACTCATTTATTATTGATACAGTTTGTGTACTTAACAAATATATACTTTGTGTAGATAAATATGTAATTACTAACTACAGAGATTTTGCTAATTCGAATAAATATTTAAATATTAGTATTTGAATAAATACTGTATAAAATTGTAATTAATTTTAGTTGAATTTATGAAATATTTTTTCAGTACAGTTATTTTGGAAGTTCTATGAAATAAATATTTTCTTAATTCTAACAGTTATGCAATTGTGTATTTATTCGCAATAAATGCTTTATTAATATTATAACAATTTAGTTGCATTTGCATGTATGTGCAAAAATATTTATTACTGTTGAAATCATAATTATTATTATTAAATGAATAATTATTTAAAAAGTGAGCTGTTTACGATTATTTTTTTGGGTGGGTGGGTGTGTGTGTGTGTGTGTGGGTGGGTGGGTGCGTGTGGGCGTGTGTTTGTGTGTGTGTGTGCGTGTGCGTGTGTGTGTGTGTGTGTGTGTGTGTGTCGAAGCGTTGCAACCATGGACGTTTGCCACTTAATGGGTTAAAACAAAGTAATTTATCGAGGTAAAACTCTATATTCTTAAGGTTTAATATCTTATTTTAATAAATAAATAAAAAAGTTTAACCTAAAATATTATGTATGAATAATATCAAGTTTCTAAATGAATCATATTATCAAAAATCCCAATTATTGGTTTTTCTTGATATTTCAAAAAATCATAACTTTTGCTTCCTCCTAGAGGAAGCTCTGTGATAGTAATCAAAATACATGATTTTTGAAAAATGTCTATGGATGTATGTGTGTGTGCGTGCGTGCGTGCATACATGCGTGTGTATACACCTAGATCTGTGTGTGTGTGTGTGTGTGTGTGTGTATGTGTGTGGGGGGGATATTTGGGGTTAAAAATTTTTTTTAGTATTTTCGAACAGCATTTTAAAGTAATCAAGGAGCACGGGAGCGCTCCGAAGGCAAGTTATAGAAGAAGCCTAAAGGAGCGACCCGTGCTGCATATACATTGAAATGGGTGTACGAAAAATTCAATGCGCTTTTGCGTATATTGCGTTAGTTTTTACTATATAACATATCCCTCTTAATCGAAAGCCATTTCATTACTCTACTCAAATCAAAAGATTTTATTTAAAAATATTATCTCGTTCAAAAGATATAGAGAGCTGAATTTTTTTATGTGCTGTTTCCTTTCCGAACTTTTCTTTTTCTTGTTCAGATATCCGGTTTGCAGCTCTTACAACACTTCCGGTTGCGGTCTATTTTACGCTTGTATATCTATATATATTTATATATATAGTACATATACACACCCGTATCTGGTCGACGCCTAACCTTACATATAACATGTCAGTATTTTTATATACAAATGTTATCATTTAGTGAGTTAGTTAATAATAATATATTTCAAAGATCTCAAGAAATTATCTAATTATGAGAAGAATTATGTGTATCAATCAACGGGGAAAATAACTTTTATTAGTTAGATAAGTACTTATTATTTATATATATACATACAGATACAGATTATTTCATTTTTGATGAATTGGAATGGATTGGATTGGAAAAATTTAACCTATATAAGCAGCTGTGAATATCAATGGGCAATAGCAATATGTTATAATCAGATAAGTAGCAAACTGTTATTATAAAGTTATAAATCAATAAAGTTTATAATAAGTATTGTTACTTTGTGAAATCTTGTTTTTATTTTTACAGAATATATCAGAAAATGTAAGGATTATTACCAAGTAAATCGATCACTGTTAAAAAATAGTGTTCGGGATTCAACGCGACCAGCCGAGAGCATTCCCCTACTCCGGCCACTTATACATGCGTGAGAGAGCCGTGCCAGTCAGCGCTCTCCACGCGTCTCTCTTACCGCCCCTCCTTTCGACCAAGACACGCCGACGGCACTTCGCAGCGCCGGCCGGCTCAGTTCACGCGCGACGGCAAGAGAGACAGCAGCAAACCAGCTGCGCAACAGCAGTTGTACGCCCAAGGCACAACGGACCACCAATAAAATTCAATTCTTTCTCCATACGAAACGCCTATCAATCTTTTGAACCTGCTCCACGATCTATCATTCTACACTACAAAACAAATAGTTTTTAACAAAAAAGAGTTCATTAATTATTATTAATTATTCAAGTTCATCGAAAAAGTAGGGTAGGCTAACCGAATCTTCTGTATGTCCACGAGTCTCAAGAAATTTTTAAATCTTCAAGTGGATTGGAAAATAACCTATGTAAACAGCTGTGAATATCAATGGGCAATAGCAATGTATTATAATCAGATAAGTAGCAAACTTTTATTATCAAGTTATTAATTCAATAAAGTTTATAATAAGTATTGTTACTTTGTGAAATCTTGTTTTTATTTTTACAGAGTATATCAGAAAATATAAGGATATTACCAAGTAAATAGATAACTGTTAAAAAATATTTTTTAACAAAGAAGAATTCATTAATTATTATCTTACAGATATTATACCAGAAGATTTTTTTCGACTCATTGTGGAAATGTGTAGATATATGTAATATAGCCAATAATGTTGAGTTCTAATTGTGTACTGTCTGAAAAATCTAATTTTGAATTAGCAAAAATGAACGAGTGCCCTCATGACCCTGGTGGTTATTTTATCATTAATGGACAAGAAAAAGTTATTTTAATATAAGAACTGACGCTTAAGAATAGAATAATTTATATTAAAGAAGATAGTAAGAATATAGTACTACTCAAGTGTTACGTCCCGAGACGTATTCTCATTTTAAAGAAAAAGCATAATTAGTATCAGATATTTTCTGACACATAAAAGCGAGAATGCAATTTAATACTACGCAGCGTTCTGCTTATGCGACCTTGTGACGTATAGAGTCACCCACTCAGGAAGACAACGCATGCAGTTTTTAACATACGGTCGAGCTAGAATCCAAGCCACCGAACTCCGCGGCAGTCGAAAGGCCACACTTTGCAATGCTCAGCATTTCGCAAGTACGACGACCCAGAAAACTTGTAATACATAAGTTGTCAAAAGATGAATTCGATACGTCACCGGGCTCATCTTTAGCCTAATTATTTTGTATTATAAAAGAAGTGATGTGTGTCACGCGAATCAGTCACAGCGTACAAGAAACCTGGCGAACTCCGTGTACCTCTACGACATCGAGAAGTTGAAACCGTAAGCCTTACACATCTAGTAAGCAGATTTTATAAGTTATTTATAGTAAATTTATAAAAGCAAGTGTTATAGAAAAGAATTGTAATTAAAATTACAACGCATAGATCTACCAGAAGCCAGCAGATTGTATTGGTAATAAATTATTGTATTTTATATAATAAACCTACATAAAACCAATTACTACTTATTTCCACTTATTTCCGGACTTCACATTGGTTCCGGTACGAATCGAACATTAGTTCACTAGACTGTTTAAAATAAAAGAATAAAAATAACTATTTTTCGGAACGTCACATTGGTTCCGGTACGAATCGAACGTAAGTTCACTAGATTTATACGAAAAAATAAGACTGGAATGAGAGGAAACGAGTAGTATTTGAAAATTACTAAAAATATCACTACTAACTGCTTCCGAGCTTCTCGTTTTGCAGTAAGAAGTTGAGAGGATCATTGTAGCATGATCGTTTAAACTTCTGAAGATGAACGTGTACGGCTCGTCCAGATTACTAACATATTAACAGATAAATAAAAAAAAAAAAGGGGAAAATAGATGATGTTATAGAAATAGGGAAAGAAGAAAGGATAACCCAAATACAAATAACGTAAACGAATATAAAAAAAAAGATTTCACATAAAGATAAAATCAAAATAAATCAAAATATATAAGTAAATAGCATCACGCAAATATATTTAACAAACAAGAAATTTAAAGTGAAAAATTCATATAGGGAAACATTAAGAAACAAATAATTAAATAATATCAGTAAAAACAAATAACTAAAATATTAGTGAAAAAAAATAAACAAACGAATAAATAAATAAAAAGAAATTGAAATAAATAAAACAAATCCAACACGAAGGAGAAAAATGAAATAATAATACAAAATAATGATCATTGAATGGATAAATATTATACATAAACAAGAAATAAGAATATCAGAAATCAAATTACACGAAAAACATTAAGAATAGAGATATAAAATTGGCAAATAAATAAATAAATTGCCAAATAAATAATACACAAAAAAATATATAGTTGAACTAATAATAAAAGATATTTAAAAAGAAATATTAAGTATACTGATACATAAATAAAAAGAATAAAGAACAAAACATAAGAAACGAATGAAGAGAAATAAATAAAGGGAAATAAATAATAGAGAATTTACACAATACAAAATAGAAAACATATGAGAGATATAATCAGTGTATAAAATAAGCAAGTCATTTTTTATCAAAATAAGGAAATCAAAATAATAATAAAAAATAACTAAACAAACGAAAAGTATTACAATAAAAGTAAGAATATTATAATGAAGAATCATACAAAAAAAAAGATTACAATAAAATATTACATTGCAAAAGGGAATATAATAAAATAAGAAAATGAAAAATATTTAAATATTGTAATATAAAAAATAAACAACACTCAAACGAGAAAATGAAAGTAAGACAATAATAAACAAAATAAAAGATAAATTCAAAAATAAACTACAATAATAATTACGAACATTTAATAAAATGAAAAAACCATGATGAATAATCAAGCTAATACATTCTATAATTTTAAACAACAAAACCATTATTATACTAAAGTATTTCATTGTCAAATTTGCCGAGATCAATATCACGAAGCATTGTTTTGCTCTAATGCAGTTTGTGTTTATTGTAAAAGTAAAGATCATATATCTTATTTTTGCAAGAATACTAAAAATAAAATAGAACTTTTTTGTAAACTCTGTAATCACAGAGGACATTCTGTAGAGAAGTGTACATTTAACTAAACAAATGAAGGTTATTGCCAATACTGTCAAATGATAGGACATGCAGCTACTCAATGCCCTGTTATAAAGAAATATGAATTTGATTGTGAGTATTGCGGAAACACGGGTCACTCAACTAAAGACTGTCTGTCAGCAGTATGTATGAAATGCAATAAACTCGGGCACTGGATAAAATACTGCCCTATAAACGAAAAAATAATGTGGTGCGCGTTATGTAAGGAAGAAGACCACGATTCATCAGATTGCAAGCGTGCGATTTTAAGAAATAGAATAATTTCTCAAATTTGCAACAGAATCGGACATACAGCAAAGTATTGCCCAGAAAGAAATGCTCATTCTCAAAATAGCACAAACTACAAAATTTTAGAAAATAAAGAAATTCATCAATTACCAAATACTACAAGAAATTATAACCGATTCATTAACAAAACTCAAGAACAAAATTACAAGCCAAGAAACACGATTTTTAATAATCAACAACCCAATACAGTAAATAGGAAAAGAATTCAATGTGATTATTGCAAAAGAATTGGACATGACATCGACAACTGCAGAAAACTTAAAAATCTTATGATGCAATATAATGCAATGGGAAATCATTATGATCTTTGTAAAAATCCAGATCATACTACTGAAGAATGTGAGGAAATCAAACAATATCCAAGTATTAATACTGATGAATCATACCATAATGTTACAAAAGAAACAATTAACGAATCAAAAATTCAGAAAAACAAAGTTAATACAACGAATATTGAAAGGTATAATGGTAATGAACTAATTACAGACAATAAAGTAAATAAAATTAAACAGGAAACTAATATCATAGAGGAATCTACAATAATTAATGATGATAAAGAAATCAATTTAATTATCGTACCTTTTATAAAAATACATGAAATCACTGATGAACCAAAAGATAATAATATGATTATAAAAAATCATGGAAATACTAATGAAATTAATTTTATAGACTTTAACGAAATTTTCAAAAATAATCATGAAATTGAAGAAATTATGGAAACAAATTTAATTGATTCTATTGAATCTACTGTAAAAAATTATGAGACTAATGAAGAAATGAATTTCAACGAATCTAATTTAAAAACTCATGAGGATTGTGATGAAATTAATGTAATTGATTTTAATGAATCCAATATAAATAACCAAAAGAATGAAATTTCGAATGAAAATAATAAAAAAGGTAATAATTCGTTGGAAACAGTAACTTTTTATGATGATCTTAAAGTCATTTTAGACATAACTTTTGCTTTAGCTGAACCATTTTCCGAAGATGATCAAATGGAAACTAAATTCCAACAAAACTCGCTTGAAAATTCGTTAAAAGAGAATATAGCATCAATACATTCAGAAGAGTCTTTATTAAATGATACAAAAAATCTAAAGAACTTATTAAATAATAGTAAAGTAGTTTTCGAAAATGAAAATCAACCAAAAGATATGTTTGATAATCAAAAACTAAAAAAACATTTAGAGAATAAAAGTCATCTAAAAATATTTGATAATCAAGAACAAGAACAGCTTGAGAATAAAAATCAACTAAAAGAAACTTTGGGTAATCAAGATCATAACGTAATAATCGATCTAAATACAAATCCTAATAAAGTACACCAATTGCAGTTAGTTTTTAACTATCCTATCAAAGTAAAATCTAATAAAAACGTCAGAAAACTAAAATGGATATCTAATTATAAAAAATATTTAAAAGAATTATCAAAAATTACAAAATTAAAATTAAAATCTAAAGGTTACTACAATAAATTTACTATCAGGAAAAGGTTTAAAAAGGAGAAAACATGGCCTATTAAAGAACCAAATATGAATAAATTTCAAAAGGATCAGCATAATAAGAATTTTCAACGCTATTAAAATGAACAAAATAATATCTTAACTAATTATGAAAAACAAGCAAAGCAATATTATAACAAATAATAACATAACATTTTTGTTTTAGGATATGGACAACATACTGAATATTAACATCTATCATAATCTCTTCTTATTTTTCCAAATTTAATACAGGAATGGAGAATTATAATTGCAGCTGAACTTTTCCATTTGAAGCAAAACCATCCTACTTCTTGGTCAACTAATATATAACCCTAAGGTGATCCAGATTTTACCAAATATACAATTTAAAATTATAACCACTTATCCGTTTGTCTACAATTATTCGTATCAACTTGTAAGAATTTTGTGAAAAGCAACTATATTTTCTAAGAAAGTTAATATTTTATAAAAATGCGATCGGAATAATATAAGTTTGAATAATGAAATTCTAAAAAATTTTTTACGAAGACAGCAAAAAGATTCATACATGAAAGATTTTTGCAGTAATGCTACGACTAACAATAACATTGTTGACAATTAAAAAAATATATACATTGTTCTTTTCTTTTTTAACAACAACAAACAAAAATATTGCGATTACATATTAAAATACCTCAGTTTTTGTTTGCTAATGAAACAAGCAAAAGTTTTTTTTTGTAAAAATGATGTGTTATTAAATAATAGAAATATTTAATTAATTATTTAGTCACAAGGTAGAAAACATTTCAGGGATTAATTTAATAACTTATTATTCTAGCTATCTTTGAATAAGAAAATATATAACTAATCCAAAAGAAAACGAAACAAAACCATTCCTAAACCTTGCAACCCTAACAAACATAGATAAAAAAAATTTGACTGTAATTTTATGCAAAATCAGATTGTATTTGCCTACAAAAATTTTTCGCATTCATAAAAGAAATTTTATGAATAGTTCAAGAACAAAAGAAAGAAAGAATTTAGGTAGCTGTACTCACATTGCTAAGATTAAATCGAATATAATGTATTGGAAGTGATCAGTTTCATCATATACTAACATGATCATCCTACAAGATACACTATTCGGCACTGTATTGAGTAAAGCAATTTTCTACTCTAACGCACTGCATACTCTCTAATGCAAATATGTGAATGCTACTCATGCCAGAAAAAAATCTTGAGTTTTAAAATGAACTTTTAAAACGGCTGAGATTTTCAAAGAAAGGTAATACAATGATGCATAAGAGCAATAACAAGTCAAAATTAACAGAAATCACTCCGTCCTATTAACATTCCTTTTTTATCAAAAATACTTACCAATATAATTAAATTTTTCTTTTGGAAATAATTATAATTTTTCTCAGTATACGGTTGAAAAATGTTTTTTTTTATAATGATAATATCAAAAACCCTTTAATGTTATTCTACTTAAACAAAGAGGAAAAAATAATATATCTTTTGCCAAATATCTCAGCAGGGAGGGCAGTGAATGATCACTTGAATCATTCCCTATATATTTCACCTCACACATTTTATTTACTACAAAATTATTTAATACACACATTATTTCTAAACTCAGTTAATCAATGACTTTAATTTATGTAAAACCAGCAAAACAAAATTTATTATACATTAGCGTAATAAAATAATTTAATTGTCGAAATGCGGTCTTCAAACAAGATATTATATATCTCTATACAAATTCTAATGCATAACGTATGCTATATTTATTACGTAACGTTTTATTAACCAATTGTTATATAAAATTATAACCGTAGGTTAAGTGTAGTCTAGTGTTAGGAAAAAAATAAATGATTTACTTTATAGAAATTTATAGGCGATACTAAATTTTGTTTAAATTTATTGAATTTTTATTATTGTTTTGGTTATTGTTTATATATATAAATTTTTAGTATGGATTTAATGATATGAATTTTTATTATTGTTTTTATTATTTGAATCGTTAGTATTATTGAACCTTTTGTAACAAGAAATTACTGATGATTTAACTATTCCTATAATTGTTGAATCTCTACGATATTCAACAGTCTAAGGGGGGAGGTGTTACGTCCGTGACGTGTCCCTAAATTACATTTAATATTCATATTCTCATCAGTAATTTCTGGATCCACAAAATTATGTGATTGCAAATTTATTGACACCCACGTATCAACTAGCATAGAGAAAAAAATTTCAACACAGGGAAATTGTAAACATTCTTGTACGAAATGAACCAGAATTTTAAACGAACCATATTGAAATTATTTAAAAATTTCTCAAAACATTTCATGAAAGACGTTGTTGTATTTATAGTTAACTTTCCATCTTATATTTCGACAACTATGCACTTTTAACTGTACGGCCTCGCGACACTCCAAGTCAATGAACTCTTCAAAATACAAATACAGCAATTTTTATATTCCAGCAAGAATAATATGCGCTAAATACAACTGTCAATTTAAACAATGCGCACCAAAGTAATTAACAATTTAGAAAACTTAAACTTGATAACCATGAATGTAAAATAACCAATGGTCATGATTTTGTAAATCAAAGTATTAATTGTTTAAACCATAATTTATGAGAAATTCATGTCGATCCAAGACTGACGAGTATTATTATTATTATTATAATTATTATTACTAATATTACTATTACTATTAAAAATCGTATTATTATGTTTATCATTAAATCAAATTCTGTAACAGAAAATCTCTGATACATTTGTTGAATCTCTACGACATTCAACAGTCTAAGGGGGGAGGTGTTACGTCCGGAGACGTATTCTCATTTTAAATAAAAAGCATAATTAGTATCAGATATTTTCTGACACATAAAAGCGAGAATGCAACTTAATACTACGCAGCGTTCTACGTATGCGACCTTGTGACGTATAGAGTCACCCACTCAGGAAGACAACGCATGCAGTTTTTAACATACGGTCGAGCTAGAATCCAAGCCACCGAACTCCGCGGCAGTCGAAAGGCCACACTTTGCAATGCTCAGCATTTCGCAAGTACGACGAACCAGAAAACTTGTAATACATAAGTTGTCAAAAGATGAATTCGATACGTCACCGGGCTCATCTTTAGCCTAATTATTTTGTATTATAAAATAAGTGATGTGTGTCACGCGAATCAGTCACAGCGTACAAGAAACCTGGCGAACTCCGTGTACCTCTACGACATCGAGAAGTTGAAACCGTAAGCCTTACACATCTAGTAAGCAGATTTTATAAGTTATTTATAGTAAATTTATAAAAGCAAGTGTTATAGAAAAGAATTGTAATTGAAATTACAACGCATCGATCTACCAGAAGCCAGCAGATTGTATTGGTAATAAATTATTGTATTTTATATAATAAACCTACATAAAGCCAATTACTACTTATTTCCACTTATTTCCGGACTTCACACAAGAAAGAAAAACCAAACCAATATTATTATGGAAGAGCAGGCAAATACTATTTACGACACAATATTTTTCAAGATGTATCTATATATTCTTAACATGAAAATTTTTCATATGAGATATAATTTTAGAAGAATGTTAAAAATTTGTCTTCATATTTGACAGGGCAAATAGAGTACGTGGATGTCAATGAAGAAAATGACAGTTTCATTGCTTTCAATGAATCAAACATAAAACAAAGAACAACTAAGATGTTTATTTAGACAGTATTGGACTCAAAGTACGAAAGAAGTATTATGTTTTGAAGTAAGTTTTTCAAAATAAGAAAAGAAAATTGTGATTTTCATAGATCGTCTATCTAGTTGAAAATTATATTGATAATAAAAATGTTGTGATTATTAGAAAATGACATCTAATCAGCGTTTTGTGTAATAAATAAAATAAAATACCAATATGATGTGCTGCATGAAGTGCATATATAATCAAATTTTATTGATAACAAATAACATAGTGATTAAAAAATGGCATGTAATCAGTGTTTTGTGTTAAATAAAATAAAATACCGGTATGATGTGTTGCATGAAGTGCACATATAATCAAATGTTATAGATAACAAATAATATAGTGATTAAAAAATGCCATCTAATCAGAGTTTTGCGTAATATAAAAAAATAAAATACCGGTAAAATATGTTGCATGAAGTGTTATATCAAATTTTAAAACTTCTACTTAAAATCAGTTTGAAAAGTTTTGAAAATAGCTCAAGTATATATTAATAAGTAATTATGTGTTATGAGGTTCATAAACTTCATAATACGCTTTTGCATAGAAGAAAATATTGCTGAGTGATACACGAGGTTATAAATATACAATATAATTTTCAGTGTTTTGTGTAATAATAAATAAAATATAGTATGCCATAAAATATAGTAGTGTTACATGAAGTGTTTATAATCAAATTTTAAAACTTCTATTAAAAATCAGTTTCAAATGTTTTGAGAACAGAACAAGTGTTTATTGAATAATTATGTGTTATGAGGCTCATAATTTTCATAACAAGTTTTTGCATAGAAGAAAATATTGCTGAGTGACATGTGAGGTTATAAATATACGATATAATTTATGATGCCGATTTGAAATATTGGTCTGAGCCTTGGTTTAAAAAGCATCTGTCATCTTCAAAAAACTTAGTCGATATCAGTGCTGTGCATATTTATTCAAGTGCCAATAAAAAGATTATACCTAATGAACATGGGAATACTGAAAAAAGTAAAAATGATATCTTATTGTGAAAATTTCAACGAATAAAAGTGCTCAGTTAATCTAATATATGAGTTCTCACCATGGGAGACGTCAAAATGTTTCAGAGTTCTTAGTAAATATTTTTCTAGACAAGATTCAGATAATAATTTCAAAAAGTTTTATCTATACAAGAATGTCAAGAAAGCTTTTATTCTCAGTGATTCTTAGTTCATAAACTGGTTGCATTTTTAATTTTACAAGATTATGTGTGGCAATGATGGGTTATTAATTTAAGTAGTTTCAATAATAATTTTAAGAACTTATATCTCTACTATAAAAGAATATCGAGAAAGCTTTTTTTCTCACATTTTACAAGTCGTGTAGCAATGATGGGTTATTAATACAAGTGATCTAATCTAATCTACTGAAATCTGTGTAAATCCACCCGGATCCAGCTGGATTTCCCATGTGACATAGATCCAACTGGGTTTCCTAGCTGGATATTTTTGACTGGATTCTAGTGATAATTTCAACAAATCCAAATGTTGAGAATAATATAATTAATTATTGGCTCATGGTGCCAATAATTAATTGCGAAGCTACAAAAATAATTAATGATATTATCATATGGCAGTCTTATAGTAGAACTAATTTAAGGCTTTAATAATCAATTTCTAGTACCAAAAAATGAAAATACTTATAATATACCCTGAAAAAAAATTATAAAAATATGAACTAAAAGCTTCGTTTTAAGATCTAATTTGTTCACAAAAATATCGATCCCTTTAGTATTTATGTAATTTGTCTTCTTAATAATAATCTTTGAAAGTATAAAATAAGGTGTGTATATAAGTTTTTCCTGCAAACTGAAAACATAAAAAGAATGATATTTTCATATGACTTTACAATAATTAATAGTATTGTTAAATTATCATCATACCTAAGAATATACGCGTTTGATTATATTATTTCAACAAATTTTACTAATGTAATCAGTTTTCGAACTCCTTGAAGAAACATTCAAATTTAAAACTTTTGTGAATAACAATACTATCATTTACTAATGATATTAAAAATATACTATACTATAATAAACTCTCATAATGTTATCACACTGTGTAATTATTATTTTCTCTTAAAAAGTTGTGAAATATATCTAAAAAACATTTTACAAAAGTTTAAACTAAGACAAGTATTAGTCTCTCCCGCCCTCCCTCCCTTTATCTCTCTCTCTCTCTCTCTCTCTCTCTCTCTCTCTCTCTCTCTCTCTCTCTCTCTTTCTCTCTCTCTCTCTCTCTCTCTCTCTCTCTCTTCCCCTCCCCTCTCTCTCCCTCTCTCTCAACTTCCGTGAAACTGAGTACCAAAAACTTTAATGAGTGCTTAAATATTTTTTTAAAATAATCAACACGTTTTTTAAAAGCTAATTTTTTAAGTACATTCTATAACAACATAATTTGTCTAGTCCGTTTAATTCTTCTACTCTCTTCTATTCAATAACCACTCTCTACAAATGATAATAATTTTTTTTCATGACTGTACAAATAATAATATTGTTAATAAAACTTTCTACGAAAGTATAAAATAAGGCAAGTATAGAAGTTTTTCTGTATAATCTATAAAATAATATTTTTGATTTTTTAAAAGAAGTCAAATAAATACTATAGTAAAAAAGTCTTTTACATCTTTGAGTCAATGTATGCTCAACAAATTATATATAAGTACATTCAAATTGTTCACTGCAAATCAAACAAACGAAAGTTGTGAAATCAATTATCGATAGTCAAGTAATGCAAACCATTCTCCGAAAAACTGTATGACTATGTTCTCAGAAATGTATTCAAATTTTTTTCATTCTTCTATACAAATTAAACACAAGAAAGTACTGAAATCAATTAATTATAGTCAAGTACCGGCCATAAGAACTTTTCGTACCTTGCATGTAAAATTACATTTTATGCCCACGTTGTAACTTTAAAATTATTCAGCCAGCGGGCATAAAGTGCTACATAACGACCAAGAGGCCCAATAGCTCACACAGCTCCTACAAAACTTTATAGTACCTACGTACTTTACCCCCGTGTGGGCGAAAATTATTTTAATTATATAACTATAATGCCTTCTTTTTATTTCTAAAATTCATAAGAATTTTTTCAGGTATTTACGAAAAGTCAAAGCCTATATAAAAAAATTACATAGTTACCAACACATCACTATTTTTCATTATTCCTCCTCAATTTTGAACTTTCTATAATATTACGCATCTAGGAAGGACAAGAGAAGTCTAGAGCTACTCTAGCAGGGGTGGTTCTCCGATCTCCCGTACATACTTGGCGGGTCCGACGGTTTGCAGTTATATGGGCTACTTAAATGTAGAATACTAAATTTTTGCATAAATTCATTAACAATATTTATACCTATGAGTCCACCATAAATAATTACATTGGCTCTAATTTTTAATTGATGCCGTTAAGTACAACATAAAGTTTAACAATTGGTAGACTAGAAATAATAAAATAAAATAAAATAAAGACTAGCGAGTAACAATAATATGTCTGCCGAAAACTGAGCGTGCGGTCGAAAGGTCTTTCGAGCGTCGCGGGGGCTGGAGAGCGCGGTATGCTAATGACTATGCTCTCCAGCGGCTCGTGTAATACTGCTGATGTAATGTACGTAACGCGCAAGTAGCCGAAAGTAGAACCGCGCGAAGCGCGGATTCCTACGCGTGTAAAGACAATAGGTGTCGCGTGATTTTGGGGAGAGTTAACCGCCGAACACAAAAATAAATACGCGCGTTATAACTAGTGCAGCCTCAACAAATATAGATAATCTCTTGAAATTTCGAAACAATATAGTACTCAATAAGTTTAATAAGTGGCAACAATTTAGAGTTAATAAATCGAATTCTCCTAACAAATGCTGTTCGAAAATATAAAAAAATTTTTAACCTCAAATATCTTTAATAGAATGGCCGATGGTGCCCTCGTGAGTCACTCACACAGTACTACTATAAAGAATAAAAAAAGACTTGTGTTGATTTTGGTTAACTATTGGAAAATACGATATAACAATAAATACTCTGCGTATTTATTTGATTAAAACAATCCATATTTGATTAAAACAATCCAAAAAAGAATGTTAAAAATAAGAAAATATATATATTTACAAGGAAAATAGACATTATTTAATGATATAAAAGTTAATAATTGTTGTAGCTATTATATGTGCAAACATTAAAGAAAAACTTACTAAGGTATGTTTCACTTGTCAGTAATTCTTCAGTAACTAGTATAAATAATTTGAGATTAAACGAACTTACCTGTAAGTGAAGTTCGATCATAATTATACGAAAGCTTCACTCGAAGAGAATATATATAACACATGTAGTATTGCTCCAGCTGCCCGCCAGATGGCACAACGTATTTCAGAGATATTTTTTAAAAAAGGGGAGTGGGGGTAGATGCCCGCGGTCTCTGCGCGCGCGCTCTCCGCTCTCTGTTTCATTTTTTTTTAGTTATAAGTCAAAAATTGTTAAAATTTTTAATATAAGGGTAGGGTTAAGGGTGGGATATATTCTCTTCGAGTGAAGCTTTCGTATAATTATGATCGAACTTCACTTACAGGTAAGTTCGTTTAATCTCAAATTATACTTCAAGCTTCACTCTCGAGAATATATATAACACATGTAGTTCTTTAGAGTACAAATTTTATCAATTTTTACAACTAATTATAAAACTTTATTGAAAAAAAAAAGTTGAACTACTAAGTTTTAATATCTTATGCAAACAAAAAACGTATATCGTTTTAGTTTTGCCTTATTTTTTTACGGCCTAATATAAATGCACTAAAGCTGTCATTCTCATTATAAATCGGTTTGTTATAATATTTCGCAAAGGTATTGGATCTCTCTGACCATCCTGCCGCTCTTTTTTATAGTTTCTATGTCAATTCCGCCAGCGAATGCGCTTGATGTAGTCGCATGTCTAGTGGAATGGCTAGAAAAAATTTCTGTGTCAATACCTGCTAACTTAAGGACAGTCTTTAACCATCTATCAATTGTTTGTGAACTAATTCGTACATGAGGTTTTTTCAAAGTTATAAATAAGTAGGGTTCACTCCCTCGTAAACTACTAGATTTCTCTATATAACATTTTAAGCAAGAAAAAACGCATAAATTTGGTCTTTCACCATACTTTGGTAAAAACAGTACTGGGTTCGCAACCCCTGGGCGTGTAGTTTTAATTACATCTGTTATAACAATCTCAATCTTGTCTAAACTAGTTTTAATATTACATATCTTAATATTAGCCAACGTCTGTGCTCTTTGGGCTGTAACTAAAGCTAATAACATTACTATTTTATAGGAAAGATCTTTAAAAGTTAAACTATTTGACGCTCCTAAACCTTCTAGATAATCTAAAACAGAGTTTACGTCCCACGTTACACAATACTTCGACGTCGTTGGTTTCAACTTAAAACATCCTTTTAGTAATCGCTTTATTACGCTATTATCACCAATCTTATCAGTAGATATGAGGTATATGGCGCTTCTATCTGTATTGAGCGAACCATATGATCTACCCTCGTTAAATCCTTGCGTCAAAAATGTCATTACCGTAAAGGTAACTGGATTAAAGAAATTAAAATCATTTTTTGAACAAAAAAGAGCCCATCTATCTAGACTCGATTTGTACTGTTTCTTAGTCGCATTGCTTAAAGATGCTAGCATAAGATTTAAAGATTCTTCTGGAATTTTTTTATTACAGAACGCTTTCCCGATACTATCGCCACTAGAAGGCTCAGATGGGCTGCTCTTGGATGCTGCTGTTTTCTACACAAAGACAGTAATAAATCATTACAAGGATAAAATTCAATAATATTAGACTTGACTAATTTTAAGAATAAAGGGTACCATGGTTGATTAGGCCATTTTGGCACTACCATGATGCCCTCAGCATGTTCTTGTTGAATTTATGTAGTGTCTTTAGGATCAGAATAAATGGTGGGAATGCGTAAAAATAAATATCATTCAAGGAAATCGTAAAAGCATCTATAGCTAAGGCTTCCTTGTCTGGCATCCATGAGAAATAGTTTTCACATTTTTTGTTAACATTTGAAGCAAAGATGTCCACCTCTGGGAGACCAAAGGTTTCAATAATTTCATTATATAATTGGGGACCTAATTCCCATTCTGCATCTTTATTTAAAATGCGCGATAATCTATCAGCATCTTTGTTCTCCTTCGACTCGATGTAAGCTGCTCTAAGAAAAATATTTCTCTTTTCCGCCCACTGCCAAATCGATTTTGCTAGCAAGTTAAATTTTCTAATTCTTACTCCTCCCATTCGGTTTACGTACGCATAGGCGGTAGTATTATCGACTCTTAAAAGTAGATTACAATTTTCCATGCTGTCGGCAATTTCTTCTAAAACATGTTTAACTGCTAGCAATTCTTTATAATTTATATGCGCGGAAATTTCTTGTTTATTCCAAAAACCAAAAATCTCGTTTACCTTATCTGTAGCGCCCCAACCACTGTCAGAAGCGTCCGTATAAATTATTTTAGCATATGATTCTATTTTAAAAGATCTAGAACTTCCTGGAATGTTATTTATCCACCAACGAAGATCTTCTTTTATCTCTTTTGATAAAGTCATAATTGACTTGTAATTGCCTTTAGATTGTTCTAAAGCTTTTATTTTTGCGCTTTCGAGACCTTTTGTGTATAGCCAGCCATATTTAATCGCAGGACAAGCAGCAACAAGTTTGCCAAGCAACATAGCCAAGACTTTAATTTTGCAAGAGCCTAAGCTTAGAAAGGATTTCAGAATTGACAATAAATTTTCTTTCTTTTTATTCGTTAATTTTAATAGATTATTTTCTGTGGCTAAAATGAACCCTAAATATTTGCAATTTCTTGAAGGTACTAAGTTTGATTTTTTGAAATTAATTAAGAAACCTAACCCTTGTAGCAAATTAATAGTTTCTGATACATTTATTGCACATTCTTCAAAGGTGGCGGCTATACACAATAAGTCATCGAGGTATGCCACTGACATAAAACCTCTTGTTCTCAAAAATTTTAAAACTAGTTTTAATATTTTGGTAAATATGTAGGGGCTTGTGCAAAGACCAAAAGGTAAGCAGGTAAATTTAAAATATTTATTTTCAAATTTAAATGTTAAATACTTTTGACTGATTCTATGAACAGGTACCGCAAAATAAGCGTTCTGTAAATCTATTGTAGCTATGAAATCTCCAGGAGATATTAACTTAGTGGCGGTTCTCAAATCCTCCATCTTAAAATGTGGTGCTACAATGTATTTATTTAATCTTTTTAGATTGATGATAAATCTCTGTGAACCGTCCGGTTTAGCTACCGTGAAAAAAGGTGAAACAAACTGCTCTTTCGATCTTTTGCACTTTACAACGGCACCCTTACTCAACAATGATTCAATTTCCTGTTTAATTACTTTATTATTTGTGACTGAAATAGTGGTTTTATGATCAAAAAATTTTTGTTTTGGCATTTTTCGAAATTTAATTTTATAGCCTTTTATGCATTCTAAAACAAATTTATCGTTTGTGATTTTGTGCCATTCAGCGAGATGATTTAATAAAAGCCCCGCTATTTTATATGAACCTGCGATTAAATGTTTTCCTGGAGGCTTTTGGCCTGTTGGTGTTGGAACTGTTGGTGGTACTGTTGATGGAGCTGTTGGCCCTGGATTTGATTGTACTGCTGGCCTTTCTGGCCCCTTTTTAAATAGTATCTTGGTTTGGCCTGTCCTTGTGGCCCTATACCAGCCCTTCTGTTGGCGGGGTTCTTTTTTGCCAACGGGCGCTTGGGGTTTCCCGACGGTTTTGCTGTTAGTTTAACATTTTTCTCTGTTGTTAGGTCCTTAAACAGCCTATCCGTATCCTTAATATCCTTGACCTTTGTGGATAGTTCCTTCCCGAACAAGAATTTCTCCGGTTTGCATTTCTTTAGAATCTCTTGAAATGATTTTGCAAAGCGAGGAACTAGGTATGCTTTCCTCGTCTCACTTTGCTGAAAGCTTATTTCTGCGACTAATTTTGCAGCTTCTGACAATTTGCTTGAAAAACTTTCCTGATCGATTCCACTTTCGTCTGCCAAGTTAAGTTCAGTGATTGCTGCGGCAAGCGCAGTGAGTGCTGTGCTGGCCAGCTTTTGCGTGTCCATACGATAGCCATCTCTTTTTACCGCCTTCTCATTTAATTTGGCTTGAATTTGCTCGTTCAAAATTGGCGCGGCAAAGGCTTCGGGGACTTCATATTTTTTGAGGATAACTTCGATTTCCTCCTTCTTCATTCCACTTATCATGAAATAGTTAAGTCTAGAAGACAACTTTGTGTGTATGTTCAACTTCAAGGCTTTGGATACATTTGGGTCGTCCCCTAGAACTCTTTCTAGTGTTTCACTCAGCGGTTTTTCTGCCTCGGTCTTATTGCCGACCATTTCTTCTTCAGCAGATTTATTGACCTCTGGTGGAACATCCTCATCTGTAAAAAGCATGACGTTTTAGACGCAAGGTCAAAGTGTATAATAGCTGTTTTCTTATACGTGCAAAAAGAAAGAAAACGCCAAAATATATATAAGAGGTTGTGTGACTATTTCTCGGAAATTCTCGTATAAATGCTCGACTCGTGTCGTATGTAACAAACACCCCGAATGAGCGACGATAGTCACCTCTATGCGCCCTCCCCCTTTTTCCGCATGCTCACTTATTCGCGATTTGTTTTCTTACCAGGCTTGCGACCTGTTTGTCCCGGCGCGTGCCGGGCGCGTAAGAAAACGCGAGTAAACATGAATAGGAGGGGGGGGGGGGGCTTCTATTTTCAAACTGCATAAGGCATAAGAAAATTTTTTGCAGCAAGCAATATCCCATAATTTTACGGTCCATGTATCTCTCATATTCACATTGTTCGTCATATAGAATGTATGACTGCATGTCCTGACGTGTGCCGAGGCGTATGCAAAAACCGAATATGAGTGAGGAACAATGGAAAAAATTTTGCTTTTCTAAAAGGGGATAAAACTATTGAATTCTAAGACTTACTAGGAAGTGCCGTGTTTTCATCCTCCTCGTCGTTATCCAACTCTGATTCGCTCTCGACTTCGTCTTCCGAATCCGAATCCTCCGAACACTCTTCACGGGTTTTCCTGAGTTGGCCCATTTGGTCTTGCATTTCCCTGCTCTTCTTCTCTAGATATCGAAGTTCTAAATCTATCTGTTTTCTCTTCGACATCTCGGTCTTCTATATAGGTAAGTAAGTATACTTGAGCTTAGCACTGATTGCGGGGGCAATGTGTCTCTGGCGACAACGGAACAAAGAATGAGACAGAGAGCGGAGAGCGCGCGCGCAGAGACCGCGGGCCTCTACCCACACTCCCCTTTTTTAAAAAATATCTCTGAAATACGTTGTGCCATCTGGCGGGCAGCTGGAGCAATACTACATGTGCTATATATATTCTCGAGAATGAAGTTTGAAGTATAATTATTATAAACCAGTTTATATTCAAAGATTCGCCGAAAATCTGAAAGAATAAAACTGAAAGATGAAAATTACATTTTAAATGAATATTTCTTTGCTTTTTTATTTATAGATTTTCAAGTTTCGGTAAAATGAAAAGCCGCAAGCCTAATCTAACAATTTAGATATAAGCAATGTTCAACTGTAAATGGACGGCTGAGCGGAGACGGCATTCAAAAGAGGGATTATTGATAATTAGACACTGCCGTTCTCCGTGTTATTAGGTTAGAGGCTTAAGGTTTAGAAGAATATAAGTACATTTTACCGTAAGACACAACGATTATTGATAATTAGACACTGCTGTCCCCCGTGTTATTAGATTATATGTTTAGGGTTTAGGAGATAGCGTACATGTCTGCATAAGTCACATTTCCCCCTGTATAAATTTCTTTAGGAGATTTTGATTTGTTAAGATTTCTTTGAAAATAATTTTCAGCAATTGGGAATTGCTGATTCCCGGGTTACCAGATTTGAGGCTTAGAGTTTAGGGGAAATTTTATATAGGGTAAGTGAAGGTATTACTGCGATTTTTCAGAAAGGTATACTTTAACTGAACAATAAAATAACTTTAATACGATTAAATCAAAATCTTTCGTTTTAAAATCGTTTAAAATGTATTAAAGATCTAATAAAAAAATTTGTGAATCTTGAAAAAATGTGTATATAAATTTAATGGAAAAAAAATAAACGGGTGTGATGATTGCTGGTATTTATTGCGAATTGAAGATATGTTAATCGTAGGTATTATTGCGGGAAAAAATCTGTTGGCTAAATAACAAAAATATACATACCCTTAATTATATTTATTCATATAATCATTTAATACAAACCTAGGGTTGAGAAAACGTGCATGAACCGTTGGTTTGGAGGTTAGGTGTTCCTCCTAGTCTATCGCAGTAATTCCAGCATTCACATAAAATAATGCAAGTAATGCTGTGTCATTATAAAATTACTTAAGGGGATGTAGGAGCGAACACCTCGAGCCGCATTTCCCATTGTTTGCGCGAAATTTACTTCGTAATACAGAAAATTAAGTTGCTAACGATTTGTTATCGTGCAAAGAACGCGGGATCACAGCATTTTCAATAATCAAAATGTTCAATAATTTATATAATGCAATATTCTTAAAATTGACGCGTAGAATTACGTAAAAGTGACGGTCATATTACAATTTTCTATGTGAAACGTCATTCTCACCTCGCGTCGTATTTCCCATTGTGTGGTTTAACTAAACATTATTAAATGCTGTATAACATTTATAAACATTCCTTATTATAACAAGAACACGCGATCACCGTATTTTTGTGCTTTACGATTGTACACTTTTTTTATTTATGATATAATGTTTTTGAGGTTAGGAAATTTTCAACCAATCAGCGTGGCTCCGACATCACCTTAAAATATTATAATAAAGTAATTTCTTGCTGGTTTTTGAAAAATGAATGTAATTTTACGTATAGAAATTATTTATAGCATTTTTGCTTCCTCCTAGAGGAAGCTTTGTGATAGTAAATTTTTGAGTTGTTGTAAAAACATGTTATAATTGTGTTCCGAGGTGTTAGGAATCAAAATACATGGTTTTTGAAAAAAGTCTGTATGGATGTGTGTGTGTGTGGGGGGGGGGGGGGGTGTATACGCCTGGATCTCAGCTTCTACTCGGTCGATTTTGACCGGACAGGTCACATTTTTTTTGTTTTTTTTGCGTGATGGCGGGTCAAAAATCCGTTTTTTGATTGGGGTGATCCGTTTTTGTTTTTTTTCAAATTTTTGATTTTCTCAAAACTGTTTTTTGATTTTTTTTAATGATAGGATCGAGTTATTCGAATCTGATGGGTAGCGTTCGAAAGAGAATTAAAATACCTATATTTTCTAAAAAAAAAAAAAAGAGTTTCTAGCTATCACGGTTTTTTTGTTATTAACAAAAACGTGTTTTTTATTTAGAAGCTTATAACTCCTAAACTTAACTGTCAATTTTTTTGAGAAAAATCGTGATAATACAGAATATAAATACCTATAATCTGTTAAAATTTGAATACATTCTGTAGGCTAAATTTTGAGTAAAAAATTGAAAAATGAAAAAAATCAGTTTTGTATGTCCAACGATTACAAGAGTAAAATTGACTTAATGGCTTCAAAATTCCTTTTAGAGGTAGATTTTTTATACACGGAGAGAAAATTTTCAGTAAAAATTACAAAAAGTTCGATAATTTTTACCGAACTTCACGGTACTACGGTAACAGACTGACATTTTTGTAAATTTTACAGAACAGTTCGGTAATTTTTCTAAGCACTTACTTTTTACTGAACCGTTCCGTAATTTTTACTCTTTTTTGAGTTATAAATTTTATAGAATATGGCAATTAAAAAAAATTTATCTATTTATGGGAATAATTTATATTAATCGCACTTATCGCCATTTTAATAGTTGGGGATCCAGTGTTGCTTTCCTTGTGGTGTGAGATAAGATGTAAATATGCACGCCGCTTTTACATAGGAAATTTTTATATCTAAAGTCCTAAACATATCTAACTACTATACTACACATAACCTAAGTAATGCCTTACGTTTCGCAATACGCAAACGCTTACATATGAACTTTAGAAACTCAGCGGACTTATATACTAACTGAGGAAAGTCGTGGTCACTTGCGAGTTTCAATATTCGCCATCTACCGGTTGTGCACGGTAATTCTCGCTGAAATTCAAGAACGCGCATGCACACAACTGTCAACAGCGCCACCGCGCGTTACGCCAACGAAAACTTCCAAACCTTCTCTTAAAAGTTACTGAACAGTTCGGTAATTTTTACTGAAAATTCTATAAAAAGTATAGAAAGTCAAGTAAATCCGCTCATTTTGGCAGTCTGTTACCACAGTACCGAAAAGTTCAGTAAAAATTGCGGAACTTTTTGTAATTTTTACTGAAATTTTTCTCTCCGTGTAGTTCTCGGTCGAGTTCTTTGGGCAAAATGATTGGTCTATAAATTTCAGAGGTATTTGAGGTTAAAAATTTTTTTAAAATCGTAATTTCTCGAGAACGGCTCTATGTATCTGGATGGGGTGGATAGCATTCGAAAGAGAATTAAAATACCTATATTTTCTAAAAAAATTAATTTTCTATCTATCACGGTTCTTTAGTTATCATCAAAAACAAAAACGTGTTTTTTTTTAAAAACTCATAACTCCATTTTATGCGTTTTTGAAACTAAAAAGCAAGGCTAAATTCATTTTCGCGATTTTACATAATTTTAGAGCAGAGGGAGAGAATGAATTTCTTTACACGATAGGTAAAAAAAGTCACTTTTTACAACATATTTTTTTAACACACCCCATCATAAAGTTCGTACTTTATTCCCGCTGAAGTGGGAAAAAAGTGCTACGTTCATTCCCTACCCCCACTCTAGTCCGCACCGCCACGCACATGTGCCCTCGCCTTCGGCTCGGGCACAAACATTGCGTTGCGCTGGAAACGAGAGTGAGGTTAGATAGGGAATCAATATGCAGCCTTTTTTCCCTTTTCAGCGGGAAACGAGTACGAACTGTATGATAGTTGTATTAAAAAGTCGTATATTGCACTCGTGAATATAGTGGGTTGTGCGAACCTGCGCGTTTGTCGCCCTCGCTTCGCTCAGGCGACAACTCTCGCACAGGGAGCACACAGCCCACTTTATTCCCTTGGTGCATAATATACTATTATGTAGGAAAAAGCAGAAAATCATTCATGTGTTACAAAAAATAATTTAATCTCTAAATTAAAAAAGATTTATATTTTATTTTTAAAAAACGCGCAGTAATATCTACCGCTAGGTGGTGTGGAATGAGGAAACGTCATTGAGTAGGCATTCGATGATTTTTTTTTAATTTTTAAAAACCAACCAACAAAATGAATTAAAATGTTTTAAAATGATATCTATTATAATCTATTATAATTATGAATTATGCATTATGAATGCATTATATTCTGCATTATTATAATTTATTTATGAACTTTTTTAAAAAAACACGTTTTTGTTAATAACAAAAGAACAATGATAGCTATAAATTTTTTTTTCTTAAAAAATATGAATTATGAAATATAAAAAAAAACACGCTTTTGTTAATAACAAAACAACCGTGATGACTATTTGTTTTATTATAAAATATAGATATTTTACTTCTATTTCAAATGATAACTTTATTTATCAGCTCAAAATTTATATAAATTTGATATAAATAAATAATAAATAAATAAATTTAAAAATTAACAATTTTTAATATTCATATATGAATTGCTTCCTCAAAGAGGAAGCTTTGTAATAGTGAAAAAAATTTTTGGAACAAAAAATGTTTAAAAACATTTTTTAAGACTTTTGGCACCAATATCCGATGTTTTTGAGAACAAAAATTTTCGTGTCTGTGTGTGTGTGTGTGTGTGTGTGTGTGTGTGTGTGTGTGTGTGTGTGTGTGTGTGTGTGTGTGTGTGTGTGTGTATGTGCGTGCGTGCGTGCGTGCGTGCGTGCGTGCGTGCGTGCGTGCGTGCGTGTGTGTGTGTGTGTGTGTGTGTGTGTGTGTGTGTGTGTGTGTGTACCGGCTATAACTTTTGAACGAATTGACCGATTTTCATCTCTGAGGGCTTATTCTCTTCGTTTGGACATAGAATAGAGATAGCTTAACCTATTTTTTCATTTTATCGTTTTTCTTTTGTTTTATAACCAAAAAATGATTTTGAATTTTCAGTTTTTTTGATTTTTTCATATCATACAGCCATTATTACATAATATAGTAAACTGTTTTTGAAAGGTCTTCAAATTACCTACAATTTCTTTTTTTAAAAGTTGAATTATCTTTACTCTGTCATTTGTTATTAAGGAAAACATTTTTATATTTCATAAATTAATTTCTCAAAAAATATTTTATTTATCGACTTGAAATTTTAACCACTTATAACAATCATTGAAGACTATATTTGGTTGAAATTTCAAGTGATTATCTTCATTTGTTTCAAAGAAAAAAAATATTTTTGAAAACAAGGGAACTTTCTTTCGGACGCGATAACAGGAGTAAAAATCAACCAATCGTCTTGAAATTTGGCATAGAGATAGCTTTTTTATATCTTCGAACCGAGTTCGTTGCCCAAAAAAATCGGTCAATTACGATTAAAGATATTTGAGGTTAAAAATTTTTCTTTTTAATTTTCGAATTGCGTTTTTTCAGAGGATCGTTGATTTATCGACCTAAAATTTTAACCACTTATAACACTCATTGAAGACTATATTTGGTTGAAATTTCAAGTGATTATCTTCATTTGTTTCAAAGAAAAAAAATATTTTTGAAAACAAGGGAACTTTCTTTCGGACGCGATAACAGGAGTAAAAATCAACCAATCGTCTTAAAATTTGGCATAGAGATAGCTTTTTTATATCTTCGAACCGAGTTCGTTGCCCAAAAAAATCGGTCAAATACGATTAAAGATATTTGAGGTTAAAAATTTTTCTTTTTAATTTTCGAATTGCGTTTTTTTAGAGGATTGTTGATTTATCGACCTAAAATTTTAACCACTTATAACACTCATTGAAGACTATATTTGATAAAAATTCCAAGTGATTATCTTCATTTGTTTCAGAGAAATAAAATATTTTTGAAAACAAGGGAATTTTCTTTCGGATACGTTAACGGGAGTAAAAGTCAACCAATCGTCTTGAAATTTGGCACAGAGACTGATTTTTTTTTTTATATCTTCGAACCGAGTTTGTTGCCAAAAAAAATCGATCAATTATGATTAAAGATATTTGAGGCTAAAAATTTTTTTAATTTCCGAATTGCGTTTTTTCAGAGAATTGTTGATTTATCGACCTAAAATTTTAATCACTTATAACCCCCTCATTGAAGACTATATTGTAATCGTTTTTAATCTTGTCTTCCTGGTGCATCTGAGGCTATTATGGGCCACTTTGCGTGGTCTAGTCCTAAATATCGACGGATCGTACATCCCAATCTTCAGTAGTTTTGTCGATTCATGCTACAATGAATCAACCCAGCTACTTACTGCATGGGGGAAATCCGGGCTACGGTTTAGTAAAGGGTTTTCTTAGGAAGTTAATTGTTATAAAGAAAGTTATATTTTGTAATAATTATATATATATATATATATATATATATATATATATATATATATATATATATATATATATATATATATATATATATATATATATATATATATTATAACGAGGTGTGGATACAGCGCTAGCCGGCGCAAGAGGAGGGCCCTGTGTTACCGGCACCTACGGTTAGCACACCAGATAGAGGGCCAGGGAGTAGTGCGTTGGTAGTCTCGCGGTAGAGACGCTCGACTGTCGTCCGGACGGCTCGGGTTCAAGTCCCGATGCCGGCGCGTATTTTTTCGTATTTTCCCCGAATCCACCCCGTTACATGGCGCCCAACGAAATGATCCACGTTTCCTTTGTAACTCCACGATCCGAAAGAAGTCCGATCGAAATTCTTCCTTCCACCCACACGCGCGACTTGAGTCGCAAGAACCGAGCGGGGTTTTTTCACTCAAGTCTGATCGCGCGAGGGCCGCATGTTTTCAGTCAAGGAAATGAGAGGATTTCTCTTGTACTGATCCAGCCTCCACGTAGAACAGAGTCTACGAGACTCCCCCACAAAGCATTCAGTCGAGATTACTCCTGAATGGCGGTTGAGCATGGAGAAGTATCGTACCTGCAGATGTAGCTGCCGCGTGCAGGTAGGAGTAGTACTGCACCCCGGCTGATAGCTACAGAGCTGATGTCAACCTTAGCCATAGATGCATCTTAGGGCATTACGCTCGCTCGAGGACGTTAACGCTCGCAATTTGGGTGGGGGATATAACGAGGTGTGGATACAGCGCTAGCCGGCGCAAGAGTAGGGCCCTGTGTTACCGGCACCTACGGTTAGCACACCAGATAGAGGGCCAGGGAGTAGTGCGTTGGTAGTCTCGCGGTAGAGACGCTCGACTGTCGTCCGGACGGCTCGGGTTCAAGTCCCGATGCCGGCGCGTATTTTTTCGTATTTTCCCCGAATCCACCCCATTACAATATATATATATATATATATATATATAACGTTAGTAACGTAATTTAGGATATAAATTATTTTTAATTAAGTATACGACACAATGAGAACAGGTGCCACTGATTTATTTCGCATCGCGTTTATTTAATGAATAGGAATTATGAATATATATATGTGTGTGTGCGTGTGCGTGTGCGTGTGCGCGCGCGCGCGTGTGTGTGTGTGTGTGTGTGTGTTTTAATTACTTAATTAAAAATAATTTATATCCTAAATTACGTTACTGACGTATAATATAATAAAATAATATTAAAGAGGATTAAATTTGTTTCCACTTTTATCGGTTTTAATCCGTTATTTCTAGCAGGCCAACTCATATAAACTTGAAATGGGTCTTACGTTTGCATTGTTTGAATACAACGAAAAAATTTTTAACGATTGATTAAAATTATTACACAAATGAAATTTTATCTAAACCATTGTTTTAAAGTCATTTTATAATATAAATAAATAGATATACATGCAGAATCAATATTATTCAGTATAAACGTGAATTAAAGTAAATGATTTTTTATTTCATTACACTCAAAAGTTGAAAAATTCAGACCCATAACTTGAATAAAAACAATAGATATTAAAAACTTGAATAAAGACAATATATAATAGGAAAATTTACAAGATAACGTCACAAATTATCTCTCAAATTTACATAACATTATCTAAGGTCAACTTTCTAGAATTATTATTATAATATAATCACTGTAATCAGCTTAGACCTTACCTTATATATCTCTCTCCCTCTCTCTCAATCTATCTCTCTCTCTTTTTCCTCTCTCCTCTCCTCTCTCCACTCTTTCTCCTCTCTCCTCTCCTCTCTCCACTCTCTTTCTCCTTTTCTCCTCTTCTCTCTCTCTCTCCTCTCCTCTTTCCTCTCTCTCTCTCTTTGACGGATAGACGGGGTTAAACCCAAGGGCGTCAATAAGCGATAAATAAATCTCTGGGTATCTTTCTCTTATTCTTATCACTTTTTCAATTAAGTTTGAATGAGAAGGTCAGATATATTATTTACGTACGTGTTCACTAGTCAATGTTATGATCAGAACTAATAAAAACATCAGCTGTTTATCTGTTGTTTATTAAAAATAAGGTATCCTAGCAACTATAGAAGATGAACATATAACGATCATGTCAGATGAAAACATTACGTTCGATTGACGTGTATTTAATTACTCTATCGATATTTAAAAGAAATTAACTTAAAGTTTTATTACATTTTATTTAAATCAATTCTATTATATATAAATGTATTAATATTAGAATAAAATTAGATCAAAATAACTTGAGCTTAATTTATTGTAACTGTAATAACATTATTTTTGCACGTAAAATTTGCGTAAAATAGTATTAATCATAAATGCTGTACACTATATTCAGATAAACTAAGTGCTGGGCAATTGTAAAAAAGTCAATTTGGAAATCATCAATTATTAATAACAAATAGTTTCTTCTTCAATAAGATAAAATTAAAAAATTATATTAATATAATCTTACAAAAATATTCTATTAATATGAAAATGTATTTTTTAAAAGTCATAAATTTGAGATAATTTAATTTAGAAAATTTTTTATTTTTTTTGTGAAAAATTTATCCTCTCTTAAAAAAGTGATGGAGGAAATCTGTCATCACAATAAGACTGTTTTGATTGGTTGTTGCTGGCTCATTTGATTGGTATACATAGAATAAGCGCCAAAATCGAGTATGTTTGAATTTTGAAGATTGGATTCTTGACTTTGAATATTTAAAACTGAATAGTATAAAAAAAATTTCATGATTTTATTTATGAGACTTACGTTATTATCGTATAATTTAAACTATTTAAAACAAACTTTTAAAATGAAACTTGATCATGTTCATAACCTAAAAAACAAAGAGATAAATGATACGCGCGAAGCGCGCTAAAAGTAGCTAGTATTATTATAAATTCAATTTAATGAAAGGAATCGATAAATTGTTTTGAGGAAACTAAGTGCCAAAGAATTGGCAGCGGTTTTTTAATTATAATTATGCAATAAATTTTGTTATAAAAATTAATTAAAGGAATCAACAAATTACGGTTGAGGAAGCTACGTGCCAATGAATTGGTAGCGGTTTTTTTAATTGTGTCAAGAAATAGACGAAGATTTCCGATATTTTTTCGCAACAAATCGAGGTCTCGAAATTCAAATGCACATAAATAAGCAAATATTCTTAATTATGCGCTAATAATAATAAAAAAAAATTAAATGTACATTATTAATTTTTCTGATAAAATTCTTAGTTAAGTTTATTAAGTTTTTACAGAAATGAAAATATCGCAATAATACCTGCACCGCAGTAATACCTTCACTTACCCTATCTACGTAACACACTCTCTGCTATATGTCTCCCGTTATAATAGTCGCAATGCCTTTCCGCGGCTTTTGGAAAATAAGCTTCATAGACTTGTTTGGACACCAAAAAAAGTAAGCCCCCCCAACACCTCCAGAACCCCTTATAGTCCAGGCGGTAGAGCAGTAAAACCAAGCTTTGGTGGACCTTCTTTGAAGTAGAGCATATTATAACGTAGAAAGTTCCGAAATAATATGTAGAAAAAGAATCCGAGTTTGCCTATTCAAAAAAATGTCTGCTAAATTCAGTATAGCAACAAATGTACCGAAATAACGTAAAAAGGCCTATTTTTCGGCATATTTTCTCTTATAACTTGAGAAGGAAGCGTTTAATCGAAAATAGTCATAGGACATTTTTTGTTTATCTGATGTTTTTCTACAAAGTTAATGAATTTCCGAATCGAAAAATTTTATTTTGCGCTAACAATGAGTAAAAAACCGTTAAAAATTATATGTAAAATGTAACTAATTTTTAAGGGGCGTAAAAATCAATGAATGTTAATGAAAATTTGTGAAATGGTAGCTCATTATATGATAATACTACATAAAAAAATTCAGGATGATCGACGGTGTAGTTTTCCAGTACGGCTGTTGTTAACTAAAAATTTATAACAATTTTGTCGCGTGCCATGGGTTTAAATAAAGACTCCACGCGGTCGCTGAATTTTTTACACATACTTTGGCTTATAGTTAATAATATGCAATATCAAAAATAGCCTTTTTTGCATTATACGGGTGCTTTAGAATTTTTTTAAATTTTTTCAATTTTTTTTTTTATAAATAAATGCAATTACATGAAAACGGCTCGATGAAAATGCAATTTTAAAAAAGGCTTGCGAAGCTGATTAAAAAATGCTTTAATCGAGCTGAAACCGACCCAATTCAAATGACTACAACCGGAGATATTAGAGCTTTAAGTCAACCTAAATTTACGGCTGACTTAAACGTGAAGTAGACAAAAAAAAATGTAGTGTTGTAGCTAATTGTAAGAGCTTTCAATATCCGTTGAGTGCATTTCCGGCACTTATTTGCTTCATTAAATAAAAATTATGAAAGGAAGCCTGATCGTTGAAATTTCTCGGCGGAACGGCGCGGGAGGCGGAGTGGGGATGACTGCGAGCAGCTGTGCTGCCGCACGGCACTGTCTCTTCAAAACGGATATGCGCGATAAAACTTAACTTTTCTCGGGAACGAATTAACTTATAGACTTCATTTTTTTTAAATTTGATATTGCGAATCGAGAGGAATAGGAATTTCGCATTTAAAATTATGTAAATAAATAAATTCTAAGTGAATTAACGCATGAAGAATTAAGCAATTTTTTTTTTCATTAAAAATTTATTTATGACATGAAATTAATGTTTTTAAAGTAAATTAATAACTAACAGATTATTCTAAATTAATGATTTTGCAATTTATTTGTAAAAAATGTGTATTTTTATTGTAAATATATTTAAATTAAACAGTATATTTTTTCATTGTATGTAAATATATTGTTATGTTAACATCTATACAAACTGAATAACTTCAGTTCAGGTAAACGAACTGTATTAGTGGATCGGCAGGTAAAAGCGGTCTATTGTACTCCAGGTAGGTAACCGTTTGTATTGACACGAAAGGTACGAAGGTCAACGCACTTTGTAATCCCCCCCCTGTTTGAAATCTTAGTATATGTTTCGCTTACACGGCTACATGGCCAGTCGGGTGAGACGAACCAATCAGAGATGCTGTCGTTCTTGGAATGAACGGCATCCCGCAGCACTTATGAAAACCGTCCTTTATAATAGTATAGGTTGTGTAGAGCAGTCTGTAACATCTTTCAGTCGGTTAGTCTGGAAGCGTCCTTAGTAGCAATCACTTGGCGTCATAGTTTACCAGTTAAAAGTTAGTTTTCAGAGTGTATTTTCGCATACTTATATATAAAATTGGAGAGAATATATATATATTCATGTAAGTATTCTGTTCCTATGATTGCAATACTAAAAATTTTAGAGAACATTCCTATATCAATAATATCATTTCAATAAATTATAAAGTCGCTGCTAAATACTATATAGCACATATTATTTTGCAGCTTCTATTCTAATGTAATGGCTGATCAAGTGGATTGTATGATTCGTGAAAAGTCGCTAAATATCGGTGCTATTCGTACATTGAAAGAAGAAAGTATTCGAAGTTGCGTCGCATCAAGCATAAGGAGACAAGACAAAAAACATTTGCAATTTCGGAAATTCAGTTCCATTAATGTTCATGCTAATTGTGCGAAATCTTATACATGGGAAAAGAATATACAAGCAGCAGAGAATAAATTACAATCATTGCCAGGTATTTCTACACGTGCTTCTACAGGCGCCGATTTTAACTTTGCAAAATTTTGTTATATTTGTGGAAAAGATGCTAGCGATGATTTTATAGAAAAACAAAAAAAACTAGCTGCAAATATTCGACAAGTGGTTTATTTTGTATCTAAAACTGGCAGCAGGACTACTTTACTCAACAAATTACAAGAAGTCGATGACAGAGAATGCTTAGAAGTGTATAATCGAATAATAAAAGTTGAGGATTTGGTAGCTGTAGGCGCTCGATACCATCAAAGCTGCTATAAATTATTATATAATAAATTTAGAAAAGAGAGTAGAAATGAAGACACTAATACCTATAAAGCCGCAAAATTTATTGCAAATTATATAACGGAAAATAAAGAAGAATGCCAGTTTAGTGTACGAGAAATATTGCAGAATTTTGAAAGTGTCGAATGGCCCAACACAAAATATTTAAAAAATTATTTAATTGATATTTTTGGAACAGACATTATTATTCACACTACCAAATACGGGCCGAAATCACATTTCTCAACATTGGACATAAAATTTTAACTGACAATTGGTACAAAAATAAATGTAAGGATGAAACAGCAGAGCGCAAACGAATTATCCAAAGTGCTGGAAAAATTATTTTGGAAGATATTCGTGGAAAAGTGTACGATTGTAACTCTTATCCGTCTCCAGATAACTTTCTTTCAGATGTTTCAACTGTTATTCCAGAAACTTTACAAGAGTTACTAAAAGAAATTATTTTGAAAGATAAGCGTACGGCTGATAAATATATTACTAAAATTAATAGTATTGCGCATGCTATTATAGCAGCTGCTCGGCCGAGATCATTTTTATCGTCTTTGCAAATTGGACTAGCAGCAATGCTTTCAAAAAAATATGGATCGAAGGAACTCATACAAATATTGAACACTCTGGGTTTCAGCGCCTCGTATGAAGAATGCCAGTTATTTGAATCGTCTGTTTTGTTGCACCCTCAAACTCTGCTATATAATAATTGTCACGGGCAAACCTGCAGTAATAGCGATGTGCTGCAGGTTTCATTGGACGAAAATGTAGATGAGTTAGAGAACATGGAAGTCGAAATAAATGAAGAAGGACCTACACCTATTTTTTCGGACAGTGAGAGCGACGAAGAACCACAAACAGAAATCGAAGCAAACGATACACAGCCTGTAAAAAAACGAAAATTTGTATAAATAGTTAATAAATTTATTAGAATGTTATTTTTTATACGTACTTTATTTTCCAGTTCCTCTCTCCATGTTTAATAGATTCATATTTACCAATATATAAACAGAAAAGATTACATTTTTACAAATAAATTGCAAAATCATTAATTTAGAACAATCTGTTAGTTATTAATTTACTTTAAAAACATTAATTTCATGTCATAAATAAATTTTTAATGAAAAAAAAAAATGGCTTAATTCTTCATGCGTAAAATTCACTTAGAATTTATTTATTTACATAATTTTAAATGCGAAATTCCTATTCCTCTCGATTCGCAATATCAAATTAAAAAAAAAATGAAGTCTATAAGTTAATTCGTTCCCGAGAAAAGTTAAGTTTTATCGCGCATATCCGTTTTGAAGAGACAGTGCCGCGCGGCAGCACAGCTGCTCGCAGTCATCCCCACTCCGCCTCCCGCGCCGTTCCGCCGAGAAATTTCAACGATCAGGCTTCCTTTCATAATTTTTATTTAATGAAGCAAATAAGTGCCGGAAATGCACTCAACGGATATTGAAAGCTCTTACAATTAGCTACAACACTACATTTTTTTTTGTCTACTTCACGTTTAAGTCAGCCGTAAATTTAGGTTGACTTAAAGCTCTGATATCTCCGGTTGTAGTCATTTGAATTGGGTCGGTTTTAGCTCGATTAAAGCGTTTTTTAATCAGCTTCGCACGCCTTTTTTAAAATTGCATTTTCATCGAGCCGTTTTCATGTAATTGCATTTATTTATAAAAAAAAAATTGAAAAAATTTAAAAAAATTCTAAAGCACCCGTATAATGCAAAAAAGGCTATTTTTGATATTGCATATTATTAACTATAAGCCAAAGTATGTGTAAAAAATTCAGCGACCGCGTGGAGTCTTTATTTAAACCCATGGCACGCGACAAAATTGTTATAAATTTTTAGTTAACAACAGCCGTACTGGAAAACTACACCGTCGATCATCCTGAATTTTTTTATGTAGTATTATCATATAATGAGCTACCATTTCACAAATTTTCATTAACATTCATTGATTTTTACGCCCCTTAAAAATTAGTTACATTTTACATATCATTTTTAACGGTTTTTTACTCATTGTTAGCGCAAAATAAAATTTTTCGATTCGGAAATACATTAACTTTGTAGAAAAACATCAGATAAACAAAAAATGTCCTATGACTATTTTCGATTAAACGCTTTCTTCTCAAGTTATAAGAGAAAATATGCCGAAAAATAGGCCTTTTTACGTTATTTCGGTACATTTGTTGCTATACTGAATTTAGCAGACATTTTTTTGAATAGGCAAACTCGGATTCTTTTTCTACATATTATTTCGGAACTTTCTACGTTATAATGTGCTCTACTTCAAAGAAGGTCCACCTCGAATGCTCTACCACCTGGACTATTACCATTCCGAGCTAACCTCATAACAGTCGCATTTTTACATAATAATTTTAATTTTTTAAATGTGGAATCAAAACGATTTGAACCAATTTGGAGTAACAGTTGAGGTAATAGTGAAAGCTCACAAATTTTTTTTTAACATTTTCAAGTTTTTCATATAGTTGCCTATACTGGAACTGTATTTACGTAATATTAGCAATTTGGGAATTTGTTGAACCCCAAAAATAACCTAAAATAAATCTGAAAAAATTAACATGTACTTCTGTGTTTTCTAGAGACTTAATTTTTTTTTAATTTATAAGAACTACCTTCTCGCAATATGCATAAAAATAACCTATAAAATAGAAATTTTTGTATTTTTCAAGACGGCGCCCCATTACAATTTAAATAAACTATTGAAATATTCAGAAAAAAGTAAATAAGTAATTTAGAACCAGAAATAAGTTCAAAAAATATTATGAAGGGGTAAAAACACGTTTTTCGGTTATATTAGAAATTTGGGAATTTGTTGAGCCCAAAAAATAACGTAAAATAAATCTGAAAAAATTAAAGTACATGTACTTCTGTTTCTTTTATATACTTAATTTTTTTTAGTAGTTTTCAGAACATCTTCCTCACGATGTACATAAAAATAACCTAAAAAAAAGAAAAACCATAAATAACTTCAAAAAAATGAATTTAAGCGGTAAAAACACGTTTTTCGGTTGTATTAGCAATTTGGGAATTTGTTGAACCCCAAAAATAACCTAAAATAAATCTGAAAAAATTAAAGTACATGTACTTCTGTGTTTTCTATATACTTAATTTTTTTTTTTTTAATTTTAAGAACATCCTTCTTGTGATATATATAAAAATAACGTATAAAACAGAGACTTTTGTATTTTTCAAGATGGCCACCTTTACAATCTTAAATAAACTAATGAAATATTCAGAAAAAAGTAAATAAGTAATTTAAAACCAGAAATAAGTACAAAAAATATTATTAAGGGGTAAAAACACGTTTTTCGGTTATATTAGCAATTTGGGAATTTGTTGAGCCCAAAAAATAACGTAAAATATACTTAAATTTTTTTAGGAGTATTAAGAACATCTTTCTCGCGATATACGTAAAAATAACCTATAATACAGAAAAACCAAATAGTTTGCTCATATAATTTTATAAATAAATCGTCCAGCTGTTATAATAAACTCCATTTGAATGGAGCCACCTATATATCGACTGTCTTATCGACTACGGCCCGTTCGTTACACGCAATAAGGAACAGGGAACAGGTATAGTACATGGGTACTATATCTATATACGCATGAGATACACGTACTCTTCCTCTTATACATATGTAGATATAGTAGCCTATGTTACTTGCTGTATCTGTTTCGTTGTTTTTTTACATAGCGGGCCTAACTTCTCGTTTATTGTGTTTTTGAGTTGATAAAAAAATCGTATATATTATCCTCAAAAATTTGTTTAGTTTTGCTGTAGTAAAATTTTAATTAAAATCTATTCAAAAAGTTTAATAACACTTATCACACAATATTAATATTTAATTAATAATTAAATAATAATAAAAAATCATTATTAAAAAGTGTTTGCTTCTTGTAAATATTAAATTTTGTTTTGAAAATGCACATTATTTTATCCAGTATGTGGCATGTGCCACGAAGCAAATATGTTTGTAAAAAAAAGAAAAAACAAATGCAAATGATGGTGGATAAACGAAAAATTGATAGGGTAGAGGCCCTGAAAAGACAGCGGGAAATACAAAACTAAACAGCCCTGTTGATATAAGTAAAAGTGACATTCTGGTTCACACAAGTTTCTTTTGTAATTTTTAAAAAGAAACATTTTGTAGTGCTTGTTCTAGAAAATGTGATGGTGCTTCAATAACTGAGAGAAATGGATTGTGTGTAAAACTAGTGTTATACTGCAAAATTTGTGAAACTGTTATCAGAGAAAATTTTACAAGTCCACGAATGGAATCTACAAATAATAGACAAACAGCATTTGTGGTGAACCGAAAAGCTGTAGAATCTACCAATGATATCCAGAATATAACTTTTGATTTGGAGCTCACAAGAGTAGTCAAGAGTGTAATGCCAATTATGAGGGTGCTTCTGATAGTATGGAAGTCCAGGTTGCTGTGAACATTTGGAGTCGTTTGGTTTGAAAGAATGGTATACCTCATGGTATGAGATATTTAACACTTCTGACTGGTGGAGATGCAAAAACTTGGACTTGGCTTAATGAAGTGGCACCTTATGAAAAATCTATTTTAATAGAATAAGAAGAATGCATCAACCATGTACAAAAGCGAATCGATAATTAAAGGCCTCAGAGAACGTGCTACTAAAGAAAGGCTTGATGGAAAGTCAGATGGAGCACTTACGGTTACTAAAATTAATGAGTCGTAGAAATATTACAGAAGAGCAATTGTCAATAATACATATGATTTGAAGAGTATGCAAGATGCCATCCAAGCTAGTTTATACCATTGTTCGTCGACAGACCAAAGACTTGCAACAGATGTCCAAAGGGTTCTTCATGAGAATGAAACAGATCAAAGAGAGTATTGGCATATTTCAGAGAAGCTTTATTGTGCAGAGAAAGCGAAACAAGCCAAGCGTACAGACTACAGAGCTGGTGAACATTAACCGGTAAATAATTGTTTGATACATAATTTATATAATTTTTCATTAAAATATGTTTGCTTATGTTTAAAGTCATTAAGCATGATTAGTTTTTGTATTGTTTCTGTTGTTCAGACTGAAAAATTATGTTGAAACTTTTAGGTTACACTTTAATTTTAAATTCCTGTTTCACCATAAAATCATTAAAAATACAAGCTTTTTAATAAATAAATAGTGACTTAGGACTTATTAGCAATAGAAAAAATAAAATCAGCTTTTGAATAATATTGCAACATAAATTTGTATATTTGTGTATTAAAAATATGTATCAACAAACTGAATATATACCTTTTTTTACAGGTGTTTTGGCCAGTGCAGCTTATAAAATCTCTAAAATTGGACCAACAGAGGTGGTTTTGGGCTATTTTTTGTATATATTTGTATATATTTCAATAAAAAAAAATTCTTCCTTAATCTAACCTCTACTTTTCTTTCAATATTTTTGATAAACCCAGTATCAAAAGATAGCTTAGATTGTACAATATTATATAAATTTAATTAATTACCTTCGAAAATATAAAAAACTTGATGGTCTTTGATAATGATGTCCGTCCTTCTAACGATGTCAGCCTCGCCAAAACGACCCAGCTCCTTCTGCGAATTCTCGTTTGCTCGAGTGAAGATGCGACTGAATTTAATAGTCGGTTGACACTTTTACTAGCTGACTTGAATTTTACAACGATGTACAGCGTTTTCACGATAACACTTTTACTATCTGGACTGCAATTTCACAGTTGAAATTTAATTTCGCTATAAAGATCGAAATACATTTGGTTTTCTATAAATGTTACTATCTGTTAAGGAGTCAGTGTAGGACGGTCTTGGGCTCCAAAACAAAAGAAGAAAAAGAAACTATCTTATTTTTATTTGTAAACAGAAGATACACACACGTACGTATATACATGTAAACAATCAGCGCGTATATATATATGTCAGCTCGGGTGTTGCTTAGGCGACGCTCGAGCGAGTACTGAGCTGCTCGGCCTCCGTCGCTGCCTACCATGCCTGACCCTCCCTCTCTTCATTGGCTGCGCATGACGCCGCACTCGCGCGCGTGCGCCTTCGACCACAGCGGCCTGTACTCCCGTCTTCCTATTGGTTTCTGGAACAGACATAAAATACAAACGCGGCAAAAACAAGGGCTACAAACCTAAAACAAGAACGTAAATTAGACCTAGGAATATTAAGAAAAGAAATTGCGAATCGTGAGTCTGAAAGAAACGCAAGCACCGTACAGACTTCGATGACATCTCACCAGTCCGCATTACCGGTGCTCGCGAAACCACCCGTACGGGCGTTCGACCTCAGAAGGCGTCCCTTCCTCGGTCAGTCCGCATTACCGGGGATTTTGACACCTGTACGGACATCTCCCTTAAGGTCGTCCGCATTACCAGGCGCGGACGTCCACATTCTCCCTCCTAGTACAGGGTCGCTACCCTGTACTACTTCGAGGTTTCATCGACCGCTAACCGTACCAGCTTGGAGCTCGGGCGTATATACATGCCCCGCGTAGTTTGGATTTTAGCCGATCTCACTCTGCCATCCTTGCCAGGAAAGATCTCCTCAACCTTGCCTCTCAGCCAAGTGTTTCTCGGTAGCGCTGGGTCTACCAAAAGCACCAGATCGCCTAACTTCAATGCCTCCACCTCGTTTTGCCAGATGTTTCGCGGAATTAATAGGGGTAGGTATTCTCTCACCCCATCGCTTCCAAAAGCTGTCTGCCATGAATTGCGCAAAGTGCCATTGCTTTCTAGAGCAAAGACTACTTTGATCGAACTTGCCGGCGCAAGGATTTCCCGCTGAGGATCCCAACAGGAAATGGTTGGGGGTAAGAGCTTCTGGGTCCGTAACGCTTACCGGAATATGCGTCAAAGGACGACAGTTGACCGTGTATTCGGCCTCCGCCATTAACGTGAGTAAGACCTCTTCTTTCCTCCACGTGTACGGCTCGTGTCGTTAGGCATGTAAACAGTACACCCCATCTCTTTTCACGACGTCTGCCGATAGTCACAGTCATTGGACCAAAGTAGTCCATTCCGAGGAAGGAGAACGGTCGGTGATGATGTGCGAGCCGTGCGCGAGGTAGGTCGTCCATTCTCGGTTGCCGTGGGAGGGCTCGCCTTACTCGACAAAACTGGCACTTGCTCACGACCGATTTTAAGGTAGCTCGCAACTTCGTGATCCAGAGTTTCTGGCGGATTTCGTTGATAACGGTATTGTTATTGCCATATTGGAATTTAGTATGGTATTCTTTAATGACGAGCTTGGTAAATGGGTGGTCCCCGCTTAAGATAATCGGATTTTTTACGGAGTTTGACACGCTCGCGGTCTCGCTGATGCGGCCTTCGGCCCTCAATAGCCTATCTTGGTCCAAGTACGGAGTTAATTGACGCACTTTACTACTCTTAGAAAGGGGTCGATTTTTTCCGATATCCGAGATTTCGGGAGCGAAAGCATCCTTTTGCGATTGCAGCAACCAGAGCGTGTTTGCTCGAGTGATTAGCTTTGTAGGCAAGGCCGCTGCAGCAGGTGAGCGTTTCTTGCAAATATCAATAAATTGCAGCACTCTTGCCGTGGAACGCAAAAGTCTCAGGCGGGATGAGAATCGACTGACATCGGGGAGGTGCTCACACGCTTTCGGCCGATGCGTATAATTCACGTCGTGAGAATACTCGGCTCCATCTCCTTCGTCGTGCCACCCGTCGCCTGGTGGATCTGCAGACCCGATTTCAGGATCCAGTAGGTGCAGGAAGCGTGGACCTTTAAACCATCGCGCATTTGGGCTAAGGTCTACTGGTATGTCGCGGGTTGCGTCATCTGCTGGGTTGTCGGCAGACTTAATCCACCGCCATTCAGCTGGTTCGCTTAATTCTTCGATCTCGCCTAGCCGAAATGCGACGTAGGCTTTGAAATTGCGAGGCTCCCCTTGAATCCACTTGAGTACGGTTTGGGAGTCTGTATAAAAGGTTCGACAGTCGAATTTCGCGTCCGTCTCCTTTTGTATGGATGAGGCTAGTCGTGCGGCCATTACAGCCGCTTGCAGCTCGAGCCGGGGTATCGATGTCAATTTGATGGGAGCTACACGCGCTCTACCGGCAACGAATGCTACCTCGAAACGCCCATCCTCGAATTCGGTCCTTCGGTAAACGACCGTGGCGTATGCTTCCTAACTTGCGTCACTAAAGGCGTGGAGTTCGTTTCGGCGGACTGGTGTCAGTCGACTCAAAAAACGACGCGGCATCTCGATACCCTTTGCGTTAGTAAGTCCGTGAATCCATTATTTCCACTTCAAATGCTCCGAGTCTTGCAACTGGTCGTTCCATTCGATGGCGCTTCTCCATACTGCTTGGAGAATGATACGGCTCCGCACGGTGAGTGCGCACAGAAAGCCGAGCGGATCAAAGATGGACATAATGAAACCAAGCATCTGCCGTTTGGTAGGCGCCGTGCGCCCTGCCAGAACTTCAGGCGGAATTCGGTCGAAATTGACATTAAAGCTAAATATGTCTGAACTAGGGTTCCAAATTAAACCTACGGTCTTGGTGTACGTTTTCAGTGGTGCACGTGAGCTGAGGTCTACTGTTCCTTCCTGTCGGCTTGACGCTGGTATAGTGCGCATAACGGACTCGCTGTTGCTCGTCCACTTATGCATCTTAAAACCTCCACTCTTGTTGATATCAATGATTTGATTTATGCGGTCTCGTGCGTCAGCCTCTGAATCTGTACCGTCGAGGTAGTTATCCATGTAAAAATTCATCCTAATTGCTCTGACAGCTTGGGGCATACACCCCTCGAATTCACCCGCATTGCGGTTCAGCACGTATATAGCGCTACAGGGGGAAGAGCGGGCCCCAAAAACTAGGGTTCGTAGACAGTAGATATCCGGGGCTCTATGTCGTTCTCGACCTCTATATAGACACAACTGAGATCCTTGATCTTGCTCGCTCATGCCAATTCGTAGGAACATATCCTGTATATCGCTAGTAAAGGCTATCGGATGTTGCCTAAAACGAAGCAAAACTCCAAAAAATGATGTGAGAAGGTCCGGGCCCGTTAGTAACTTGTCGTTCAAGCTGACCGAGTGAGATTTGGCGGCAGCGTCAAACACAATGCGGACTCTTCCAGGTTTATTTGGGTTTGTCACACCGAAATGAGGCAAGATCCAGCGCCTGTCGCCTTTAAGCTCCTTCGTGGCTATTCTTTTGGCGTACCCCAGTCGGATGAGTTTCTCCAGTTCTCGGTAATATGCATCAGCATATGTAGGATCTTTGTCCAACCTCTTCTCTAGGCTGTACAGTCGCTTGCGGGCTGCTTCCTCACTAGTTGGGAGGAAGATTTGATCGGAAGCCCATAGAAGGCCGGTCTCCCATCCGCCTTGTATGCGTCGCGTAGTGTTCTCTAGCAGGTGGCGAGCACGTTCGTGCCTTTCGTGTGTTTTGGGTGTGTTTGCCACACCGAGTGCGTCTAATTGGAAGCTAGCCTTGACTAATTCTAGTAGCTGTTCTTCTGTGTCACTCACAGAGCTTATTAACTCTCGCTGGTCAAAGTTCGCAGATAACACTCTTCGTTTAGTGTTCTCTGCAGCCTGTTTTGCACGAGATCGCCCATGCACCACCCAACCCAAAGCTGTATGAGACACTGCGAGGCCCTCAAAGGCCGTTGAAATCGTTTGTCTGGAGATAATCAGCTCCCAATTGTCTTGGCCAATGAGGATTCTTGGCGTCGCCACGTTGTATATCCCGGCCTCGGGTATGTCGACCACACTTCTAGCGAGTTCTAAGTCCCGCACAGACAAACGCTGTTCAGAGAGACCCATTGAACGTACCGTTCTAACCTTTCTAAGGGTATGACGCTTTCCGTCAATCCCGGCGATCTCCAAATTAAGCACCTGGTTGCGATGGTCCGTGGCTGTAGAGCCTCCAACCCCTACCATGAATAGCGCTTCCTGTCTCCCAGGAGCCTTTATCGCTTTTGATAGTGATTCGTCTAACAGGGTTAATGTCGACCCTTCATCTAGCAACGAGTATGTTTCTACAGATGTGTTCGCTGCTCCGAAAATAGTCACTGGGACGATTTTCAGTATCACTCTACTACCCTCAGGTAGTCAACTCTCTTGTGCCCCAAACGCCCGAGACACGCTCGTTGCGCTCGTTTTCGGAGCCTGACTAATCTGATTGTGTAGCATGTAATGGTGTCTCTTCCCACACTGATCTATGTCGCATTTCCTCTTTTGGCACTTAGTTGCCCGATGACCCTTCATTAGGCAGTTGAAGCAGACTTTTGTGGTCCTCGCCCAATTCCAGCGGTCCAGAATTGGAGTCTTAAGAAACCTTTCGCATTTGCCAGGTGAGTGCCCCGACCGTTGACAAAAGGTGCACGCATTTTTCACCAATGCTACCGGTGGTGCGTCGCATGGAGCCTCAGCTTCGCTTGTCGTGAGGATCGCTGCTTCGTTTCGCGATCCGTGACGGCGATCCGAGCGTTCCGCCGGACGTTCTCGACACCGCGGAAGTGCTGGCCGTGTGGAAGAGGTTCCGGTCTTGCAAACCATTTCGGCTTCCGCTTCCAAAAATTTCGCTATGGATACGAGACGCGGTTCGCTTTTCGGGGCCGCGGATAGTGATCGGTAAACGAACGGCATCATAGCCGCCGGGAGTTTAGCCATTACCTCATCGCAAAACTCTGGGCTATGGAGGTATCCCAGCTCTTGTAACGCTTGCATGGCAGCAACGCCATTTTGTACCTTCGTGGCGAGTGTGGCGAGATCGATCTTTCCCGAGCCCAGTCGAGGCAAGGTTTTTATTTCACGAACAACTTCATGAATAATTATATTAGGGCTGCCGAAACGCGTCTCAAGAACTTGCATAATTCGCGTTGAGCTAGTCGCGGTGATTAACAGAGAAGAAACTGCTTCTTTAGCTTTGCCGCGTAGACAATCATGCAAACGGCTAATGTTCTCCTCGTCTGTATACTTGCCCAAACGCGTAGATAATTGGAACGCGTGTTTGAAACGCAGCCACTCCAGGGGTTCGCCATAGAAAGGCAGGAGACTTTTATTTGTTAGTCTGTTGACAAATGTAATCGGAGGCGTCATCATTGCAACGCCTGTTTGGTCGTTCGTACACAGAGACTCTCCCGCTAAAGCAGGAACCAGTTGATGACCTTGGGTCGTGACGTCGGGCGTTTCCTCGTGTCCAACGGTTTCCAGCCAATCCCTAATACTCGCATTACCACGCCCTTGGGGAAGTCGTAACGCAGACGTTCCGGGCTCCGAGCCTTCGGCTAGCTCAAACGCTAACCGCCGGTCGACGAGATCTAAGTCTAATTTTTCACGTTCGGCGATCGCTCTTCGTTTTATCGCTATACGTTGCTCCTCCGCCTGCAATTCTAGACGTCGTTTTCGGCTTGCCGAGAGTGTAGATTGGTGTTTACTTACCGCGCTACTACCGCTCGGCGACGGCGAGCTTTGCTCCGGGACGACGGGGCCTTGCTGACCTGACGGCGCAGCACTCCCGGTCTCGCTCCGGGTGTCACCCGTGGACGACGACGGCGTCACATAGCGCCCGCTTTGAACCGCGCCGCGCTTGACACCGCCGCGTGCGCCACGGCGCGCACCTGGCGGATGGCCTCGTGGTCTTCTTATCATAGTAGATCGATCGCTGACTACACTTAATCTCCAAACTTCACCACTTCACTTCACTTCACTTCACTTCCCAACCGTCTAAACTTATTAAGGTCCGTCGTTTGTCAAGCCCTCAATACCGACCTCTCAACACTGCTCTCCTATACCCGACAAAAGTCCCGGGTTTCGGCACCAGTTTGTTAAGGAGTCAGTGTAGGACGGTCTTGGGCTCCAAAACAAAAGAAGAAAAAGAAACTATCTTATTTTTATTTGTAAACAGTAGATACACACACGTACGTATATACATGTAAACAATCAGCGCGTACATATATATGTCAGCTCGGGTGTTGCTTAGGCGACGCTCGAGCGAGTACTGAGCTGCTCGGCCTCCGTCGCTGCCTACCATGCCTGACCCCCCCTCTCTTCATTGGCTGCGCATAACGCCGCACTCGCGCGCGTGCGCCTTCGACCACAGCGGCCTGTACTCCCGTCTTCCTATTGGTTTCTGGAACAGACATAAAATACAAACGCGGCAAAAACAAGGGCTACAAACCTAAAACAAGAACGTAAATTAGACCTAGGAATATTAAGAAAAGAAATTGCGAATCGTGAGTCTGAAAGAAACGCAAGCACCGTACAGACTTCGATGACATCTCACCAGTCCGCATTACCGGTGCTCGCGAAACCACCCGTACGGGCGTTCGACCTCAGAAGGCGTCCCTTCCTCGGTCAGTCCGCATTACCGGGGATTTTGACACCTGTATGGACATCTCCCTTAAGGTCGTCCGCATTACCAGGCGCGGTCGTCCACACTATCGTTAGCAAAATACCTGTGCTGGGAATGGGTTACAATATTACCTATTCTGAGACTAGTCATATTATCAGTCAGAGAATACATTTATGAATAGTTTGTATAATTACAGTTTTCAGAAAATTATAATTCATAATCACTAGCAGTATCACTGAATTTAGCTAGTAATTTTACTGTAAAATGATTGTAAAAATGACATGTAAAATTACCAACTGCTAATTCTTTTACAAATTGATTTTTTACAGTGTAGTTACCACCACATCTCCAATTTTCATTGATCTTTCTCAATTTTGAAATTTCTATAATATTACGCATCTTGGGAGGACAATAGAAGTCTATAGAGCTGCTCCAGCAGGGGTGGTCCTCCAATCTCTCATACATACTTGGCGGGCCCGACGGTTTCCAGTTTAAGGTGTAGACATGGTCATTTTCATATAAATATTCATATGTTTAAAGATCAGATAAAATGTATAAATGGGTTGCTTCTACATATTAAATAGGGCTCAGTATTGAATTTATTACTCTGTTTTTAAATAGAATGTGCAAACCCGCATGAAAATATCATATGAGATCTCATATGAAAATATTGGACATCAGATCTCATTTGGGAATATCGGACATCAGATCTCATATGAGATCCCATAATATGTAAAATTGCAGATGACATCACACATATGATATCTCATATGAGATCACATATGATATTTACACGACGGAAAAGAATAAAAAATAGGTGGCTTACAAAATGGTTAATAAAACCTAAAGCACTTTTGAGTAGACAATAAATTTATATGCATTTTTTATCTCATTCCCGCTTAAAAAAGATGGAGACAAGGAAAAATATTTTCGGTAATGAAAGTAAATCATGAGCTTCTGCACATGTAGGGATATTACATTTAAACGGTATCAATTAAAAATTAAAGCCAATGTAATTATTTATAATGGGCTTATAGGTGTAACTATGTAATTCTTTTATACAGGCTTTACCTTTTTGTAAATATCCGGTAAAATTCTTATGAATTTTAGAAATAAAAAGAAAGCATAATAGTTGTATAATTAAAATAATTTTCGCCCACACGGGCGTAAAGTGTGTAGGTTCTATAAAGTTTGGTAGGAGTATGGGAGCTATTACGCCTGTTAGGCGTTAAATAGTACTTTATGCCCGCTGACTGAATATTTTTAAGTACACTGAGAAAAAAATTTCGTTAAATCAAACAAATTTTGATTGATCCAATAAAATTGCTGAATCATAATATTCCCATACAATATTTAATTGATTCTAATATGTAAAAATAACTAATTATTTGTTAAAGTCAATGAAATATTTACTTTGATTTTACTAAATAAATTTCCACTTCAAATGAATATTTTATTATTACTTAAAATAATGTTATTGTTCATAAAATACTGTTAATTTAGTGCATATAATATTTAATTGTTTCAACTCAAAAACTTATTTTAGTTAAAAATTATGTAGTTGTTTCAATTAAATATTACTACATAAAATGACATTATTGATTGCATTTGAAAACAATGTTGATTGAGTACACATAATATTTAATTGTTGCAATTCAATGGCTTTTTTCAATAAAAAATTATTCAGTTCCTTCAATTAAATATTACATTATACTGAAAAAAAAAATTTAGTAAAATAAAAAAACAATTTATTTATTTGGATCAAATGATTTATTCGTACAGTACCGATAACATATTTATTTGCTTCAATGCAATATAATTACTCAAAACAGTAAAATAATTAATTTAACTATATAAATGTTTACTAACTTTGAAAAATGTTATAATTCAAGGTAATAAAATATTTATTTCAACTTAATAAATATTTTATTCAATTAATAAGATACTTTATTGAGTGCAACCTATATTTAGTTGATCTTAATAAAGCAATAAAAAATTAATGAACTATAATTATTTGGTATCAAACATTTATTTAATTCCATTTAATATGTTTTCAATATCAATAATTACTTTTTTGATTCAATGAAATAATTATTTAGAAGTAATGAAAAATTCATAAGTGAAATAGAAACTTTAAGAAATATTTGTTTGGTTGTAGTAATTAATTTTTTTTTTACTTACCTTGAATGGGTGGAGACTTTTTTAATAAGTTTTTTTTACAACAATTATAATTTTAGTACGCTATTTTACATATTATTCGCAAGTTTTCATATTAATTATTAATTGTACTATAACGGAGTTCCAGGATAAAATACGGAGAAAATAAGAATCTCGGTTCTCCGTATTCTATCGAACTCGTTTGGCTCTCGTTCCCGCGAATTTGGGCATCTCGAGCGTTTGTTGACATTCGCGAGTTGCGCGCGGGGACTGCGTGACTTTGGCGGTTACAAAGTCGCGCTCGATTCATTTTTGAATCAGATTCTCTCGGGCTGTCAATCCGCGCGTACGCGAGTTAATTTGATCGTCCGCGAAGACAACGGTATCGTGCGTCCTTACCGGTGCAGAGCAGCGCCCGTCCACGTACCGACCACGAAGAGCAGCACATGTGAGCAATCCGAGCCACTCCTGGGGTCCGAAGCGTCTGTAGGTGAAGGCTGGATTAGGACTCGGCCTGAACACTCCGAAGTCGACCGGAGGATAAGGCCTGACGCAGAAGCGGATTCGTGAGCGAGCGACGAGAGGAGTGCACTCCTCTCCCGGTAAGCCTCTTTGTACTTCCCGCGCAGCGATTTATTTGTGTATCTTCGAGTGGTCGGTGGTGCGTTCACCGGCCCAGCGAAAATAGATACCTTGATCCGCCCGCGCCGAGCGGCAGATTCCGTCTTCTTGTCGGCGCGCAACGCGACGCGTTTTTGATGTAAAGGATTATTTTGAATAGACCTTGTTATTGTACTGTGAAATAATTGAGGCTATTCTTCATTTATCGACCTTAACCTAATCTTCTCCCGGATACCGCCGCCTCCGCGGGAAAACGACTCCGCTGGTCGTTTTCATATCTGAGCGTAGCGGCGCGCTTTACTCTTTGAGCGCGCGCTTTTAACTCAGCGATCCAATTAGTTGGAAAGCGAAGTTCGCGTGCGATCTTCGCGTTGTTTTCGGGATTCCAGGAGCAGATCCCCGGGCAAGTCATTTTAGTCTGACACCCGCAGCACCGTGTTCTAGGGCATCGCTGGCCTGTGGCTTTTTGGGATTTTACCCCAGAAGCCATCCCGTTACAGTACAATATTTTTATAACAGAAAAAATTGTATAAAATTTTTCGACATGACGGGGAATCGAACCTGGGTCGCTCGGTTACTACGCGGACACGCTATCCGCTACGCTATCGCTCGCTTGTTGAATCATGTAATTTTTTCCGTTATAAAGTGTACCTCCAACTATTCAATTCTCCAATTTTAAATAAAAATATTAGTTTTATGTTTTTATATTACATTTTTATTAATAAATTTTTAATTATGTAATAATTATTTTTAATTATTTAATTATTCGATTAGAGCAAATGATTTAACGAGATAATAAATAATGATGCACGAATTCCTGCTTTATCGGCCCTACATTTTTTATTTATTTACCTAATTTGTAATTTGTTTCATAAAATTTTTAATAGCCATTTTTGAAGAAATAATTTGAAAATTTTCTAAAATTTTTGTTTAGATATAATGAAAAAATAAAATAAAATTTAGGTGCCGATAAGGTAGAGATCTACGTTTAAGTTGATGTGAGTAACATGTAACGTCGAAATTATGAAGTATTGAGATGATATAATTAAATATTTTATTCTACAAGCTTAGAGGCTTGAAAAATGAATAAATATTTAATCAATATAATTGATGAATCTTATGTAGATGACAATCTACATAATTAAACTCATTTATTGTATCGATTAAATATTTAATTATTTGTAGTTTTAATTAGGATATTATAAGATAAAATATGTAATTATATCATTCGAATATTTGATAGTTTCGACGTCAAATTTCACTTATATCAAATAGATATTGAACGAAGACAAATATGTACCTTTTTCGATATTTTGCTACTTGATTACTTGAATCAAATAAATATCTACTCTATATAATTAAATTCACTGATTAAGTTGATTAAATATTTATTTATTTTTAAATCTGTCTGGATATTGGTGAATAAAATATTTAATTATGTTACTTCAATATTTGACTCTTTCGAAATTACATTTTAGTTTCTTTAAATAAATATTAAATTATATTAATTTCAGTAGTATCAATTTTGTTCTTTTACATTAAGTAAAAATTACATTGTAACTAAAAAATAGTTTATCCTATAAGCTTAGAGGTTTGAAAAATGATTAAATATTTAATCAATATAATTAATGCATCTTATGTAGATGACAATCTACATAATTAAACTCATTTATTGTATCGATTAAATATTTCTTTATTTGTAGTTTTAATTAGGATATTATAAGATAAAATATGTAATTATATCATTCGAATATTTGATAGTTTCGACGTCAAATTTCACTTATATCAAATAGATATTGAACGAAGACAAATATGTACCTTTTTCGATATTTTGCTACTTGATTACTTGAATCAAATAAATATCTACTCTATATAATTAAATTCACTGATTAAATTTATTAAATATTTATTTATTTTTAAATCTGTCTGGATATTGGTCAACAAAATATTTAATTATGTCACTTCAATATTTGACTGTTTCGAAATTATATTTTAGTTTCTTTAAATAAATATTAAATTATATTAATTTCAGTAGTATCAATTTTGTTTTCTTACATTAAGTAAAAATTACATTGTAACTAAAAAATATTTTATAAATTTACTTTTTCATTTATTTAATACTTAATAACATTTATTTCTAAATATGTTAAGCGCTCGTGGTGCTATCTTAATACTTTTGAATTTTTAATCGGACTTCAACGAGCAAATCTCTTATGCGTTAGTCGAATGTCTATTCTCAAATCTATTAATAACATTTAATTCAAATAAAGAAAATATTAATTTATTATAGTAAATATTTATTTAATTTTATTAAATATTTTTTAAGAATTAATTAAATATTTAATTGGAATATTATAATACAATATTTTAGTTGCTGCTATTAAATATTTGATATATTCATAACTCATTGACTTAACATAATCAATTATTGATTTAATGTTCATAGAAAATTGTTCGAAATAATTATTTAATTACATCAATTATTTTCCCTTGGACAAAATATTACATTGAATCAAACTATTTTTGGGAATTCAATTTCATTAAATTGAATTTTTATTTGATTGAATCAATTATATTATTTTCAATAACATTGATTTAAATGATTCAATGAAATTTTTTTCTCAGTGTAGTTACGAAAAGTTGTATTATTCAGTTAAGTTAACTTATGGGTACTTGACTACAATAAATTGATTTCAGTACTTTCTTGTGTTTAATTTGTATAGAAGGATGAACAAATTTTAATACATTTCTGAGAATAGTCATACAGTTGTTTCCGAGAGTTGTTTGCATTACTTGACTATAGATAATTGATTCCACAACTTTCATGTGTTTGATTTGCAATGAACAATTTGAATGTATTTACTTACATATAATTTGTTCAGCATACAATGACTCAAAGAAGTAAAAGACTTTTTCACTGGTATTTATTTGATTTCTTTTAAAAAATCATAAATATTATTATTTTATAGATTATACAGAAAAAACGTGTTGATTGTATTAAAAAAATATTTAAGCTCTCATTAAAGTTTTTGGTACAGAGTTTGACGGATATTGAGAGAGAGGGTGAGAGGAAGAGAGAGGAGGGGGGAGAAACAGAGCGAGAGAGTGAGCGGGGGAAAAGAGGGAGGGAAAGTAGATTATAAAAAAAAATTTCTACACGCCTTATTTTATACTTTCGTAGAAAGTTTTACATTAACAATATTATTATTTGTAAAGTCATGAAAAAAATTATTACCATTTGTAGAGAGTGCTTATTGAATAGATGAGACTAGAAGAATTAAAAGGACTAGACAAATTGTGTTGTTAGAACGTACTTAAAAATTAGCTTTTAATAAACATGTTGATTATTTAAAAAAATATTTAAGCTCCCATTAAAGTTTTTGGTACTCCGTTTGACGGATGTTGACAGAGAGGGAGAGAGAAGGGATGAACAGCGAGGAAGGGAGAGAGAGGGCGAAAGCGACAGGGGGAGAAAGAGAGGGAGGGCGGGAGAGAGAGGGAGGGAGAGAGAGAGACTAATACTTGCCTTAGTTTAAACTTTTGTAAAATGTTTTTTTAGATGGATTTCACAACTTTTTAAGAGAAAATAATAATTACAGAGTGTGATAACGTTATGAGAGTTTATTATAGTATATTTTTAATATTATTATTAAATGGTAGTATTGTTATTCACAAAAGTTTTAAATTTGAATGTTTCTTCAAGGAACTCGATAAAATCATTACATCCCTAGCGGAAATCGTTTCTGTAAAAAACTGTAAATGACTGTAAATAACTGTAAATAAATGTTTGAATTGAGACAGTAATAACAGTTATTTACAGTTATTTACAGATATTTACAGTTATTTACAGTTATTTACAGTTTTTTACAGTTATTTACAGTTTTTTAAAAATAATTCTGTAGAAATGAAGGTACTGATAAAAGTTATTAATAGTTATTAACAATTTTTTACAGATATTTACAGTTATTTACAGTTATTTATAGATATTTACAGTTATGCGCAGTAAATTTTTTTCGCTATAATAACAACTTTATTTTTATCAACAAAACTGTAAATTACTGTAAATAACTATAAATATGTGTAAAAAATTGTAAATAACTGTTAATAACTTTTATCAGTACCTTCATTTCTACAGTATTATTTTTAAAAAACTGTAAATAACTGTAAAAAACTGTAAATAACTGTAAATAACTGTAAATATCTGTAAATAACTGTAAATAACTGTTATTACTGTCTCAATTCATACAGTTATTAATAGTTATTTACAGTTATTAACATTTTTTATTTCCGCTAGGGATTGTATAATTTTTTGAAATAATATAATCAAATATGTATTTTTTTAGGTATGATGATTAATTAACAATACAGTTAATTGTAAAGTCATATGATAATAATTACATTGAGTGATAACGTTATGAGAGTTTATTATAGTATATTTTTAATATCATTATTAAATGGTAGTATTCTTAATAAATTTTATACGCTCGTAATAATATAGTTCTATAAAATGGCTAAATTGATCTCCACGAGGAAATTCTCTTACAGTTAGTCGTAATACCTTTCCCAAATCGAAATAGTGTGCTACATTTTTATAGCCCGCACTATTTGATAGAAAATTTTAGCACACGGCGACACTGGTAAGAGAAGTATAGAAAATACTTTAATAAAAATTACAAATTTACAAAATACAGGGAACTGAAATGCGTTTCGTCCTTAGTCGTACCGGGTGGACTCATCAGGAAGATCTCGGTAGACTTATCTTCGACGCCGAAAATAAATGTTACTTGGATTTATTTTCGGCGTCGAAGATAAGTCTACCGGGATCTTCCTGATGAGTCCACGTGGTACGACTAAGGACGAAACGCATTTCAGTTCCCTGTATTTTGTAAATTTGTAATTTTTATTAAAGTATTTTCTATACTTCTCTTACCAGTGTTGCCGTGTGCTAAAATTTTCTATCAAATAGTGCGGGCTATAAAAATGTAGCACACTATTTCGATTTGGGAAAGGTATTACGACTAACTGTAAGAGAATTTCCTCGTGGAGATCAATTTAGCCATTTTATAGAAATGGTAGTATTGTTATTCACAAAAGTTTTAAATTTGAATGTTTTTTTAAGGTGTTCTGTAGATCTTTCAAAATAAAGTTTGTTAGTATATTATTCTTGTACAGAACGTCTTGTTGGTTGTTCAAAAAAATATTTAGGCTCTTAAAGTTTTTTGTGGAGTCCTTATACAGTTGTTGAGTATACGAGAGAGAGAGTGGGAGAGGGGGGCGTTCAATTTTTTTTAAAAAGCGACTTAACAGTTGTTTAGAGAGATAATAATTCAAAATGCAATCAGTTTATGAACTAAGAATCACTGAGAATAAATGCTTTCTTGACATTCTTGTATAGATAAAACTTTTTGAAATTATTATCTGAATCTTGTCTGGAAAAATATTTACTAAGAACTCTGAAACATTTTGACGTCTCCCATGGTGAGAAAATCATATGTTAGATTAACTGAGCACTTTTATTCATTGAAATTTTCACAATAACACATCATTTTTACTTTTTTCAGTATTCCCATGTTCATGGGAATAAATATTTACAACAGCACAGCACTGATATCGACTAAGTTTTTTAAAGATGACAGATGCTTTTTAAACCAAGGCTCAGACCAATATTTCAAATCGGCATCATAATTATATTGTATATTTATATCCTCACGTGTCACTCAACAATATTTTCTTCTATGCTAAAACTTATTATGAAGTGTATGAACCTCATAACGCGTAATTATTTATTAATACACGCTTGTTCTATTTTCAAAACATTTGAAACTGATTTTTAATAGAAGTTTTAAAATTTGATTATAAACACTTCATATAACACATCATACCAGTACTTTATTTTATTTATTACACAAAACACTGAAAATTATATTGTACATTTATAACCTCGCATGTCACTCAGCAATATTTTCTTCTATGTAAAAGCTTATTATGAAGATTATGAACCTCATAACACATAATTATTCAATACACACTTGTTCTATTCTCAAAACATTTGAAACTGATTTTTAATAGAAGTTTTAAAATTGATTATAAACACTTCATGTAACACGTCATACCAGTACTATATTTTATTTATTATTACACAAAACACTGAAAATTATATTGTATATTTATTACCTCGCGTATCACTCAGCAATATTTTCTTCTATGCAAAAGTGTATTATGAAGTTTATGAACCTCATAACACGTAATTACTTATTAATAGACACTTGTGCTATTTTCAAAACATTTCAAACTGATTTTAAGTTGAAGTTTTAAAATTATCATGCAACACATTTTACCGGTATTTTATTTTTTTATATTACACAAAACACTGATTAGATGTCATTTTTTAATCACTATGTTATTTGTTATTTATAACATTTGAATTATATGTGCACTTTATGCATTATATCATACCGGTATTTTATTTTATTTATTACACAAAACACTGATTAGATGTCATTTTTTAATAATCACAACATTTTTATTATCAATATAATGTTTTCAACTAGATAGACGATCTATGAAAATCACAATTTTCTTTTCTTATTTTGAAAAACTTACTTCAAAACATAATACTTCTTTCGTACTTTGAGTCCAATACTGTCTAAATAAACATTTTAGTTGTTGTTTGTTTTATGTGTGATTCATTGAAAGCAATGAAACTCTCATTTTCTTCATTGACATCCACGTACTCTATTCGTCCTGTCAAATATGAAGACAAATCTTTAATATTCTTCTAAAATTATATCTCATATGACAAATTTTCATGCTGAGGATATAAATAGATACATCTTGAAAAATATTGTGTCGTAATATTTTCGATGAACTTGAATAATTAATAATAATTAATGAACTCTTCTTTGTTAAAAACTATTTTTTAACAGTGATCTATTTACTCGGTAATAATCCTTACATTTTCTTTTATTCTCTGTAAAAATAAAAACAAGATTTCACAAAGTAACAATATTTATTATAAACTTTATTGATAAAAGTTTGCTACTTATCTGATTATAATATATTGCTATTGCCCATTGATATTCAGAGCTGCTTGTATAGGTTATATTTTTCCAATCAACTCCAAAATCCAAAATGAAATAATCTGTATATATGTATCTGTATGTATATATATTGTTACTTTCACACATACATACAATAATCAATAATAATCATTAATTATAAAAGAATAACACACATTTTATTTAAGATCGTAGATACTAATAATAACGTGTTATCGATAATAACGTCTCAAATCAACTAACTAAATAAACAAACTGAACTTGAAAAACTAACTGACTGTGTTGCCTAGCAACGCTTCTTGTTCCAACGTTCGATGTTGGCGTGCCGATATATAACATTATCCCCCTTCTTTTCAGATTGTCGTCCCGACAATCTTCAGAAAGTAATGAAAGAGAGAACTTCTTTTCCAAGCGGGTTGATCTTGGGTTCATCCAGCCGCAAGGCTCGTCTCTTGAAAAATATGAATCTTTTCTTCATAATCAATCAAAATAACATCTTCAAGCAGGATGATCCTTCATTCAAGGCCAAAGGTCCTGTTTCTTGAAAAATGTAAATTTCTTCTTCATAATCTTGTCAAAATAGCATCTTCTTCAAGCAGGATGATCCTTCGCTCAAGGCCAAAGATCCTGTCTCTTGAATTGATCCATCTTGAATTCTTAAAAACATCTTGAAATCATTTTCAAATCTTCTTGAAATCGTTTACTTTTAAGCGGGTTGATCCTTGACTCATCTAGCCAAAGGACCCGTCTCTTAAAATGTAGAATCGTCATTTTTGGGTATTATCATGTCATTATCGGTGGGTAGAGTCTTGTTGGTAATTCTTGGACACAAGCGGGGAGTTGGCATGCTGTGGTACCTCACCTCTGTCCCTCTTCTGGCATTTGCCCTGTGTCTCACGGGAAAAACCACGGCTCAAAATAACCGTGAGTAGAGCAGAAGAAATTACCTAACGTGATAGGTTGCCAATTGATCAATATGAATGATTTTCTTTTTGTGTTTTGGTGTCTTTTGGATGCAGAAAACAAACGACATCTTTGATCCTTTTGACAATCGTATAAGGTCCTTCCCAATCACTTTGGAGCTTCGGAGTCCTTCCTTTGACTCAGCGAGGATTATACAACCAAACTTTCTGTTGTTCTTGAAAGTTGACATGTCTAGATGTTCTGTCATAGGTTGATTTTGTATGTTTGGAGGAGAGGAAAATGTTCTTTCGAGCTGATTGGTGAATTTTATTGATGTTGGTTTTGAGTTTCTGGACGTAGTTGCCGTAGTTAGGACAATCTTCTTCTCCAGGAGGACATCCACGTATCAAATCCAAAGGAAGTTTCAAGTCTGTACCGGTGTACATCTCTGCCGGTGTGACCCCAGTTGTTGCGTGTACCGAGGATTTGTAAGCTAAAAGATACAAGGAAATCCAAGGATCCCAATCTTTTTGATTGTCTGTTATGTATTTGGATAAGTATTCTAATATTGTTCTGTTTTGTCTTTCTACTTGACCATTCGATTGAGGATGTAATGGTATTGCTCTAGTTTTTCGAATTCCTAACAACTGAGTTAATTCCTTAATTAGATTGGAATCAAAATTACGACCCTGATCTGTGTGAACTTCAAGAGGAACTCCATATCTACATACGATTTCACGAACAAATACTTCAGCAATAGTCTTTGTTCTCATATTAGAGAGAGGAAAAGCTTCTACCCATTTAGTAAAGCAATCTGTTACCACTAAGAGATACTTATTTCCTAAAGAAGAAATCGGGAAAGGTCCTAAAATATCCATTTGCACTCTTTCAAAAGGTAATCCTACATTATAGATTCTCATCTGATTGTGGCCTTTATCTGATGGACCTTTCTTTGGAACACAAACTGAACAAGATCTACACCAATTTTCAACATCTTTTTTACAAGAAGCCCAATAAAATCATTTGCGAATTTTCTGTAATGTTTTATTAACACCAAAATGACCACCAGAAGGAGAATCATGGGCTTCTTCTAAGACAGTGTCGACATAATTTCTAGGGACAACTAATTGAAGAACTTTTGTTTTGAAGTTAGAACAAATCCATTCCCTGTATAAGATATCATCGAGAATAAGTAATGAGTCATATTGAGATAAATACACTTTCATATATTCATCTCCAGAAGAAATATCCTGCCACGATAATTTAACACCCTCTTTTTTACTGTCTAAAATAGCCCGAATGTCATTATCCTGATGTTAACGATTTCGCCAAACTGATTGGGATATTTCTTCAAAAATAATACGTCTTACTGAATTACCAACTTCATATTTTGATTCAACATTAAAGCAATATCTGCAAGAAGAATTATCACAAGGTCGTCTAGAGAGACCATCTGCATTGTTATGAGAAATACCTTTTCGATGTAGAATCTTAAAGTCATACTGATATAATTTTCCTATCCATCTGGCTAATTAACCATCTAAGTTCTTGAAAGAAAGAAGCCATGTCAAGGCAGAATGATCAGTACGAATAAAGAAATGTCTTCCACATAAATAATAATGAAAATTTTGAACTGAATCTACTACTGCTAATAATTCGCGGCGAGTAACACAGTAATTTCTCTCAGCTTTAGACAGAACATAACATAACATGTAATAAGCAATAACTCTTTCTATTCCTTCTTGAATCTGTGACAAAACTGCACCTATTCCATGATCAGAAGCATCTGTATCTAAAATGAAAGGTAAATCTGTACGAGGGAAAGCTAGAATGGACGGAGTTGACAGAGCTTGTTTTAAATTCAAAAATGATTTCTGACAGTCATTTGTCCAATCGAATTTAGTTTCCTTTTCAGTTAATCGACAAAGAGGTTTGGCAATAGAAGAACATCCCTTAATGAAGCGTCTATAGTAAGAACAGAAACCTGTGAAATTTTTTACTTGTTTTTTACATGAAGGAATTGGCCAATTAATTATAGCCTCTATTTTTTTAGGATCCATCTTTATGCCCTTTTCTGAGACAATGTGTCCTAAGTCCTCAACCTCGCGTTGAAAGAAAATACATTTCTTTTTATTCAGTTTCAAATTGGCATTTTGAATTCTTACAAAAATCGTACGCAAATTATCCAGCATCTCATCGAACGATTTAGCCATAATCATAACATCATCTAGATAAATTAAACATATATCATTTAAAAGATCCCGAAGTATTTTCTCCATCAATTGTTCGAAAGTAGCTGGAGCATTGAAAAATTCAAAAGCCATAACGATGAACTGCCATAAACTATTACCAATTGAAAAAGCTGTCTTTTCTCTATCTTCAGGGCAAATCCTAACCTGCCAATAACTGCTTTTAAGATCTAAAGTTGAGAACCAAACTTACCAGCTAATTTATCTAGAGTTTTGTCAATCCTAGGTAATGGATATGAATCTTTAATCGTCCTGTCATTTAATTTTCGGAAATCTACGCAAAATCTCCAAGTGCCATCCTTTTTCCGTTTCAATACTACTGGAGAATACTAATAACTAGAAGATTCTTCAATAACCCCCTGTTTTTGCATGTCATTAATCATCTGATTAATTTCTGCTTGTAAATGAAAACGAAGAGGACGAACCGGTTGTTTGATAGGATGAGGATCACTAAGTTTAATTCTGTGTTCAACGAGATTACATTTTTCTGCAACATCATCATCTTCAAAAATATCGTGGAAATTAATTAAAAGCTGGGCAAATTTTTCTTTCTGTGACGAATCTAAATTTTGAGAATTATTTTCGAAGATATCTTTCAATAAATCTGGTAATTCCTCAGTCCATTCCATAATTCTACAACATTTCTGTTCGTCAGTATTACTGTCAATTGTGTTTGGGGTATTTTGGAAAATTTTATTTATTGACTCTGTAATTCTAGTTTTACTCAAAAAATCACACCCAAGTATATAATCGTCAGTAATATCTCCAACAAAAACGATCATCTGAACTGAATGTTGGCCTAAATCAATTTGGACAACTGTTTTAAACTTAATAGGAACATCTTCACCAGTAGGATATTTCAAGTTTGATTTATCAATGGGAATCCGATGACAGCGTGGCTCAACAAATTTAGAATTTAAAATGGTCACATCTGAACCTGAATCTACTTTCAAAATACATGATTTCTTATCTACACTGCCATCAAATTCAAAAGCCTTTAAATTTCGAAGAACCCTACAAACACGTGTGTTCGAACCATCAGGTTCAACAGCGTCGTGATTAGGATTCGGTTTGTTGAATGTCAAACTCGCTCCTGAAAGTTTGACATGACCTAGTTTCCCTGTTCTGGACATTGAGAGAGTGTGTGTTCTTTCTTATGACAGCCCCAACACTCAAGATTTTTCAACCATTCTTGATGATTGAATGGCTGATTCTGTTTCTGAACATTTTTACCACTAATCTGAGTCTTTCCCGAAAAACTGAGTGTATTTTGAGAACTTTTGATATTCTGTAGTGAAATTGAGTTTTTATTCTTTTCCTTGATAACTTTTACTTCTAAAGTTCGCGCAAGAGCAACCTTAAGCGAGGTTATGCGTTCTAATTGAAGAGTTTCCCTAACTCCTATATTGTAAATACCGATAATAAATTGAGAACAAGCTATCTTATCTTGTACCTCTAATGAACATTCAGGATATGCTAATGCTGCTAACTTTTCTACATCAGCTGCTAATGTAGGAAGATCCTCCCCTGGTTTTTGTCGCCTATTTTGAAATAAAGAGTAACTACTTGATCCTAAATGTTCACCGAAACGCGCTTCTAATTTTTCTAACAAGGTCTTCAAATCCAAAGTCTCAGTATCCTTGAAGCTAGTCAAAACGCTTTTTGCCTTATTACGCAAAGAAGCAGCTAAAGCTATCATCTTTTTTTCATCATTCCAATTGTTAGACCTTGCAATTAAATTGAATTAATTCAAATACTCGGAGAGAGAAGTCGTACCATCATAGATATCAGGTTTTAGATTATAACCTAACCCTAAATCGACTGGTGTGACTGAATTTTCAATAAGTGATTCTGTGTTTCTACATGAACTATCACCTAACCTAATTGGTTGAGTATTTCTGTTACTCGTGTAAACCATATTTGTTGTTGTTGTTGTTTGTGTGTTAGAATGTTGGGTTGTACTCATCTGGTTTAATTTTTGACGAAACTGAGCAAGTTGTTCTTGGAGAGAGAGTCGCTCTGCCCGCAGTTCATCGATGGTATATTGACGCTCAATTATTTCAGCATCATGTACCTGTAACTCCGTCGCGAGGTGTTTCTCCTGGATGCTGTCCAGCTTCCAACTTTTCGAGTCGTTGATGGTAAACATCAATTTGAGTCCTAGCCTCATTAAGTTCCAAGAGTGTTTCACGAAGAAGAGTAGGTTGAAGTACACCGATCGTCGGTGAGACATCAGCCACCGTCGATAAATCATCGGTCATCACGTGTGCTTGAGTCATCGAGCGTGTACCAGCTGTCGAGTCACCAGGCGAACTCAAATCGACGAGAATCGGATCAGAAATTATAGGGTTACGTGTACTTGTTCGATGTTGACTTAAATTTTCAGTAGTAATAATCGTATCTGTGTCGGTGGTATTGACCGCAGAAGTTCCGGCAGTAGTAATCTCGGTAGTAACAGCGGCTTCGGCGGCGGCAGCAGCTTCGGCGGTAGCAGCAGCTTTTTGTTTCTACTCCTATTTTCTTCCTCTATGAAGACTGATGGAATTCGTCCAGTAGTAGTATATTCCAAAATTGCATCTAACATCCAAAAGCATGCTATAACCACCAACAATAAAATTTATAAAAATTTGGATGGTGATAAAAAATTTCTGGGAATGACTATCATCAATACAGTTTGAGTCTCCATATATAGTAATTCTCCCTGCTAAACTCAATTTTGACTCAGTTTCTTTTATTTCATTATTTTCAATATCATTAGTTATAATATAACATTATATGTAAAATTCACTAAAGACTGAGAATTGTATAATCTGAAAATGAAAAGTTACACAAAGTATCGATTTTTTATTGTATTATATTTTACATAATATATCTTCTCCTATAAAAATAATACTTATCTATATATAAAAGTATATGACGCCATGCCATCAGCTGATTTGAATTATAAAAATATATATAAACCATACCATATTTCGAGGTTATTTTAGAATTACAGTTGTTCGTTTTATTATATCTTCTCTCTCTCTCTCTCTCTCTCTGTCTCTCTCTCTCTCTCTCTCTCTCTCTCTCTCTCTCTCTCTCTCTCTCTCTCTCTCTCTCTCTCTCTCTCTCTCTCTCTCTCTTTCTTTTCGTTATATATACTAAAAGCTAACGCAATATACGCAAATGCGCATTGAATTTTTCGTACACCCATTTCAATGTATATGTAACACGGGTCGCTCCTTTAGGCTTCTTCTATCCTTTAGGCTTCTTCTATACTTGCCTTCGGAGCGCTCCCGCGCTCCTTGATATATATAAAAAGAACATCTTTTTAAAAAAGTGCGCATACGGGGGTCACCGATTTTTGCTTACCAAAAAAATAGTCTCTGCAAATTTTTAGGGTCCAATATCTAAAATTGACACCAGCAGTTCGTCATAAAGGTGCAAAAAAGGGAATTTTTTAAGCGTTTTTCATATTTTCCAAACTTTTATTTCAATAGTTCATTTATATCAATTTGCAGTTTATCAGTGGGTTTTTTCTTCATCTTGATTTGAACTTTACAGATAGATTTCTTCGAAAATCAAAATTTACGTATACATGTTCAAATTACAGCATTCCTAATGTCACCTTTTTACCATTTTAATGATACTTTTAAGTGATTTTTCGGGTATTAGTTACTGTTTGAGAATGCAATCAATTATATGAGGTACATGCTGTGGGTGATTAAATAAGTTTTGAGTCGAACACAATTGTACATTTAAATTCAAAAATATATTGTAAAAGTAATGTTCGCACAATATTTACATAGTATTTACATTAATATATATAAAGTTTAAAAATGAATAACAATGTTAAGTAGAAGTTATATAATAACAGTATTGTATAAAAGAAATTAAATAGTGGAATCTGTTTGAGATTGACTGAATATGAAAGTGCAGAAGCGAGTCTGCACTGATAACTCGCATCTGAGTTTACGTATTATAAATTCTATTGGCGTTAACTATTTTGTATTAAAATCTGAGTGAAACATTCAATGTTTAATTAGTACATTGAGTACTGTAGAAATCTTTCACTAGAGATGACTGACCTGTTGAGTTTTGCCTGAAGTGTAGTGCACTGAGATGTCCGTAGTCGAATTGAGTTTCACCAACACTTTCCCCTTGGCTCACGTACAATGAGGCTGATGTGAGATAAAAGAGCAAGCAAATGTAATTGATCTGCTGCATATGAGTGTAACCAATAATTAAATGCTCATGTAGAACCCGTGCCAACACGTGGTTAGTAACATAACCTCGTGTGGAGTGAGTGTTGTTACCTTGCAGCAGATGCGATTGAACTAATCGTTGATGCACTTGAGTTGATGTGTGAGCGATGGTGAGAAGTGCAGATGAGAGCTTCCGAAAGTTAGATGAGTAGAGCCAGTGAATATGTTGAGTAGAGCCGATGAATTTTAGCAGTAGCGCAGCGGAGAGATGATCCTCGTGGCAAGGCTGAATTCAGAGAGAGCGAGTGATTGTCGACTTCCTTCTTCTTCCTCATTTTCATATCACAGGACACTAATCAAATTAACATCTCTCCCATTTACAGGTGAGAGAGTGAGAAAGATAACAATATCGCGACTATACTGCGTAAATCAGTATAGCGTCTCAGCTGTTCCGCCGAGACGCCGCGAGGTGCTGCCGCGCCGTGGCTGCACTGTGAGTCGAGTCGAGCTGAGCGTAATCGCGGGAATTCAAAATAGCTGAATTCCCAAACAGTTACAATCGCAATGTACTCAAGTGTGATCAAAAGAGGATGAAAAAACCTTTCTATCCCTAGCAAAATAAAAATAGTGAAGACAATTGAATAAAACTGAAGAAAACCGTTATTCACTGCAGATAACTGCAGAAAAAGGTCAGAATTGAGGCAAAGACAACAAGTTATCTACAGTTTTCTTCAGTTATTTTCAGTTATTAATTGTTATGTTCAAATTTCAATCGCAAAAAAATTAAAAAGATATTTTTTTGTTAATTTTTCTTCACTTTTCTTCAAAATTTTCTTCACTTTTAAACAGTTTAAAACTGATTTGTTCGTTTATTAATAGTTATTATTAGTTTTCTTCAGTTATTAACTGCTACGTTTAATTATCGAATTAAGTTGTATATTGCAAAATTTTCCAATATTTTTATTACATTTATAAACAGTTTTCATCCGTCTATAACTGTTGTCTTCAGTTTTATTCAGAATAAAACTGTTATTTTCAGTTTTTTTACTGATTTCTTCACTTCTTAAAATTGCTTGCTTTTCAGAAAACAGAACATAACTGTTGATAACTGAAGAAAACTGTTTATAATTGCATATAACTGTAGATAACTGTTGAAAACTGATACAAACTGAAGAAAACTGATAAAAACTGAATATTACTGATAAAAACTGAAGATTACTGTTGTCTTTGTCTCAATTCCAACATTTTTCTGCAGTTAATTTCTGTTTTCTTCCATTTTCTTCGGTTTTTTCTGATAGCTGCAGATATCAACTGTTATCAGCATTAATTTTATTTTCACTAGGGATATTACTGGGATTGAGCTAAAAAAAGTTAAAAAATCTAGCGGGTATGTGAGTTTGAATTTAGCAGATTTTGAAAAAAGAGTAATTTTCACGAAATTTAAACCCATGGGAAATTTTTCTATCAACTCCGATTTAGCTGAAAACTATAAGAGAATGTTCTTCAAACATACCTTAACCCATTTCTTCCCAAGCGGCCATTTTATAGTCGAATGGTTTTTCGTCTTCAGGCGGCCATATTTAATTTTTGGCGAAAAATTTTTCAAATCTAACCTCAGATTCGAAAAGAGCAGGTCTTTTTACTTCAGAATATGTTTTTCTCTAATATTATTTTGTTAGTTTTAGTGTTTTTAGAGACAAAAAACCAATCGACTATAAAATGGCCGCTTGGGAAGAAATGGGTTAAAGAAGTTGAATTGGATCGGGTATGGATATCGAACAATTTTGTATTGATTAGAGCTAATGAATTATGATATTTTTTCAATTTCAATGCTATACATTACTAAGCACGTTCTGCGTTTCTATAGAACATTTCCTTAACTTTAAGGAGCTTTAGCTTTTAGAATAATTAAAAGACTTTTTTCTTTTTAATAATGCTTTATGAGATATTAAGAAAAAAATGCATTTTCACGCCCATTAAGAAAAAAAAAATTGACGTACCCTAGCGGAAATAGGATTAGCATAAACTGTTAATAACTGCAAATAACTGCAAATAACTGAAATAAACTGTTAGGTTTGAGACAGTATAATCAGTTTTTAGCAGTTATTAGCAATTATTAACAGTTATTTGCAGTTTTTTGCAGTTATTTACAGTTATTTTGCAGTTTTTAAAATAAATACTGTAGAAATAAAGGTGCTATATCAACAGTTATTAGCAGTTATTTGCAGTTATTTGCAGTTATTTGCAGTTATTTGCAGTTATTTGCAGTTATTTGCAGTTATTTGCAGTTATTTACAGTTATTTACAGTTACAAACGGTTAATTTTTCGCTCTAATAATAACTTTATTTATTATTAACAAAACTGCAAATAACTGCAAATAACTGCTAATAACTGCTTATAACTGTTTATAATTGTTTATAATTGTTAGTAACAGTTGATAGCACCTTTATCTACAGTTAATATTTAATGAAACTGCAAATAACAGCTAATAACTGCAAATAACTGCAAATAACTGTTAATAACTTCTAATAACTGCAAAGAACTGAATATACTGTCTCAAACCTAACTGTTTATTTCAGTTATTAGCAGTTATTTGCAGTTATTAACAGTTATTTGCAACTTTTAACAGTTATTTACAGTTATTATTTCCGCCTGGGTAGTTACAAAGTTTGCGATTTTTATAAAAATAGTGTTTTTTGGAATTTTTAAGTATCTAGATCTCCAGTCTGGAAACTTATCTTTTACAGGAATTTTCCGCTAAGTTGCTTATATTATGTTCAATAACGAATAATTATTCTTAGCATAGACATCTGATCCTATTTAAATAAAATTCAAGCGTTAATAAATTACTATTTTTGAGATTTTATAAAGCATGCTATTTTTCAAGTTACGTATCTTCGTGAATTTTTAATCTATTTAATTGTGCCGAAATGTAGTATTTATATTTTTCCAATACAAAACATTTCATCGGAAATAAGTCCAAAAAGATTGTTCGGAATTGTAGTACCCTAAGTGCTCGCTAGATGATGAGCGCCAGAGCGCTATCTAAAGCATCACTCCGAGTGTACAAGTAGAGGTCTGCGGCACCCACTTAAGTGACCCATTATTGCCTGTATTATTTTGCCTCTTTGCCAGATTGTTTTAATCGTCAAACGTTACACATTATTTTACCTACATTTATTTGCCTACACACATACTTATTGCCTATTTATTGCCTGTACTTTGCCTATTTGCTCGAACCCACTTTACGTTCATATCCAACCTGCAATCAACTTTTATTTTCGAGTAGAGTTGGTTACACAAACTTTTGAAGTCTTATTTCAATTTATTTCTCCTCGTGACAAATCCTACCAGTATTTATTTCGTATACGTTCAATCGTATACAAAGATAAAATATTGAGAATTCTACTAGTACACGTACAAACTGAACGCAATTTATTTGAAATTTTTCGCTATTAAGCCACCTAGTACGCATGCGCACAGACAGTTGACGGCCCATATGCGACTGCTAATGCAGCCAAGCAGCGTCACCCTAACCCGGAAAAGAGAAGACTAGTACAATGCTAGTTTGTTACACGAACATTACAGGTCTATTATATGCGTCTGAAACATACGCAGGTATTTATCTCCTAATTGCTTGTAAACATTAAATAAAATTTGTTCATGATTTAGTTTTTTACATTGATGTTTATTTATATCGGAATTTTTATGAACAATATTTTGAATTATTTGACAAAAGCAAATTACGTTTTTATCATGGAAACTCCAGTGAAATGTGGTATTGGTATACTTTTAAACGAAGACTGTCATTTGGGAAGTTTAACAAAACAAAAGGTTGTATATAAATTTGAAGATCTTAAAGAAGAAGATGTTAAACTTCTTTACTTAAGAATACATAATTCAAAGGATTTGGAAAATCAAACAGTTTGTAGTTATCATTATTATAAACTTGTCTACTATTATTCATCTTTGTTCGGAAAAAAGTGCTGTGGTCCGTGGAATATACACACCAAAACTATTACAACTAATTTAATACAAATTAAGATAGAATTAACAATAAAATTTATGAGTATTTGTAAAATTAATATTATACCAGGAAAAAAACTTTGCAGAAATTGTTTGGTTAGATTTGGAAAAGAAGTTGGTGATTTTGAAATAGAACTTACATATTGTATTGATCCATATAAAAGGCACAAGTCTAAAATTTTTAATGGATTAGAATTTTTAACATTATAATATACAACATATTTAAAAGATGTTCACAATGTATTATTTAGTTGTGAACATAAAATATGCAGTGTATATAAAACTCAGATTAAATCTGATATTACAGAATACATAAAGAGAAGAAATGCATCGGCATCTGTATCACATAATTCTGCCTCTCAGCAGTTTTCAAGTGAACCCTAGCGAAAGTATTTTTGTTCGAAAGAATTAAAAACTATTAGTAAGAGTTGTAAAATGTTAAAAAATGTTATATAATGTAGGACTTTGGATGTTAGCAATTGTTTATAACGGTTTATAACAGTTTTTGACAGTTTGTAATAGTTGCAATAATAGTTTAATTCATTACAATGTATTAATTAATAATTATTATTATTGTTAATTAGTTAATAGTAGTTTAATTTATTACAAATACTAATTCATCTTAAATATCACTCATAATATCATTCATAAATGTAATTCTCAAATATCATTCGTTAAATTAATTACGAACTATTAATTAGGTATTATTATTATTAATTAATAATAGCTTAATTAATTACAAATTATTAATTCACTTTGAATATCATTCAAAATTATTTGAAAATGTGTCTAAAATCCTACATTTTGTAACATATTTATAAACAGTTTTAAATATTAACAGTTACAAATAGTTTTAAGTAATTTTTAACAGTTATTAACTGTTATTAACATTTATAATTTACGACAAGGAGTCTAATGAATCGCAACGATGCAAAAATACACGCGAGTCAGATGTTGAATCGTGCAGTCAGAAAAAAAGACGTCTCGATACGATATTAAATATTTTTTATATAAATCCACTCGAACGCAAGGAGTTATGTTATAAATTATAAAGGAGTTAGTGAATAAAGGTGTTGAAATCCTACAAATTGTTGTCAATGAAGTTTCAGAAGTCTTTGAACAAACCCACGGTGTTAAATTACCAAAATTTGATAATTTAGAGGAAATACGTAACGCAAGTTTGTAGTTTCATAATATATTTGCAAATGTTAAATCTAAATGGGGTACATCCCATACAGAAAAAAAGAAATGTATGAAACTGTATACAACCGTACAAAACTGTATAAAAACGTATAAAACTAGATCTAAATATTAGTTTTTGTACAAATTTATACGTTTTAATACGGTTTCATATGGTTTCTAACATTTTCATACAGTTTTCTACGATTTGCAACTATTTTATACAATTTCATACGGTTTTTTACATTTTATAGAATTTATAAAACGTAAAGACGTAAAAACGTAATTACGTTTATAACGTTGTATTTGCTTAAAACCACTAATAGAGTCTAAATAATTATTAACTAAGATTCGAGCAAATATTTCGCTACTATCTCCTCCGTGGTACTATACTTACGGAGCCACGCCACGACTGGTGACTATTATCTCGATAAGGGGGTAGTCACGAATCAGCAACAACCATCGACGAATTCCACTATCTCCGACCCGAGAATCAACGATGCTCACCAAATGGCGTCGCGCTGCTAGTCGAATCAGCCAGTAGCTGGCTAGCCAACCTGAAACTTGCGAAACAACGATAGGACACGCACACAATATTAACACTCGCAAATAACAAGACGGGATAAAGGTTAATTAATACTTTATTGAAAGCCGTTGGCGGCGGTCGCCGGCTCTTCCACCACGTACTCTTGGCTGCTCCTGAAACACCGAAGTCGCGATAAGCCCGGTTAGATACCCGACGAACAATTACCCGGAGGAATCCGCTTGTTCGCACCCAGAACTGCCGGATGGCTCTACTGTGGCCTCAACCCAACCCGCAATCCCGTTCACGAGCCTTCACCACCCAAGTACTCTCACCACTTACTTTTACTCCGTCTCTAGGCGTCTTTCGGCTACGAGATTTAAACCAAGGTACTAGTTTACTATACTAGGTCCGGAATCAGAGAGAGAGAGAGAGCGCTCGGTTTCCATTCGGCTCATTACCTCGGTCGCGTCCTTCTTTTTCTGCGTGTACATTTCCCATTGGCCCTTTCTCCCGTTGTAGGATCCATCGCTGGTCTGCTGCATACCTCGCATCTTATTCGAACAGCGATAAGCCCTACGCGGCACATGCGTGCCTAATTCAATGCGCGCGCACCTCCAACCTCGACCCTTGACCCCCTCTGAGCGTGCATGACTCGATTCATCATTGCGTTCCCGCCTATCGCGCCCCGGTTGCCCTATTATTACGCGCACTGACCCTGACAGTCGCGAGCGCGGTCACTAACCGCGACGATACGCATAGACTCCTACACAGGCGCGCCATACGAACGCACTAGCTTTCCTGGGCTCTCCTCCCTCTGCGCCGGCTCCCGTGGCTCCTACTCTCCCTCTCTCCCATCTCGGTAGTCTGCGCGGACCTGATATTAGCTGCGCTCTCTTACTCTTGGTGCCTCGCGCTCCCACTCTCTCTCTTGCGCGCGCGACGATGCGCGAGCTCATTTCTCGCCGGCCGTGCTCGCATTCACCTCGCGCTTTCGCTTCTCTCGTCCCGCGTCCCCCTCTTCCAGTGGCGCGTGCTCTCGTGGCTGTTCTCCCGCGTCCGCCTATCTCCCGGTGATCGCTCTCGCTATCGCCCCCTTTTCTCGCTCTTTCTTTGCCGAATCATAAAATATTTATCAATGAAAAATTGTCACATGACAGATTTCAGACCTTCAAAAGTCTGAGATCTATAGCCCAAAAAATGGGATTCAAATATGTTTGGTACTCCGGCGGCAGATTTCTGGTCAGGTACAAGGTAGGTGCAGGCCATTCACACGGCGCACCCGTCTGCTCCCAATCAACCTAAAGAGAGAAAAAGGAAGGGCACGAATTCCAGTAATGGAAAATAGATAATAAACAGGGAGCAGACATGAGTACTGCGTCGGCACAGACTTCATGACTAGGGCGGCCATCTGTTAATGGGAGAAAGGGAGGAAGTTTTCTTAGAGCGGGTTTTTTGAATATTAATTCGCTTCGATCGCGGCTAAACAATCTCCGTATGTATTTATCTGAGGATCCCTCCTATCACTTCTTTGGTATCGCGGAGTCCTGGCTGGGTCCAGTCGTCGACGACGGCGTCATTCGAATAGACGGCTACTCTGTAATCAGGCAGAATCACAACATACATGGAGGTGGAGTTGTCCTGTTTGTGCGGAGTGACTTTAACATCAAAATATTAGCTAGCTCTAATACTCAGGTACAGGGAAGACAATCTGTTCCCGAGTACCTATTTTGTCAAGCACAGAGGGGTGACTCTGCACCCATTTTGATTGGTGTCACCTATAGGCCCCCGCATATAGCCATGCAAAAGGACACTAATCTTTTTGATGTTTTACGTGATCTTGTCAGTGATTACAGTCATAAATTTATTATGGGGGATTTGAATGCTGATCTGTCGTCGATGACAGATGCGGATGCGTCTACAGTTAGGAATCTCGTGAAAGACCTGGCCTTACAAATTATTCAGCATGGTTCAACTCATCATAAGACATCAACATCTCACACGTGGATTGACTTGATCCTCACAGACGAAAATGACAAGGTGCTTGCGTACGAGAATAATTACTTGCCCATTTTCGGTAAACATGCCATCATAGATGTCACTATTGACTATTTTGTTCCGAAACCTACAAGAGAAACTTTTCCTTGCAGGAACTTCAAAAACATCTCTCCTCATACGTTGAGTGAGTTACTGGCCTGCTGTGACTGGGTGGACATGCGTTCTATCGAATCCAATCTGGAGGGAGCTTTAGAAAACTTGAACAACAATTTAAACTCTGTCATTGATAAATTAGCTCCTTTGAAGATTATAAAACCAAAGAAAAAATATGCTCCATGGTTTGGTCCTAAGTTGAGGCAGCTCGTTGACAGACGCGACGCGACTCATAGGCGCTACAAGCGTACGGGCCGTGCTGTGCTTCTTGACGAGTTTCTTCGTCTCAGCAATGAGGTTGAGGTGCGTACTACTCAAGAGCGGAATTTCTACCTCCATCAACAACTAACTGATGCTCTTGATGCAAATAAGGATATTTGGAAGGAAATGCGTAACCTTGACCTCTTGCCAAAGCGAAGTGAGGAAGACCTACAAGACCTTACACCTTCACAATTAAATTCGCACTTTGCTGGGATCTCGCTGTCCCCTTTAGAAAATATTGAAGATACTATGGAATTCATACTACCTGCCTGTGAGGAGGGGTTTTCATTTCGCCCTATTGAGTTAAGTGATATTGTATTGGCAGTCTCGCATTTCTCCTCACAGGCAAAGGGGGCAGATGGGATCCCTCAAGGGGTGATTGCGAAATCATTGCCGGTAATTGGAAATTTCCTCACGACATCTTCAATACCTCTTTCGCTCAGGGTGTTTTTCCGAGTGCCTGGAAGAGAGCACAGATTATTGCGCTCAAAAAGAATGCTGCTCCGTCAACAGTCTCAGACTTTCGTGCTATAGCACTGCTGTGTTTTCTCTCGAAGGTTCTTGAAAGGATAGCTCATGACCAGATCATGGAGTATCTAAATAAGAATAACTTACTTGATCCCCTCCAGACTGGATTTCGCAAACACAATAGCACGCAGACTGCATTAATTAAATTGACTGACGACATCCGCATGGCCATTGATAAGAAAAAGGTAACGCTACTGCTGCTCTTTGATTTCAGTAAGGCGTTCGATACGATTTCTCCATCCAAGCTTCTGAGAAAGCTCCATCGATTAGGGTTTTCCGGATCGGCACTTCTGTGGATCAAATCATATTTGCAAGGTCGTACTCAGATGGTCCGTACGAACAAAAATGGTAATTCTGATTGGTTGGAAACAAATATAGGGGTTCCACAGGGTTCTGTCCTGGGTCCTTTACTATTCTGCCTTTATGTCAATGACCTGCATGACATACTTGACGGACGTACGACCAAACATATTTTTCACGC